>QEPC01014655.1:330867-342711 GCA_003113815.1 Sphenodon punctatus
TCATCTGCATATTAAAGACAGCACACCCCAAGTCTATGTACAATATTGCCCATGGGCCTTAGATATACTTCCAACAGGAAGGGAGAAAGGATAGAACCCTGTGGGATCCCCCAAGAGTGGGGACAGGGGGATGACTAGCAAGCACCCATCACCACTGGCTGAAACCTCACTGACAGGAAAGAATGGAATTATACTAGAGCCTTCCCATGAACCCCGGCCAAGTCCCACAGCCATGCCGACAATACCTCATGGTCAACTGTATCAAAGGATGCCGAAAGATCTAAAAGGATCAAGAGGGTAAAATATCCCCTGTTATCATTCTTGGTGTCTGCCCCAAAGCTTTGGAACTCCCTTCTTGTGGAGGTTCCCCACATTCTGAGTCAGAGTATCTTCAGAAGACAGTGGCCATTTTTACAAGGATGCCCTCAGTCCCCCACTGGGTGTGCAGATGAGTGTGAAACCCATGGGCGCGTCCGTGGAAATGGCACGACAGTAGGTGGGGTTGATGGGTGTTCAATCATTGTTACCGATGACCCTTTTTACACAGACGCTCTAACATCCATAAAATGGGTGTTACATTTAATTATACATGTTACAGGGCACCACTGCAGCCAATCACCATGGGCCCTGTGTACACATGATGCCTTCACCCAGTTCGTCTGGGTAGAGATGGGTGTTGGCCGGTGGGTGGGGAGCATTTCCTTGGGTGGAGATGGGTGTGGGCGTCTGTGTAAACGGGAAACGCCACTTTCGGTGGGTGTTGGTGAGTGTTTGGTCCCGGCCAACACCCATCTCCACCCACACCCACACATGGAGCAACTGGCAGTGGCAATTCATACTGATTTTGGGACTTCTGGTCCCAGTTTCACGGACATTTGGGATAATTTTAGGTACTTGAAAAAACAGAAGCCAAAATTTCATTTCTTTGGGTACATGAACAGTATTTGGATATCGATTTGGGTGCCTGAAGCAGTGCCCCAAGGTGCAAATATTTCTCTCACCCATTTCAGCTCTAGACTCTCCTGGTATCCCTTTGATATGTTCCTGACTCTGGCAACACTCCAGTGATGGTGTGGCCAAATCACAATGGGCAGGATTATCATTTCGCCCAGCCAATTTTACTGACCCAAGCATATCCATTAAAAAGTTAGAACCCACCTAGAATTTTGGTTTCACTCCTAGAGCCACACGAGAAATCAGAAATTTCATCTTAGCCTTATTGTGGGTGAATCATTTGGTGTTATTCCCAGGGCAGAAACTGAGCATTTTGCAACCTCACTGAAAGATTACAAGAAGAAAAAAAAGAGAGACTTCGTATTATAAGAAGAATAGTCTTCCTTGATGCCTTATTCTCTTCTTTTGATGAACGTACTAGCAAGGATGGATAAATATTGTACTATTTTATTTTCCTGTCACAATCTTTGTTGTGTGAATGAGGCAGTAGCTCTTAATGTCTTGCCTTTCTGGTGAATTATAGAAACCCATTGTACAGTTCTGACCTTTTCAGTAGGCTATATTTTGGATAGATGGTCATCCCACTCCATTTTATCAGCCTCACTTAACTTGTGGGGAAGTGACAGAAATTTTCAAGTACAAGCTGTTGA
Source organism: Sphenodon punctatus (assembly GCA_003113815.1). Lineage (NCBI taxonomy): Eukaryota > Metazoa > Chordata > Lepidosauria > Sphenodontia > Sphenodontidae > Sphenodon > Sphenodon punctatus. Next base: position 332,472 of record QEPC01014655.1, read on the forward strand.
AGATACATTACTAAAAAAGCTGTAAAGCACAGGAAGATATTTCAAAGGATATAGTCAGCATTAACATCCTGATATCTCACTGGAGGAGATAAGAGAAAATAGTGTTAACAGAACCATAGACTCAGGATGTAGGATTGCTATACTAAGTAAAACAATGGGAGTTTTTACACACACATTTCTTCTGCATGTTTACTGTTACAGCCTGAACTTTCTGTGTGTTTAAATCACTCACCCAGATTTAAACATCTGGCTCTTTGAACTTCTGCGTAGAACTTCTCCCAGAACTTTGGTGTGTAAAAAGTTCTGGTAAACTGCTTTGCTCCAGGCAGCTGTGGTCACTTAGTTTCCATGGCAGCCCCTCATGTCTACAGCTGTGGCTACTTTAGGCTGCCTCGGGGCAGTGTGTGTGTGAAGAATGCTTCTGGAACCTAATTGTGGACTTGTAAACCCAGAAGATTGAAAAACCAGCACTGTAAGGTGTGTGTAAAAATGCTCAATATCTACTTAAAAGCTAGTCTTGCTATGTTGAGGTGTGGAATCTTGCCTTTCCATTCGAAATAAATACATAGATATATTACTTTTAATATAGCTGAAACTACTTTTGTTCACAAAATTCAAATTTGAGAAATTTGAGTGAGTCTTTTGATTTCAGTAATTTGTTATTAATGTTATGTCACATGGTTATGCCAGTTACATTAAATCTTTAAAAAACCCAAAACCTACAAAATCAAAATAGGCAAACTCAAACTAATCAAATTAACAAAAGTTAATGAGGTGGAGTGAAAATTTGTATTGAGGTTTTTAAACAGGGGTGAATTAAAATTTTCGACAGGATTCTCTCTCTGACAGAACTAGGTGTTTAGTTTTGAAAGATCAGAAATTGGACCAAATAATCACTAGGTCAAAATTCCAGTTGGACCAAATGAAAAAACTAATGCCATTCGCGCATATGAAAAATTGCGGTTACCGTTCTGTGCATGCACAAAACTGTACAATCTTTATTCCAATTGGAATTCCAACCAGTATTTCAATAGCCATTCCTGTTTCATGGAACATTCCCGAAAAATCAGAACGTCTGTGTCAAACCAGTCCTAGTTCTGAACGGGTCCAAATCTTATTTATTTATTTATATTTGCATTTATATTCCACCCCCTCCCATCAACAGACGACTCGGGGCGGTTTACAAAATACATGTTATAACCATAAAAAGAATAAATACAATAAAAATATAAACATAGAGGGAACCTAAAACCAACATAAATAAGGGTAAAACAGTCGGACTAAAAAAACCCCTCCCACCCTACCCACTTCCTTCTCCAAAGGCCTGGGCAAACAGCCAGGTTTTACAGGCCCAGCGTAAGGCCAGCAGACTAGAGTCCAGGTGAGCTTTCTTTGGGAGGGAGTTCCGCAACCATGGTGCCACCACCAAGAACACCCTCTCCATTGTGACCCCCCCCACCCAGTTAACCCAGGGGACCTACAAGAAGGTGCCCCCAGAGAACCGCAAGGATCGCCTTAGAGCCTGAAGAGTGAGGTGGTCTCTCAATAACATAATGATCTTTAGAACATAAGAAGAGACTTACTGAGTCAGACCAATGGTCCATCTAGCCCAGCATCTAGTATCCAACAGTGGCCAACTCCAGTAGCTCAAGAAAAGTACATGCACAGGTCAGGGAGATGGGACCCATCTCCTGCTGACCACTCCCAACTACCAGTAGCCAGGGGTTTAAGCCTTAGTTGATGTTTATGGCTCTATCCTCTAATAATGTATCCAATTTCTGTTTGAAGCTATTTATGCGGCTGGCTTTCACAGACTCCTCCGGAAATGAGTTCCACAACTGTATTGTCCGCTGTGTGAAAAAGTACTTCCTTTTGTTCATTTTAAATCTGCTTCTATTTATCTTCAAAATGAGTCCTCTTGTTCTCTTATTGTGAAAAAGGGCAAACAACAGTTCTCTATTTACTTTCTCAATGCCACTCATGATTTGATCAACTTTTAGCGTATCTCCTAATCACCTCTTTTCCAAGCTAAACAGCCCTAACCTGTTGAACCTCTCCTCATATGGAATTCAAGTACTTGTCTAAGGAAAGGAATGCCCAGATTAGATTTATGAACTGGAAAGGCACAAAGCATGCCATATTTAATTATTTTAAGGGGAACATAAACCGTTATAATGTCAACTTTCCCCAAATAACTGAAAATTAGAGCTGAAACAAATATTTGCAGTGAATACCATATCCAACAAATGTTCTCGCTTCACTTCATGTCTGATAAATGGGGCACAAACTATTATTTGTTTCTGTTTTTCTGGTTACCCGTTTTGGTTACTCACATTTGGTTATTTCATTCACTTTGCTGTTTTGTGTAGTCATGTTAACGTTTTGGCTTCTTTGTTTTGGCACTAATCGTTCTATTAACAAAGGGTAAAAATTAGATGTATTGGTGGCCCACTTAGGCCTGCTTTGGCCCGCTGTGGCCCAGGAGCCAGCAGCATGTCTGTTTTGATGCCTGCTTCTACCTATGGTGGGTAGGTGGCTAGCCCATGCGGTGACCTCCAAAAATCTCCAAGTTCACAGCCCAGGCTAAGGGCTGTACGTGCGGAGCAACAAAGGCCAATGCAGGCTAGTACATCTATATGGCCCCATCATAGGTCAGGGGCCACCATGGCCATCTGACATGGTTGCTGTCATTGGCTGCCATGGCTGTCCATCATGGCGGGAGCAAGGTGCTGGAAGCAGGGAGCAGGCAAGGTTTGGCTTCCCACCCACATGTTTGTTGTGCTTTCCACCATACCTAGGCCATGCTACCAACGGGATGGCTATCCAGCCGTGGGCACGTATGTCTGGTGCCTCAACCTGGCCCTTGATTACACCTATGATTTTCCACCCTGGGGCAGGCCAGGGAGCCGCCATGCTGGTCACAGAAAGTAACTATACTGAAATGACTGACCCTAAGTCCCGAATAACCTAATAACCATTTGCCTGTGCTCACATGGAGAGGAAACTTACCAGCTTTTGCATATTTTTGCTACTTCCCATTCGTTATTTGCCATTGTTTGGTACTTCTGCTAATTCTTCCTAGACAGGAGCAGCCGCACACCACAGAACTTTCCTTACATTCCCCTTATGTCTGCTTGTGCGCGACCACAAGTTCACTATTGGACTTTCATCAATTTACTTATTGGCCCCTTTTTTGGCTCCTTGTAAACTGTTTTGATTGGTGTATTTCAAGCTCTATCCCTTGTTTTAGGCACTTTGATGCCAGAAACTGTCATTCGTAAAATGTATTTATTTATTTCATTTGATTTATTTGCCGCCTCCTCCAGCCACAGCATCTCGGGGCAGCTTACAACATTTTAAAACATAAAAATATATAATAGAAATATATCCAATATAAATAACTGTAAATAAAAATATAAAAACAACAATAGAACCCCAAAGCAGAGCTAAAAAGGCAGAGCCGTGGATCCAAGAGCATCCCCAAGACTATGAACCTGAGGGACCAATGGAGGGCAGACCCCATCAATAATGGGAGCCAACCACTCCCTCGGTCCCTCCCACCAACTTCACCTCCGTCTTGTCTGGATTCAGCTTCAGGCAGCTCACCCTCAGCCAGTCATCTGGAAGAGGGGACAGAACTGAATCTTGTGGGAATTCACACGTGAGGTCCCAGGGAGATGATGAACAATCTCCGAGCACCACACGTTGAGTTGTCCCAGCCAGGAAGGATTGGAACCATTCAAGAACACTTCCACCTACCCTGACTTGGTCCAGCAAACAGGTCACTAGCAGTTCATGATCAATGGTATCAAATGCAGCTGAGAGATCTAACAGGATCAACAAGGTCCAATGACCTTAGTCCAACTCAAGGCGGAGATCATCGACCAAAGCCACAAGCGCAGTCTCAGTGCCATAGCCTGCATGAAAGCCAGACTGCAAGAAATCCAAGAAACTGATATGGTCCAGATGCCCTGAAGCTGCCAAGTCACCACCTGCTCAATAGCCTTCCCTAAAAAGGCAAGGTTAGAGACTGGCAAATAGCTGGCCAGGGAGTCAACATCCAATGATGGTTTCTTGAAAATGCTGGAGACTGATGAAAATACCAGAAACTAAGGGTGTTTTCAGACATTAAGAGATCACGCTCAACCACAGTGAACCACGGTCAATCCTGCGGTGGGGCCAACTTCTGTTCAGTGGCACTGGCCACCAGATGTTCACCACAGTCAATACCCACATGGGGTCAAAATCAACCATGCACCTGGAGCTCCCCGCCGGACCATCTCCGAAAGTGTGGTCAAAGAGATTCCCAACGGGAACCAACAAAAAGTAACGTCTGGCTGGCAACCACCGACCGGAATCAAAGGAAATGATCCCCAGCCGGGGACAAAGCACGCAGTGTCACTGCCAGGCAATGAGCACCAACACAGGCAGCGAAGGGAGATTTAATGGGCACACAGCAGCAGGGAGACGGGGCAGGATGGAGTGAGGTGGAAGGGAGTGGTGAGCGGAGGGCGAGAGAGCAAGGGAGGAGGAGGTGGAGGAGGTGGTGGTAGAGGCACGGGCGGGGGAGGAGGTGGTCGTGCTGCACCTGGAGGCAGTGGAGGGACAGCAGCAGCAGCAGCAGCAGCAGCCGGGACGGGCTGACCCAGCGCCTTCTGGGTGTTTTGACCACGGCCGGGAATCGGCGTCACATCTGTTGTGCTGCCCCAGCCCATGATCTGCCGGCCAGATTCCCTGCCGTGGTCCCCGTCCCGTCACATCTGTTCAGGGCTTTTTTTTGACCACGGGGGGTGGTTGTTCGGTTCACCCCCGCTGGGAATCCACTGTGGTGAATCGGGACCACGTAACGTCTGAAATCACCCTAACTGGCTGAAATTATAAAAAATTACTGAAAATACTGGAAATTACTAGAAATTACCTAAAGTACCAAAATTTACTAAAAATACAAAAAAAAGGGAATAATCACGTGTCAGTCTTGACAATAGAAGAAACGAGAATTCAATGGATAGTGAGGAAATAACGATAAGTAAGTGCTCTCAAAAGGTAGGTATTCCTAACAGTATGGGATAATCTTTCCTCAGCTCTAAACACCACACACAAGGTGCACACAGTGCAAAATGCATTTCTCACACACATCCTTGTGAGCGACATAGGCACGCAATGCATACAAACAAGTCTCGAATCAGACCCATCATACATGGACGTACCTTCAATCCTACATCTTCCCTCATGATTCAGCTCTTCAGTAGTGCACAGTGCTGTGTTAATGCCTTCCCAGATTGAACTCTCACTGAGGGAGAATAGATTGGCATTTTTGGCTCTCCCGAGCAAAAAAATATTCAAGTGACACCTTCTGAGCTGAGCTTTGAGTCTTCAGTGTCAGCTGCTAATATTATTTCCCAGGTCTAAAGCTGCAGTGGGTAAATTTGCTGCACACCTTCTCTAATTCCTTGTAAACCAAAAGCAAACAGTTTAATCCCTTGTGCTTTGTTTGTCAGAGGGAAGCAGAAAGGCATAATTAAGTGTCAGGTTCTGCCCAGGCAACCGGCTCACATTTATTTAATTATTTATTTATTTATTTTTAAAATAGTAAATAAACAGGGCTCACTTGTGCTCTCTCCTACGTGGGCAAGCATTCCACATTGTGCTGCTTATTTATTTATATATTTATTTATTTATTTATTTTCCTGATTCATCAGCGGCTCCATAAAGATCACAACACGCTGCAATATTGCAAGATGCCTGACAAAAGATTTTGAATTTCTTTCCAAATCCCTGACATTGGGAGTGTGGAAACTGACATTGGGAGTGTGGAACTGAATATTCAAAATGAATTTCAAATCTGATGCATTCCTCAGATTTGAACTCGCAATTACAAAATGAGTTTGGAGGCCAGATTTGAATGTCTTTGTCCTGAAATTCAGAAGGAATTTGGCTTTAGATGCCCAATGAAGCAGGTATCTGCTTTGTTAACTGTGGGTAATAATAATTATTTTTGGGTACCATTTAAGTACCCTAAAACCAAAATGTTGGTTTCCATTTTTTGGAGTACCCAAAATTATTTGAATGTCCCCAAAATGCCCCCCCTCAAATTTTCCAAAATCCAGGACTAGAAGTAAAAAATCAGGACAAAAATGGTATTTCACTATTTTGTTTTTTGGTATTTCCGTATATGAAGTATTCAATCAGATACTGTTTTGGGTGCAGAGAAGTATCTGAAATTTTTGAGTCTTATTGGGTACCACAAATTTGATGAGTATACCTTTTTTGTAGATAACCTGTTTCAGCTCTACTAATTAACTTTATATTTGTGCAAGAGCTTGCTGCTCTCAAACCCAGGCCCATTGATATTATTGACATTTTTGGATCCCACTCCAAATATCTGAAAGAATATTTGTCCAAAACATCAATTTGCATAATCAGTGTTGGTTATTTTGCTTTGGATACTCAGTTATTTGACCGAATATTCCAAATAAAATGACCAACCCCCCCTCCCTCCAGAAAAAACAACAAAACTTCCAAACCAAGCAGGTACAAATAGTGTTTTTTTTATCTACTCCATCAGACTAAAATCAAGGCAGGTAAATTTGATGAATATGGTATTAACAGAGAATATTTCTTTCAGCTCCAACTGAGTGGTTGAAGTACTTACCTACATTTCGAAATATTGTGTATTCCAGGTTTGCTTGTTCTTACAGTAGATGGCTACCCACAACCAAGGATCAATGTTCATTGTGTTTTCTACATTGCCACTAATGTTTTGCCATTGGCAGGAACAGAGAAGCTTCCTCATTGGCGGTAATGGTAATGGTGAACACAGGTCCATGGCTGTAGATAGCCATTTAGTGTAAGAACAAGCAAATGTGGAACTTACTCATTCAGGGAAAAGAGGTTCCTGTCTACAACACACAGAGCTGTGAATAGGTACTTGTGCTATTACTTGACCCATTAGCCTGTGGAACGTTACAAGTGGTTGGTCATGATACTAACTACATAACCTTTTCATGTACCTAGCTCAAAGAAACCCGTGTGCTTTGACCATGGTGGACCTGTGAACTAAAGAGGGTCAAACTAAAGGGTGTGGCCATGTTATTCTTTGGTTGTAAAATGCTCTCAAAATTGGCATGAGAATGTTAAGAGGCCTATCTATCAATATCAAATCTTCTGGGGTTACTTTTCAGCAGGTCAGTGTTTGTGCTGATGTTCCTATCTTCCTACGGAATTACAAATGAATGCTGCTGTTATACATTGTTTCCCTGGGAGAGTATTATGGGAGTATTTTTCTTGATTTACCTGTCACTTTAGGCACTAGAAAGGTAGTTAATCAAATATTTCCCCCTAGCCCTCTGTATTGTTCCAGCTGATATTGTCTGCAGCTCTGCGGCCAGGGAGAGAGAAAAAAAGAGCATGATTTGGAAAGCAAATTAAGTCGGATTATGTGACCCCCCTCCTCTTCCACAGTTCTTTTTATTTTGAATACCCATCCTGAGCTGTTTAGAGTAAACAGAGGGAAAATCCTGAGAGCTATATGCCAAACCTAATTAAAATAAAGATGATTAAAAACTCCAACCAACCCATAACAAGGTTGGTAAATCACGTTCTAAAATGCCTGACCTAGAGTTTTAAGATTCAATCAATGAAATAAGCCACACTTTCTACCCGATCAATAATCATTGTGTCCAGTGGGTACTATTTTTATGACACACAATTTTTTTTCATAGTATGCTGCAACAGGAAATTAAAAGTAGTGGTATCAGAATTTCTCCCTTTGGTTATTTTCACACGGATGGGTGTTCCACCAGTGGGTGTTCCGGCAGGTGTGCAGTGGGGGTGGGAGGGGGCATCCATGGAAATGGGCCAGCGTGGGGGGATGGGTGTGCGCTGGGTGTGCTCCTGTGTAAACACCAGAGGCGGTGAGTGTTTGCGCATGCGCACTCCGATCAATACCCACCTACACCCATCACCACACCACCCTGCTCAGCAGGGCAGAGGGAAATGAAGTGGGGGTGAGGGAGGAATTGAAAAATATCTCCCATAATGTTATTTACAGATTGAGATGGAGATGAGTATGAGTTACAATTAGAGCTGAAATTAGGACCTGCAAAAATGGGTAAACCCATCGAATTTTCTGAACTCAACTCAACCTTCCATTTTGTGGTACTAATCGGTATTGAACTAATGCCTTTTGGGTTAACAATGGGTGTTTTCAGACGTGACGGGGCCAATCAACAAATTCATCCCCTGCCGGGATGACCCATCATGCCGTAACAGATGTGCCGGGGGATCCCGGCGGGGAATCGGGGAGGGGAGGGGCTGCACGGCGCAACATGCGGCCACACGGCCCCGCTCACTCCACACTCCCCGCCACCCGCCCTCTGGGAAGACGGGTGGCTGCTGCGGCCAATGCCACCGCAGCACTCACCCGCTATGGCCACAAACCGGAATCCCTGCGGGGATTCCGGGCCGTGGCTGCCGTCCAGACGTGACGGCGGGGGTCACCACGGTGGGGAATTGCCTTCAACATGCAACGGCCTCTGGTCCCACTGCTCCGGCCGCTCGGCGGCCGGGGAATGTGATTCCCCACCATGGTAACATCGGGGGGGGAATATCTGTTCCCTTCAACAGACGTTACGTGGTCCAAGCCACCACAGGGAATTGACTGTGGTTGACATTGACCATGTAACATCTGAAAATACCCAATGTCCTGATTTACTGACTTCTGGTACTGAAATACTGAGTTCTGGTAGTAATTTCTCGAGTATCCATCCTGTTTTTTAAGTTACAGTCCCATATTTTTGTTATTTCCCCATACCAGGTTACCGATTTACCAGTTGTCAAATTGATAATGATAATCCTTGATTTTTCATGTAATCAGGGACCTGATCAGCATTCAGGTAGCCCATTGGGTCCCCAACACTATATCCAAAATGGTGGGTATGACTTGTGGGTAATCAATCAGGTGTCCGTTTCACCTCTAGTTCTAATCCTGAAATAACTTGTGGGGTGTTTTAACTTCATATGTTGTTGCATGGAGGTATATTTAAGCATGTGGGGAAATATTGGCGCGATCAGGCAACTAGTCTTAATAGACCTCTCAGATGGGTTTGGGTTACTGTCATTTGGAGTTATTAATGTTCAATTGCAGGATGCTGTACCAGGATTTGAGTACAAAGAGTATACCCATAAAACAGATACCTCATTGAATTTGGGGTACCCAAGTTGACCCAAATTGCTACAGTTCCCATAGCAGTGGTGCACACATTGTGCATGTGAATCATGTGCCCAAAGGGGCCTGAAGCACTACAAGGACTGTGGCACACCGTATGGTTCAGCTGAGCAATGGGCTGGGCTGGGAGGAGCAACAGGACCATCAGCACAGCCGGGTGGATAAGTTAGCCCTGGGAGTGCACAGGGGCAGGAGCTCCCCAAAACTTCCAAAAGACCTACATTTTCGGGCATCCAGGCACTGACGGGAACCAGATAAACCTGTTGAGTGCCCGCTGGGGATGCCTGAAATTTGGACAAAACTAACGGGTAGCAAATGTGCGACTTGCTAGACTCCTAGCCAGGATGAACATGGCATAACATTTCTAAGAGAGGCCTAGAGGAGGCAGAATGTTTTCTTAAGAACTAACAAAGGGGAGATAGAAGATTCTTTTAGGAAGTTCTGTTACTAATCAGTTACTGAATATGTATTATGGAATCCATTATTGTGTAATAAGCTGGCCTATATCAGCTTTGCTTGGCCATTTTTAAATGAGACGTTCCCACTCATGTCTTCCCAGGGAGCATCCTGTTTGAATGTGGAAATGCATGGGTGCGTGCTCCTGTGACCCACACCCTTCCACCCACCTCCATCCACTCCCAACGTATGGGGCAAACAGCGAAAAGATGGGTTGATTTATGCGTGGAGGTGGGTGGAGATGGGTGTGCACCCATCTGCTCCCTCCCCCAACGCACAACCCGTGTACACACAGTCCCCACAGCGGTGCTTCACCTGCAGCACACGGACCACCTCCACCCCACCAGCGGTCCATTTAAAGACAGTCATTTAGTGCGCCCCCTCCAGAAGGGGAAGGGACCAGTTAGGATGGTCCGCCCTCGGAGGCTGATGGAACCTCAGCGGTTCCAGGAGGTCCTGAGGGAGCTTACCCTGGACATGGACGGTCACTCTGTGGATGAGCTGGTCCAGCATTGGAACAGCTTGCTGGAGGAGGCCATTGACAGGGTGGCTCCGAGG
>QEPC01014655.1:372994-388698 GCA_003113815.1 Sphenodon punctatus
AGAGCAGGGGGGGCTAGCCCCCCTCCCCAGCCCAGTCCAACAGCCCCCCTCCCAGAAGCTCCCCCAGCCCAGGCCCCCAGTCCAAGAGACCAACCCCCCCCAAAGCAGGCCCATGCCCCCCCAAGTTGGCCCTACCTGCTGCCCCAGGGCTGATGCACCGTCCTTCCCTGCCTTGAGGATCTCGAGAACATCACGTGATCTATTATTGGCCTATAGTGAGCGTGCACAACCCAGTTGAGTTGAGAGAATGTTGGGAGCCATCTCGAAGAACCTTCTCTACACGGTAGCAACCTTCTGATCAGCACGTGGGGAGGGGAGGAGGAGCTGTGTTTGTAAACACAGCCTTATCTCCCCACCCGATCGAATGTCCCCGCTGCTGCTACAGCTGCTGCTGTGCTCTTAGGAGGGAAAGGCAGGTGAGACCTCCCCCCACCTGGCTCGACAGGGGTCGGGACCAACAATTGTTTTTTAAAAAGAAATTTATTTTTTTTAAAAAGACAGCAGGACCGGCCCTCCAGCCTAGCCCAGCCCAGCCCACCGGGAATCCTCCCGGTGGGTTGAATGGCCAATTCGCCCCTGCCAGGCAGGCGAGCACTGGGCAGTAGGGGTGGGAAGATTGGATCTCTCAATATCCGATACTGCTGGTATTTGGCAGTATCAGGGATATTGGATAGATCTGAGAATTCCCCGTACCAGTGCCGGATTGCCACTGGATTTTTTTTACATTGCAGCCCAGCCTGGATTTTTTTTTTTTTTAAACCGGACCTGCGGGCGAGTCCGGGCAGCCGCCGCACTGCCGGCAGCCCAGCGACAGCCAGGGGGGCTATTGCTGAAGGTGGAGGCAGCTCTCCTCCTGGAGCCCTCCTGACTGGGGCAGCCCTCTGGGTTAACCCCCTCCATCCACCTTTTACGTGGGTTGCGGGTGGCAGGGCGGCAGCAGCCCGGCGCAGGTCTGGAGGCATCTTCAGCACTGACTTCACTTCAGCGCTTCACTAGGCCTTCTGGGGAACTTCTGCATTTCCCCGGAAGGCCTAGTGAAGCATTGAAGTGAAGCCAATGCTGAAGATGGACCCAAGCCGTGTTGTGCCTCTGTCTGGGCAGTCCCCCCCCGGCCCTGCTGGGGCAAGCGTACCTGGGTCCTGTTCCTCCGCTTCCTGGGGACCATCCTTGGTCTCTTCTGGCTCTACGCGCACCCCCTGTCCCTGTGGTCAGTAGGTCTGTGGGTGTTGGGGGTGTACGCGACTTGCGGTGGTTTGGCACTCGGATCCCTGGGGAGCCTCCTCCCCCTGTGGGATGGGGCTGTCACTCCCCGCTTCCTGGATGGCCTCCCCAGGGGCACCTCCCCCCCACTCCATGGGGTCATTCAGGGGGAGTTGCGTGGTGGCCCTGTGTCTGACCCTGGTGAAGACACTGCCATGTGTGCGGGAGAACACGATGTCCCTGTCCATGCAGAGGAACTTGTCCAGCTCCTCCTGAAACTCGGATGTGCTCATGACCTGGCCGAACTTGAGATTGTTGTCCTTGATATGTTTATATCTGGACCTCAAGTCCTTTGCCTGCTGCATGCACTGGGTGACATCCCTATTGTACCCCTGCCGCTGCATCTCCTGGGCGATGGCTTCATAGACCTGTCTGGTCTTGTAGCTGTGCACCAGGTTGTGCTGGACCCTTTCAGACCCCCCCACATGTTTAAAGTCCCTGATCTCCTGCCTTAACCAGGGCTCCCCCTTTTGGGTCCTGTGTGTGTGGGGGCCAACTGGCTTGGCGGCATGGGGTCCACCCTGTGGATGTGGATACCATGGTGATGGTCGTGTCCTGTTGGGGGTAGTACATTAGTGGTTACTCTGGATCCTGCTGACCCCCTCTGCATCCCTGAGGGGCCTGCCCTCCCCCTCTCCCCTGGGGTGCCCTTCTGCTCACCTGGCTATCTGGGGGCCCCTGCTGGGACATTGTCCCAGTGGTGTGGTGCTCCGTTGTCTGGGAGCTGTGCTGGGGGGAAGGGGGATCAGGTTATGTGGCTGCCGCCTGCGCTGTGTTCCCTAGCCCTTGGTGCAGGGCATGGGGTATGGCCTTCCCATCCCTCATGCTCACCTCACTGTTGCTGCTACTCCTCAGGCTGTGCCCCTGGGATGTGCTGGGCTAGGGGTCCTCAACCGAGGGGGGGGTTTCAGTGCAGGCCCTGTGCCAGGAGACATGCACTGTGTTAAGGCCTGGCACATTCCTGCCCTTTCCCCCTCACCAGGGCACCCCCCCATACCTCCCGGCCCACTCCCCGCCATGGGGGGCCACCCCGTATACCTCCCATCCACCCCCCTGTACCAGTGGTCTTGGACCCCCCCTTGTGCCTTCTGCCTGGGGCAGCCCCCTCCTGCACCGCCTTGCTGAGGCTCACCCCCTCTGGGCACTACTGCATCCCCGTGCTCACCCAGCCCCTTCCTGAGCATGGGGAAGTGTTGGCTCCCTTGACCTTCTTGTTGGCCTTCCTGGTTGCCATTGTTGGAGCCCACGCACATGTGCCATGGTTCAGTCCTCCTTTACAGGCTCTTGGCCTGACATCTGGCATCCCCCCCTGTGTGCGTGTCTGCGTGGTGGCACGTGCGTGACCTGTGGCATCGGCGCTGTGGGGCTCCATCGGTCCAGTCCACGTGGGTGTGGGTGTTTTTGCTTTTACATGGACGCTCGGGTGTTGGACACCCATCTCCTCCCACAGAGGGTGCCGACTCCCTCGTGGCTGCTCCGTGGGTATTGGCGGGTGTTGGCGGGTGGGTCGGGCACGCGCTCCCACCCACTTGTGGACTTTTACACGGATGCTCTCCCAGCCATCCGATGGGTGTTTCCAGGTGTTCGTGGATGGGTGGCATCCGTGTAAAAGTGGCCTAAATGTCAACCTTAACTAATAACAACCCCTTCACCCAAAAGTTTAGTGCTTTAGCACAATAGGTTTGAATGGAGATTCCATTCCATTCTGCTAAACCTGGACACCCACATACACCTTGTTGGGGCTCAGAGGAAGGAGTGATGGTTTCCGTACAATCTAGGGACAGCATGTATCCTACCAGTATGGGGCAGCGTCTGCTCCCTTGGCCTTCTTGTTGGCCTTCCTGGTTGCCATCGTTGGAGTCCACGCGCATGTGCCATGGTTCGGTCCTCCTTTACGGGCTCTTGGCCTCTCGGATGGCCAGTCCTCACCAGTCTTCAGAGTTCGGTGAGATTGTAGGTCACTTTCCCCCTGATTGGCTCCCCTATCTCTCTGCTACCTCTGAGGTGCCTCTCTACCCAAGTTCCATTACCAGTCCAGATTGGAAGGGATCCCGTGAGCTTTAAAATTATATTACTTGGCACTGGACTGATGCCGAGTTGTGACAGAAATTGGTGTTTTTACACACACATTTCTCCTGGGAGTTTGCTGTTACATCCTGAACTTTCTGTTTGTCTAAATCACTCACCCAGATCTTAAACATCTGGTTCTTTGAACTTCTGTGTAGAACTTCTCCCAGATCTTTTGTTTGTAAATTGTTTTCTTGTTAAACTTCTTTGCTCCAGGCAGCTGTGGTCACTTGGTTTCTATGGCAGCCCCTCATGTCTACAGCTGTGGCTACTTTAGCCTGCCTCAGGGCAGGCTAAAAATGTGTGAAAAATGCATCCTGAACTTACTTGTGGACTTGTAAACCCAGAAGATTGAAAAACCCAGAACTTTAAGGTGTGTGTAAAAATGCCCAATGCTCTAAACCACTTCCTGAATGCTCTTTTAACTGCACAACCTGCATGACAAGGGGAACGGTACTACAAGGAAGGTGAATAAACCTTGACCTTGACCAAAGGCTCAGATTTGCCTGATCTGAAGGAAACAATTCCTTCTTGGCCCCAAGTAAGGCGACCAGCATAGCCTTGCGGTACCAGTCCAGAGGGTGGGTGGGTGGAAAACGTGTTCCTGAAGCTGACCCAACTGTGGAGAGAGCCCAGTGACAGGTTGGATGACTCTCCCCAGGCAAGTCTCACCCCCTATTTTTGCAACACTCCCAGCCTGCCAGTGTCGCCGAAGCAAGCTGCTTCTCTGCAGCAACACGCAGATCCTTCAGCCTTCGTCAATTTTGGACCCTGGCAAGCTGCCAGGTTACCCTCTGCTGCCTCAATCTTTAAAGAGGTGGTGGAAAGTGACAACCGCCCATCCCAGCACAAAAGAGCAAGGGGGGGGGGGGGAAAGGGAATTGTCATCACTTCTTTGACAATTTATGGCACGTTTGGCACTTTCTGGGTGGGTATGTTTGTAAGCCGTCCCAAGCTGCTGTGTCAGGAGGGGCGGGGTATCCATTTTTTATGAATAAAAAAAATAAAAACTCAAAATAAATATCGGAACAGACTGGTAAGTTTCCTGCATCATCAAAAAGCAGTGAATTGCCTATTTTAAATTAAAATGGTGTTCACCACAAAAAATTCCATCTTTAGTTATGCCGACTTCAATGTCATTTTTTTATACTTGTCTTTGTGTCTACTGTGTCTTTGCTGCTGTCTAGGATCATGGTATTATATTTAAATCCATGGATGGCCTTAAATGTTGTGATTTAGGCCCTTTTCACATGAGACGCCCCACACTATTTGCCCACGTGGGCGACTGGGTGGGCATGGGGGGCGTCTGTGTGACTGCTGGCGCGGGTGTTTGGGGGTGCAGGTGTGCGTGCTCCCGCGCTCCACTCATCTCACCCATCTTCACCAATCCCCCATGCATGGAGGCATCGGACAAAACGGAAGTGCCTCTGTGTGTGTAGATTGATGGAGATATGTGTATGTCCATGTGACTTGCCACCCATGGACCAATGGCGCACACCCATCCCCCCTGCACTGTGACTCCTCCTGGCCTGTGTGAAAAGTGCCTTTGCTAATATGAATAAAGTGACTGGGAGTGTGCACTCCTGATTTCTTAGTGTCTTCCTACTCCACAATTACTTGAAAGTAGCTCTCTGTTTGCATAACACTTCCAAAATAAATGCAAAGAGAGAGTCATTTACTCCAAAGGATCTGTTTGTCTGAATATATCTTAAGTCTCAACATGGGGTCACACCAGCAAATGTTTTGGAGCCACTGGAGTCAATCTCATGCCCTGTGCATGTAACCATGCAGTTTGTGCATGTACCATAGGCCCCGTGTTGTGTGTGTGTGTGGCTTTTGTACACACTTCTCTTGAGGGAGTCGACAGGGCATCGGATAGCTCTCCCCTCCTCCCCCACTTCAAATTCTAGGTTATGTCAAAGCACTTCTCAGGTTGTGCAACCAGCTTTAAAAATGGAGTAGGAAAATAGGGAAAAAGGTGATCAAACATTTCATTACTTGGCTTTCACATCTGTTCACCGTCCTTTTTAAGCAACCTCTCAATTTGCCTTTCATGGGCTTTGCAATAATCAATGGCAGTCCTAATGCAAACTACTCAATCACACGTCGTTGAGAAATGCTATACTAAGGCATTCAGGATGGAGCTAATGAGTCCGCGGGAAGAGGAAGAAGGCTGAATCGAAGTCAAGGCCAGTTTTGTTTCATTACATAGCATCAAATGTAAATTAAATTTCTCTGTAATGCATTGCATGCATTTAAACTGTGATAGCCATTTGAAAATTAGGACTTTCAATGCTGCTGTATATCATTCTCTCCTTCCAAGTGAGATATTTTTTTGTGGTAGCTTTTATTTCCCCCCCCCCAAAAGCGGACAGCGTTGGATCCACGGAAGCGAGAGAAATGGTGTTATGAGCCCCCTTCTAATGTACGAACGTATGAAATCCCAAGGTAACATGCCATCCTTTCTATTAAATGAATATAACATTTCATATTTATGGAAATAATTTATATGTTCAGCAAGTCAGATGAATCCTAGGGATTTAATCCTAGGGATTAAATGAATATAACATTTCATATTTGTGGAAATAATTTATATATTCATTCCCACAAACAAATATCCAAATTCATCTTCATCAGCCTTGCAAAATTGGCAAGGTAATTCATTTGGTTACTTTGGATACAAATTAAGACCCTTTTTACACGTGTCTCTCCCACTCATGAACACACAGAAATCTGTGTGTTCATGAGTGGGAGAGGCCCTTGTGAAGGGTGTGGTGCAGGTGTGTGCAGTGAGTGGGGGGGTGCGCTCCCACCTAACACACATCCCCACTCATCCCCATGCATGGAACAACCCGAGAAAACAGATGTTGCTCCTCGCGTTGGGATGAGTGGAGGGTGAGTGGGGATGTGTGTATGGCCATGTGGACACCCCCCCCCAACCTGGCAGCACAGTGTAAAAGCAGCCAAAGAGAACCACAGAACTCAACAAAGTACTGAAATACCAAAGAGATGTAGTAACCAAATTATGGCCCTTTCCTAAGGGGTGCGGGTACATGCAGGGATGGGTGGCCAACACGGTGGGCGGGGCATGGGCATGCATTCCCAAAGAACCCCACCAACCTCCACTGACCTCAACCCATCTCCAGATATGGAGCATCGGGCATTGGCACCCGTTGCTTCGTGCGTAGGTGATGGGTGGAGGTGGGTGGAGTGCAGGAGGGTGCACACACACACACTCACCCACTGACCATGGCATTTCCAAGGATGCCCACCCATCCCCCTGAACCCACATCAACATTCAAAGGTACACCCCACACACATGTGCAAAGAGGGGGCATCTGTTTGAAAAGGGCCTAAGACAGTGGCGGCTGGCCTCCCAGGGATTTTGGGGTGCTGACCCCCCAAGCGCCTAGGGCCCGCCAGCCAGCGCCACCGTTTTGGTTTTTTTGTTTGTTTTTTAAATGCACTGCTGCCACTTCCCGCAGCACCGCAGCAGCCTCTGCCTTTGCTGCAGCACTGTCAGTTACAGTGAAACTGACAACAGCGCCGCAGCAGCCTCCGCTCTGAAACAAAGGCAGAAGCTGCTGCGGCGCTGTTTCAGATACTTGACTTCCGGGATCCACTCCTGAGGAGTGGGTCCCAGAAGGCTCAAAAAAGCTAAGCCCAACCGCGTTTTCCAATGGAAAACACGATTTGGGTGGCTGAGCGCTCAGCCCGGCTGAGCTCCTCCGTTCACACAGCACGTATAGGACGTGCTGTGGAGGGAGGAGCTAGGGGCTTCCATTGCACTCAATGGGCACAAGGAAAGCTCTCACCAGGGCGCTTGTTGAAAGTGCCCTGGCGAGATGCCTTGGACGGGCGCCTGAGGCAGGGAGCAGTGCGCATGCGCGCTGGTCCCTGCCTCACATGCTGAAGACAGAACATGGCTTCTGGCAGCATGCTGTTAGAGAGCACAGATCTCCAACTGCCCGCCACCAGGCCAGCTGCTTCCTTCCCGTTCCCCCCCAATCTGCCACTCAGAGCGGCGGGGGTGTGTGTGTGTGTGTGAGCGGCAAGGCAGGGACTGGGAGTCAGGGAACGTGGGTTTTAAAAAAAATTATTTATTTATTTATTTTAAATTGCCCGTGTGAGTCCTGCCTCCGCAGAGGAGGCAATTTAAAAAAAACCTAAGTCCCCCCCACCTGCAGCGCAGCCTGGCCCCGGACAAAGACTGCCAGAGCCAGCACTGAGCAGGTAAGAATCTCATCCTCCCCCCTAGGCTGTTTCCCACCCCGCACCCCCCCATGACTGTTTCCCTCCACCGAACACCCCTAGGCTGTTTCTCCCCTGCACCCCCAGGCTGTTTCCCACCCCGCACCCCCCTAGGCTGTTTCCCACCACGCACCCCCCCAGGCTGTTTCCCACCCCACACCCTTCTCCCCCTAGGCTGTTTTGCCAGTGTTTTCTGTGCTTCCCTGTGTTTTGTGTTAATACATTATTTATTTTAAGCTTGATGTGCATGTAGACTGTGTTTTCCAATGTTAACCCTGGGAACTCCTTGCTGCTGTGTTTTGCTAGTGTTTTGCAAGTGTTTTCTGTGTTTCCCTGTGTTTTGGGTTTATACATTATTTATTTTAAGCTTGATGTGCATGTAGACTGTGTTTTCTTCCATTCGATGTTAACCCTGGGAACTCCTTGATGCTGGGTTATGCCATACCACTGGCCTACCATCCCCCTGGCTCCACCTACCATCCAACTGGCTCTGCCCACCAGCTCACCAGCCCCTCCAAACTCAAAACCCACCAGCCGCCCCTGGCCTAAGAAATGCCAAGTACCGCATAAACAAAGTAAATTTTAAAAAGGAAAAAACCAACAGAATGCCAAGTATCGGATAAATGAATTAACAGAGGGAAATATTTGGGACTTCAAATGGAGCAAGAAGTGAATGTCTCTCTGTATTCACCTTGATTAAACAGATACGAACTCATCAACTTGGTTGAATTTGGGGTATTTTCAGACATTACGAGATCACGGTCAACCACAGTGAATCCTTTGTGGTGACCATGATCTCCGTAACATCTGACCGAGCCCTGCCAGATGTTCACCACAGTGAATTCCTGGCAAGGATCAAATCTGACCAAGGTTCTGGACCTCCGGCTGGCCGGAGGTCCAGAACCATGGTTAGATTGGCCACGATACCGGATGGGCCAAAAGTAACATCTGTTACCTTGGCCCATCATGGATCGTGGCCCAGACCACGGGACGGCATTGGCCACTGCGCCCACCCATTTCCCGGATGGTGGGCAGTTGGGGGAGTGTGGCTGTGCGGCCGCACATCGCACAACGCAGTCCCGCCCCCTCCCCGATCCCCAGTAGGAATCAGGCCGGCACGTCTAAAGCATGGCCGGCCTTACTGCTGACCAGGATCCGAAACAGATCCCAGTCTGTGGTTCAGCATGGCGGGCCTCCTGGCCCGTCACATCTGAAATTACCCTTGGTGTTCACATCAACTATTTGTTTCATCCCATTGCTTTGATTCTGTCACCGTGCTACTCCTTCATGGTTGGTAAGTTTGCCATGAAGCTTTGGCATTGTGCAGGGCTGAAAAAACTCAAGCCAGTCAGTTTATTGTATTGGGTTCAGAGTAGACCTGAAAGAAGTAGTGAATTTATTTCCCACGAGTAATATATGATTTTTTAGCTAGCCCATTGAGTACCTTACCTACAAATGAGTAGCAGTGTACAGCTGACACAGAATTCATTTTCATTTTAGTGTTTGTTTTCCAGAACCCCTTCCTTTACAATGTGGTTTGTTTTTTTTGTAAAGGACTCTACAGTTTTTGTTTATTTTTTCATTTTATAAAAATATTTTTTTTAAAAGTCACAGTGCACATGCGCAAAAAAGCAGTGGGACCAGCGACACTGCTGATCTGTAATTATTTCAGCTGGGGGTGGTGCTTGTCCTGTCCATAGGGGCAATGCTGGGGGTTGCTAGTGCCACACCAATGACATGCCTTTTTAAAAAAATAAGCAGGTGCCATGGCTTCCTGCTGCTTTGACTACTTGGCACCATGGAGACCAGAGGAATCTGCCATACTCCACGTCCCCGGGACTCGGCGGTCCATACTAGGGGCATTTCCATGGGTTGCCAATGCCACCGTGCTTAATATACTTCAGAGTGGGTGCTGATGCTGCTTGCAGTGCTGATTCCTCTGCAAGGCCAGAGAGGAATCACTTTTGTTGTGGGTTTTGTGAGCACGGTGACTGTACTTTGGCTGCGGGTTCAGTTTTCCCAAGATGTGACCACTGAGTTAGGGCACAGGGGAGATATTTTCTTTCTGGCTAATTTATGGCGTGTGGGGAGGGCTTTTGTCTTGCATAGGTAGGCAAAAGGAAGATTTTTTTGTGAGGGGGATGCCTGGTTTCTTGTGGGTGTTATTATGTCTGCTGGGCTGGCATATAATTATTTTAAAGTGGGTGCACTGCTGCTGGGCCATGCTGTGGGTACTGCTGGCTTTTTATTTTTATTTTTTTGGCTTTTTGCAGTTGCACTCTTTGGATTTGTCTTGAGATTGTCTTGCTTTTGCTAGCCTGCTTTTTTGGCCACTGTACTTTGGCTGTGGGTTCAACTTTGCCATGATTTGACCAGCTGGGGAACAGTGGGGAATACTTTCTTTCTGGTTAATTGAAGGTGCATGGGGAGTGGTCTTGGCTTGCATAGGTGGGCACAATGGAGGCCTTTTTCAGGGGAGTGCATGTCTGGTTTCTTGTGGGTGTTATGCCTGCTGGGCTGGCAATATACCCACAAGAAATTATTTAATTATTTTAAAGTGAGTGTACTGTTGCTGGGCCATGCTGCTCGGCGTCAACTGTTTCTGAGTTTCTGCAATTCCGAATTCCAAAGTTCCAAGTTCAGAAGATTTCCAAGGTCCAGAGTTCCGAGTATTGATTTCCAGGTCCTCGGAAAAAGTTCCGAGACCAGCCACAGTACTCGGAACCTCAGAAATCCTCCCGCGTGCTCCGATCGCCTATTCAGTGCAGCCCTAATGTATTCCCAGTCTGTGTCCCTTGCACGGCATTCTCCTCAAGAGCAAGGACGATGCAGTGCAGGCCAACATTTATTTATTTATTTATTAAAAGATTTGTTATCCTGCAAATCAAGGAGGATGCTGTGCAGACGAATATGTGTCCATACTGTCTATTGGGTTAGTCACAGCCAAGGAAAGCGCCTTTCTAGGCTGTGACTCTCCACCCCCCTTAGAGTCCTGCTCCTCTCCTTGGCGATTGGTGTGCCAATGCCCCTGTGGCAGGAAGGTGGCTCCGCATCCTGGTCCCCTTTCTCACTTGGCTCCTTTTCTGGGGATGGCCCCGTGTCCTGTTGGTGTCAGTGTCCTGGGATGGTCACCCACATCCGTCTGAAGGGTGCTAACCCCCACAAGATAGGGTGAGTGGTTAGAGCATGGGGAAGTGGATAAGGAACCCCTTACTACACTTTGATAACACTTTGGTTCTCAGGTTGGTTAAGTGAGGGACTTACGTGCCGGAATTGTGGTTCCAAAATGTTAATTCTTGTGGAATATCTAACACTGACTGAGGAAGCCCATGAGCTCATGCAATGAATAACCATGCAGAAAGAATCACAATTGCCGTTTTTAAATGGGACGTGCCCACCCATCCCCCACCCACCTGAGCTCCCATCTGAATATGGCATGGGTGGGTGTGCACTCCCATGACTCACCCACCACCCACTCATGCCCATGCACGGAGCATTGGGGGGAAATCCAGGATGCTCTGTGCAGGGGTGGGAGTGGGCGGTGGGTGGGTAGGCGTGCACACCTAGCAGACACCGATCCCAGCCTGTTTAAATTCCCCACTCACCAGAGGTGCATGTGTGCTCTACGTGGTGCACATGGACCTGCTCACCAGCCGTGTCTTTTTAAAACGGCCAAAGCCACCCTTAGAACTGGATCTTCCGTGTCTTGCATTTGGTCATCCAGTTGCAACTGAGACTCCAAGGGATAGAAGTGTAGCAGCTGTCGTGTCGGTTTAATATCCTTGCTTGGGAAAAACACACACTGAGGTGGCTTCTTTCACCTCCTTGATCAAGAAGAGCAACTTTCAGGAGCCCTTTGCACTCTGCTTTAATCCTGAAGAGGATGCTATAAAAAAAGATCAAACCAAGGTCATGAAGGAATTAATATTCCAGTCATGCACAACAGGTTCATTTCGAGACCAGAGCACTAGTCATCCTTCTTCTAATGCTCTATGGAGACTAGCTAAATATAATTCAGGTGGCACAAGGCAGATGAAGAACAGTGCTTTAGTTATAGAAGATGATTGGAGAATTTCTCCACTTCAGGTAGAACATATCTCCCTTTGTGGATATTGATGTCCTCTTCACACCAGAAGTGGAGAGGTCACATTTTTATTACCTTTGGGATGCAACTGATTGTACCGCCAAAGCTGCAATTGCAAATCAATTTCCCAGAGATTGGGACCCCTACATTTCCTTGCTCCTGAGAGATTTATCTTCTCCTCTGTGTAAGTCACTCTATAGGAAGGTTGATGAAAGACTTCCCATATTTGGGAGACCTGTGGGATGTTTAGTAGGGCGAAAGAACAGAAAAGAGCTGCTTTCTTCAACTTTGCAAAAAAATTAAAAACATGGATTAGACTATCATTTGAATAGGTTATGCAGCAACAACAACCATCTTCCCTTGTTCGTTTCAGTGCACAAACAAGACGGGGACATTTAACATGCAAAGAATGAGGCATAGCAATTTAGTTGTGAACTAGCATGTCAGTTTCACCATGCAGGCACTTTCATGGAAGGAAGAGATGAAAAAACAAGGTTTTGCCTTATAAATTTGATTGCAAAGCACAAGGTCATAAACATCACCCACAAGAAGGACAAACCCAGAGTAATAAAACCAGGGTCTGATTGACAGTGTGTTGACTGACAAGAATATTTATCCATGTCATGTCAATATACTTCTGCTCAGATAGTCGCTCCAAAAGTGAGAAGTGAAAACATTACAGACAGGTCTGCAGATATTATGAGCTGGCAGATAAAAAAAAATTAAAAATGACTTGTCGATGGACAACGTAATCTAAGTTAGAAAACATTTGAGAATATGGGAGTTAGATTTGATGTCAGAGAAACCAGCTGAAAATGTGGGGAGGCAGGAGAAAGTTATTGGAATACAAGACCTCTTGTGCCACAATAAAGTCTAGAAAGAGTGTGTGGTGGTGGTTGTGTTTGTCCCCTAAGTAACAGATGTTACTTTATTTATTTATTTATTTATTTATTTATTTTAAAAACTTGCTATCCCGCCCTTCCTGCCACAGGCAGCTCTGGGTGGCTTACAATAAAACAAAATAAAACAACATTATCAAAGCTAAAACACCACATAAAAGGGAAGATATAAAATATCCCTTATCACCCACCACCCTAACCCACTCCCTCCCCACCCACCCTCCCCACCAAAGGCCAGGTGGAACAGCCAAGTCTTACAACTGTGGGTGTTGTCAGACGTAACGGGGCAGCTTTGCCCCGTCCTGAAAACAAACCAGAGATTCCCCACCGGGATCACCCAGGCACGGCAAACAGACGTGCCGGGGATCCCAGCAGGGAATCAGGGAGGGGCCGGGGCCGCGTGGCGCAACGTGCGGCCACACATCCCTACCCCTCCACACTCCCTCGCCACCCGCCCTCTGGGGAGATGGGCGGGCGGCGAGGCCAATGCTGCCGCAGCGTTTGGCCAAGTTCACCATGGCCCGGAATCCCACTGGGGATTCCGGGTCATGATAGCCGACCAGATGTTACTTTTTATTGATGCCCGCTTGGAATCACTTTCACCACGCTTCAGTGGATTCTTGTGCCAGGAACCCAGGAAGCATGGTTGAAATTGACCCCATGTGGGTATTCAGTGTGGTGAACATCTGGCGGCTGCTGAACAGACGTGCAGGGCACAGTGACCACAGGTGGGTATTCACTGTGGTTCACTGTGATCTTGTCACGTCTGAAAATACCCTGTGTTGAAAAGAGGAGAGATATGGGGCCAAACAGACCTCCAATGGCAGAGAGTTCCACAGCTGTGGAGCTGCCACCGAGAAAGCCCTCCCCATCATAGTCCCCAAAGAACTCAGGGGACCTCGAGGAGAGCACCGCCTCTGACCGCAGGGGCTGATCCAGGTACCAAAATATGAGGCAATCCCGCAGATAAGTCGGGCCAAGGTCGTTTAGGGCTTTATAGGCAAGCACCAACACCGTGAATTGGGCCTGGAAGATTATAGGCAACCAGTGAAGTGACCAAAGAACTGGTGTAATATGTTCGTGGCAGTCCAGTCCCGGGCGACCGGAGGCCTAGGGTGATTTCAGACGTGACGGGATCACGCTGAACCACAATGAACCACGGTGAACCCCGCGGCGGGGCCAAGGCGTCGTGAATGTCTGTTCGCGGCCGCCAGATGTTCACCACGGTGAACACACGCACGGGGCCAATTCCAACCACGCTTCCCAGGCTAGCTGAACCAATGCCCGTGGACGCGTGGTGAAAGATATCCCCACCCGTGATCAACGAAAAGTCACGTCTGGCCGCTCGCCACGGCCCGGGATCACCGGCGGGATCACCGTGGCGCCTCATTGGCCCCGCCGCCCGCCCGTCTCCCCAGAGGGCGGGCGGTGGGAGCGTGGAGGGGGCGGGGCTGCGCGGCCGCATGTTGCGCCGTGTGGCCCCACCCCCTCCCAGATTCCCCGCTGCGATTCCCCCGGCACGTCTGTTGCGGCGTGCCGGGCTGACCCCCCTGGGCTGACCCCAACGGGCCCCGTTACATCTGAAATCACCCCTAGAATCATGGTCAATTTGATTCCCACGAGTGTTTCACCGTGGTGAACATCTGGGGGAAATCAAATAGACAGTACGGGAATCACGGTCAACCACAGGGGATTCACTGTGGTTGACCATGATCTCGTAACTTCTAAAAATACCCTACCTCTTTTGGACTGGTCAGGCATAGGATAACCCTGATTTGTCTGTTTAGTTTCTTGGGTCAGACCCTGGAAGTTGTCTGAGTAACCAAAGGATTTGCTCCTCTGCGCCTGTCAAGGACTTCTACCAGGTTAATATCTTGCCTGTTCCTTCCTCTGATACCAACTCCATATTAGGGGTGTGCAGAAGGGCCCACCATTTGTTTTCATTTTAATTTTTGTTTTCATTTTCAAAACCCCTTTTGTTTTTGGTAGGTTTCATAAAGGACTCTACCATTTTCATTTATTTTTTCATTTTATTTTTATTAAACATAATAACTTTAAAAAATCACTAGGTGATTTCAGATGTTATGGGTGGGCGGTTCACCACAGCGAACCCCCAGGGGGGGTGAACAGCACAACCACGCGCGGTGGTGGAAAAACGACACAAACAAACGTGACGGGACCGGGCCGCCGGCCGGGAACCGGGTCGAACCATCGCGGACCGGGGCAGCACAACAGACGTGCAGTCAAACCCCCGCCAGGGTCGAAACTCCCAGAAGGCACCGGGCAGGGGTGGGACACAGACATGGCCGCTTGAGGGCAAACGAATACAAGAGGCACACAAGGGAACGCCCACACAAGGATGGGAGGGGGGAAGAGGGAGAACAGGCTGACAACCGATACACACAGCACACGCACACACACACACACACACAGCGGGCCTACAGCGGGACACACTGCACAACCACACGCCCGGGCACACACACACACATACACACACACACAAGGGAAAGGTCAGGAAGGGGGGGCAGGGGCACCCAGAACACAGCACGAGGAACAACAGGAGGGACAAGGGGGGGCACCGCTAAGGGGAAAGGCACAGGCAGCAGCAACCCCCACCCCCACAGCACCCCAGTCCACAGAGGCACCCCCACAGCAACAGAGACAGTCTCAGAGGGGGGGCCAGGACCCCCCAAACAAGGCACGATGGGGGCCCGCAATTCACAGCGAGCCCGGCGGAGAGGGTCCAGGAGGAGGAGGAGGAGGAAGGGGGCCCCACAGTCACAGGGGGGCAGATGGAGGACAGCCAGGTCCGGTGGAGCCCCTCTGCAGGTCCAGCAACACTCTGACACCCCCCCCCACCCGGGGAAGGAACAAGGTCCAGTCCGGGGGGGGCCTACCCCCAGGTCATGCAAGCACCCATGGGGGGGTGAAGTCGGTGCCAGGGCCAGTGGGAGCGGACCGCTAGCTACACATGGGTGGGTCGGGAGGCCACACGGAGCGCCCCACCCAGCCACCGGGATGGGCAACCGGGTTGGGGGGGCTGGAGGGGGCCCAGGGCCACAGGCAGGGGCAGCAGCGCCCCACGAAGCAGGTGGGAGCTCACCGAGGTGGAGTCACCAGGGTGGGAGCAGGCAGCAGGGACC
>QEPC01014655.1:411884-450619 GCA_003113815.1 Sphenodon punctatus
CTTGAATGTTTGTTTGTCTTCTCCCCTGTCTCTCCCACTGTCCCCTCTCCCTGTCTCCCCCTCCTTGTCTTTTAGATTGTAAGCCACAGGCAGGGACCGCGTCTATTTCTATGTTCTGTACAGCGCCAGGTACATGACCGGCGCTATATAAATGTTTATAATAATAATAATAATAATAATGCGCGGCTGGGGCTAACCCGGCTGCAATAGGGAGATTTGTATCCCAAGCATGACTAGCTATGGTAGATGGAAGAGGAAGCTGTGGCATTACTTTTGAGCTAAATGTTACTCAAGCTAAATGTTATTTCAATTGCTGTAGGGTTGGGTTTGTTTTCTGCTCACGTGACCCCATTTTTTGCTCAGTATGCCTGGATTATTTTATGTTTAATTCCGCTCAGCGTATTTTGATGCTAAATAGGATCATCGGTTCGCCAAGTTGATATGTGGAAACTATGCTTACCAGGGTTATTTCTGCTGTATGTATGTTTTTGTATTATGTTTTTATGTTGGCCATGGCGAAAGCCCGTGCCTAAATAAATAAATAAATAAATTTGGGAATAACTTTGTCTCATCTTCAGATTTGATCACCTCATGCTTTACTCCATTTTCTAGATCATTTATGAGTACATTAAACAACTTCAGTTCCAGTACAGATCCCTGGGGTACTTTCCTATTTACTTATCTCCATTGTGAAAACTGACCATTTAGTCCTACCTTTGTTTCCTGTCCTTTAACTAATTACCAGTTCACAACAGGACACTGCCTCCTATCCAATGACTTTTTAATTTCCGCAAGAGTTTTTCATAAGGGAGCATATCAAATACTTTTTGAAAATCTAGGTACACTATATCGACTGGCTCCCCCTTACCCACATGCTTATTTATACCCTCAAAATACATTAGTGAGGCACATCTTCCCTTTGCTAAAATCATGTTGATTATTCCCCATTAAGCCATCTTTACTGCAATGTGCTCTTTGTGGGGCTGCCCTTGTTCCTGGTTCGCAGGCTGAAGCTAGTGCAGAGTGCGGCGACCGGCCTCCTCTCGGGGATGGGTCGCCGGGACCACATAACACCTGTGCTCTGGGCTCTGCACTGGTTGCCAATAGCGTTCCGAGCCAGGTTCAAGGTATTGGTATTGATCTATAAAGCCCTTCATGGTCTCGGCCCCTCATACTTCAGGATTTGCCTCACCCTCTGCGCCTCAGAGTGGCTCCTTCAGTCTGCCAGGGGTGCCTTCTTGGAGGTCCCCCATGTTAAGCGGGGGGCCACAACGGAGAGGGCAATCTCGGTGGCCGGGCCGCGTCTTTGGAATTCCCTCCCAGAGGAAGCTCGCCTGGTCCCGAGCCTTTTAACATTCCAGCGCGTTTGTAAAACCTCGCTGTTTGTCCAGGCCTTTGGGGAGGGTGGGAGGGTGGGTTAGTGGATTTTTATCCTCCTACACGTCTTTATTATTTGTTATAAAAAAAATTGTCCTTCCCATTTTAATTGTTAAGATTTTTATGACTGTTTTAAATATTTTAAATGTTGTTTTATCTGAAATTTGTTAGCCGCCCCGAGCTGTTTGCAGGAGGGGTGGGGTAAAAATGTATGAAATGAAAATAAAAAATAAAATAAAAATTTATTAACATACCCACTAATTCTGTTCTTAATGATGAATTCCACAATTTTGTCCAGCACTGACATCAGACTCACCTTCCCAGGTTCGCTTCTGCAGCCCTGTTTAGATATTGACTTTACATTTACTACCCTCCAGTCCTTGAGTACAGTGACGGATGTTAGCGATAGGTTGCAAATTATTGCCAGTAGTAGATCTGCATTTTCATATTTGAGTTTCTTCAGAACTCTAGGGTGTATACCCTCTGGCCCCTGTGTTTTGTTATTATTTAATTTGGGGATTTAACTAATTCTATTCAAACAGAGAGGAGTAAAGCAGGGATGTATTTTGGTTCCAAAACAGTTCAATTTTTATTTAAATGATGTTATAGCGGAATTTTCAGCAATGACCTTCCATGCACCCTAGTTGGGAGAAGCCAGTAGCATGTGCCTCCTGTACGCGGACAATGCAATATTGCTTTCCCGGTCGCAGGTAGGCCTGAGACAACTCCTTGAAACTTTTGGGAAATATTGTGATAAAAATCTTATGGAAATAAACTACAAAAAGACCAAAGTATTGGTCTTCTCCCACAAGAAAAAGGTTTATAGGTGGTACATGGATAAAAAGGAATTCCAGCAAGTGAAGGTTTTTAGATATTTGGGGCTACTCTTCCAAGCGAATGAGGGTTGGACTATGCATTTGCAGGCTACCCATGCTAGGGCCAAACAATTAGATAAAGCCCTAGTATCCTTTTTTAAGTCCAGAGGGGGTTCACTGGTTGTTCCGGCAATTCAAATCTTTGCCCACAAGTGTAGTTTACAAATCCTCTATGGGGCGTTTTTTTGGGCTTTGGGCAGAACCAAATGCCTAGAGATGCTACAATCAGGATTTGTTCGGGTGCTGCTATCTGCCCCTACAGGGGTAAGTAGTATGGCACTTTGTCTAGAATGTGGTCTACATCCCTTATATGAGAAGGTCTGGTCGGGAGCAATAAATTACTGGTTGATGCTCTATTTTAAGATGGCGGCGCCGCTGTCTCAATTGGTAATTGAGGAGAAGTTCCTGAATCTATGACTCTCTACAGTGGAGAATAAAATATACCATTTGGGTTTTCACCCTGTGGTGCTTGCTCTGTTGGGATATAAAGGAGCAAAAAAACTGTTAATTGACAGGCTAACTGATATTACTGGGCAAGAAATTCAAACTTTAATTGGGGAAAGCAGAGTCCTGGAGGGCTACCCATGCATAAGTAATAGAACTTGTGTCCCAATGCCTTATCTGGATAGGGGTTTATCCAAGGAATATTGGAGGTTCGTTCTTTTGGCTAGACTAAATGTCTTCCCTTCCGCTTTTATGGAGGGGAGATATAGGGGTACCCCATTAACTGAGAGATTATGCCTATGTAATGCAAATTAAATTGAGACAATGAAGCATATTATATTGGATTTTGTTTGCTTTATGGAGGCTCAAAATAAATATATCCTCCTCCCCCTAGTTGCTCCCTTTCCTGGAAGAATTCCCAAATTCTATGTAGGCTTCCTGCTAGGTAACCAATCTTCTTTTGTCAAGAGAAAAGTTGCACAATTTTTTATGCAGGTTTTTAGGATAAAGAATGAAAAGAAAGTTGAAGTAAAGTAATCAATTGGGTCTAGGAGTGAGCCCGTGTTTATTGCTTGGATCAAGTTCTAGATCCATTTATGATTTATTTATTTTTATTTATTTATTTATTTCAAAAAAAAATATTAGTTAATAGTGCATATCAACATTACAAACATTTATTAACCTTTCCCATACAAAGTTGCAACTGTATTACTAACTACTAGGTTAACATAACCGTAACTCCCTTAACTATGGTAAATGTGCTGACAAAATGTTCATACTTCTAGTTGAAACATCCAAGGCTCATATCTTCTCTGTATATTCCCTATGAAGGTCAAAACTGAAAGTCAAACAAGCTTTGCAGATCCTCCTTGTTAATTTCCGTTTCTTCTAATGCCGTTATAATTGGAGACCAAATATCTTTGAAATTTTGGAGTTTGTTTTTCAGGCCTGCATGCAGTTTCTCCATGGTGAACATAAGCCAGATCCTGTTTGTCCATTCCTCATAAGACAGCTCCCCTGCAGATTTCCAATGTCTGGCTATAAGGTTTAATACTGCTAAAAATAAAACTTTGCATGATTGTTACCTTGCCTGCAAATCTTTTGATTCTGGGTACAAGAATACAAGAATTTTTAAACTGATGTGCATTGTTATTGATACTGATATTGTTTAGTACGTGGTTTGCAATGGTCAATGTGGCTTCGCAATAAAGGTATATTGATTGATTATTTAATTTGTCAATTTTCTCTAGAAACTCTTCCAAAGCTACAATGATTTGTGATAGCTTTCTCCATTTTGTCACCTACAAAGAACAGTTCTGGCACTATTTTTACTAGTGTGGCTCTATCCTTGACTGGTTCTCCTCCTACCTCTCTGACCACTCCTTCAATGAGTCTCTTCCCAATTCCTCGTTCTCCTCCCTCCCCCTCTTGGTTGGGGTTCCCCAAGCCTCTGTCCTGGGCCCTCTATCTACACCCTGTCCCTTGGCAAACTCATGCCTCCCATGGCTTCCAATACCACCTCTATGCTGATGATACTCAACTCTATTTCCACCCCCTCTCTTTCCCCTTCTGTCCAAGCTCGCCTCATCAACTGTTTCTCTGATATCGCCGCCTGGATGTCCCAACATCAGCTCAAGCTCAACATGGCTAAGACTGAACTCCTTATCTTTCCTGCTTCCCTTCCTCCTCCTCTTCTCTGTCCATCCTCATTGATAGTGTCACCATCCGTCATGTTCCCCAAGACGGTAGCCTGGGCTTCGTCTTTGATACTGACCTTTCCTTTAAACCTTACATCGACTCGGTCGCCAAGTCCTGTCGCTTTGCCCTCCATAACATTGCTTGGATTCGCCCCTTTCTCTCTGTCTCCTTAGCCAGAACGCTTGTTTACTAGTGATGGGTGAACGCGGTTCAGAAGTTTGGAGTTTGGCCTGAACTCAGCGTGTTCGGACGAGCAAACCCGAATCCGAACCCGAACAAACCAAACCGAACCTGATTCCGAACTCCAAAATGACCAAACAGTTTGGCCTGTTCGGATCGCATTCGGATGAGTTCAGGTGACAAAAACATGTAATTGGAAGGCAAAATGTGACAGGGAGGGGGAGTCAACTAAGGAGCAGACTTCCAGGCACCAGGGGTGAAGAGGCTTGGAGTAGCAGCCAGCCTGCCCAATCACCATCCCTTTGCGCTTGAGACCAGTGGCTTCGCAGTCTGCGATTGGTCACAGGCTAGGCTGCATGGAGCCAATGGGGCTTGCAGTGAGGCGGGTGCAGCAAGTAGCAAAACTCATTGCCCTTCCCCCTGCCAAAACCTTCTGAGCTAGTCACTGTTAACAGCAGGCATTTCAGAAGGCTCCCTCTCCCAGCAGTTTTGTTCTCCTCAGTCCTTTGCAATCCTTCTCCTATTTCACCCATCCAACCCATCTACTTCCATATTATCATTTATTTAGTTTAGATTAAATAGATTTAGGTGTTATTTTTTTGTTTTTACCCCTCCCTGTGTTCCCTGTGTTCAATATTCCTTCCTCCCTCCCCACTCCATTGAATTCTTTCCCTCTCCCTCTATATGTATTCCATCCCTGATTCCCTTCCCCTGTTTTTGATTCATTTTGAGTAGCATTAGATTGATTGAGGTTTCATTTCAGTTTTGTACCCCTCTCTGTGTTCTTTGCTGCTAACGGCAGGGCCCGATCCCAGGGCAATATCTGTAGGGAGAGGAGTATCAGCAGCACTAAGCAGATATAGAGGGGGGCACAGGGAGAGTGCCAGCAGTATGGCGGGCACTGGCAGTCTACCCTCAGGGTCCCAGTACTCCCCTTCACGGGACATCACTGTGATTGCAGACAGTGAGTCAGAGGCAGACACTAGTGCCGCAGAGGAGATGTCTGTAGCTGGGGCGATGGCTGAGCCTCCTCCTAGAGCTGTGTTGCCAGTGCCACCAAGTTCTCCCCCTCCCAGAAGTGCTGGCAGCAGTACGTCACCCAGGGAGGGCCAGAAGGCAGGAGGGGGGGCAGAAATCATCAGTCTGGGAACATTTTAAGCTGGTGCGGGCAGATGATCCCAGAGAGGTGCAGTGCACTTTGTGCAATAAGCTGGTGAAGCGTGGGCAGGTGCTTGCCAACCTTGGGACAACTGCAATGGCGAGCTACTGCAAGGCATGCCACAGTGCTCTGATGCTAAGCGGGAAGGCAGGGGATGTGGTTGCCAGCGGATTCCCGACTGCAGCAGCGGCCAGTTGCCCGGCTCCTTCAGTGGGCAAGTGTCCCACACCAACTCTTGCTGCTTCTAGCAGCAGGAGCAGTATGGGGGCAGAACAGCAGTAGGAGCCTCACCAGCAGCAGTGTCAGTCCATTATGGAGGAGCTGGGGTGGGGGCAGCTGCCAAGGCCATCAGGTGCTGGAGGCCGGCGTGGCTTCTTTCAGGAGAAAGCCAAGCACCTGTTGGCTGAGATGATTGCGCTGGATGGGCAGCCCTTCTCAATTGAAGAGGACAAGGGCTTCCAGCAGCTGGTTGGATTCCTGGGCCCCCAGTTTAATCTGCCTTCCCACTCCACCATGAGTCGGACTGTGGTGCCACAGCTGTACAGGGCTTTGAAGGAGCAGGTGAGGGAGCATCTGGCAGAGACTGGGGGGGCCATGGGCCACTTCACCACCGACCTGTGGTCCTCCAATAATGCCTACCTGGCAGTGACTGCACATTGGTGGCAGGACCCAGAGGCAGCGCTTGGCAGTGGCAGGAGGGGTCCTGATGCAGGGTATGGTTGGGTCCTGCTTCAGGCACATGTAATGGACAGCTCCAACACCTCAAGGAACCTTGAGGCAGCCCTGGCCACCATGGTGAGGGAGTGGATCAAGCCAGGCGCGGCCTTCGCCAATGGGTGTGTGGTTACAGAAAACGCAGCCAATATATTGAAGGCAGTCCATGACGGGGGCTTCACAAGCATCCCTTGCACCACACACCCCCTCCATCTTGTGTTCAAGGATGCTCTGGGCTTGGGGGAGAAGGGGATTGGGCCCTGCACCCTTATCTCCCTGGTCGACCGGGGGAGGAAGCCTTCAACCGTGGCGTCAAGTGCAGCGATCTCCTCCACGAGCTGGTCCAAGATGTCTCCACCAGGTGGAATTCCACCTTTCTGATGCTCGCGCGGCTTCTTGAGCAGAAAGCCGCCCTGCATCAGGTGGAACTGGAGACAGACATTGAGGCACCTCTAAGGTACAACAGGGAGGAATGGGAGCTTCTTGCTCACATGGTCTTCGTCCTGACACCATTCCTGGCCATGACGGAACCGTGCACAGTTCCACCGCCACCCTCATCCAGGTGACTCCGCTGGTCCATAGTCTGCAGAGTAGCCTGGATGAGATTCTCGGGGGGGCGGGATTGTGGCCCTGTTGGCAGGAAGATCTCCGATGAGGTGCTTGGCCTGGCATGGAAGCTGAAGGTGGGACTGAGTGCGCACTTTAAAGAGCTCCTGCACGGGGAGGAATATGTCCTGGTAACCATGCTGGATCCCAGCATCAAAGGCAGCATGGCACACGAGACAGCCATCTATGGCCTCCGGAAGGGTGCGCTGGTACAGAAGGTCTGGCAGGCAGAGTGGGTCATGCAGCAGGATGCCCCTGGTGGGAGTGGGAGCAGCGACCCCTTCCAGCCATCTGGGTCTATCCCTGCCCCCAGCTCTACTGGTACCAGCAGCACCAGCAGCAGAATGAGCAGCAGCAGGACCCCTATTATTGCCAGCAGCTCCTCCTGTGTGCAGGCCACTCTGGGGAGCATGGGGCCCAGTTTAAAAAGGCAAGCAGTCTGGCTGAGGGCAGTGGGGCAGGTGGTGCCGACCCAGAGATACCAGAAGGAGTATGATGGTGCCTCAGCAGCAGTGGAGACCTACTTGGAGGAGGAGTCATGCATTGATCCCAGCAGTGATCCCTTGGCCTACTAGGCCAGCAAGGCCACTGTGTGGCTGGCCCTGTTGAAAGTGGCCAAGGGTATCCTGTCCTGCCCACCAACCAGTGTCCCCAGTGAGTGGGTGTCCTCTGTGGTGGGGGATATTTGCTCCCCGCACCGCCTGAGACTGGGGGTCAAGTCTGTGGAGCAGTTGCTCTTCTTGAAGGTCAACCTTCCGCTTCTGGGATTCCCCAAGCTGCCCCTGGATAAGGAGTGATGGTGCAGTGTCACATGCCATTCCATGCCAGGGGCAGTCTTGGGATGGGGCTTCTCCTCCTGCCTGTCTGCCTGCCAGCCCAGGTTGCAAAGCTCGAACCCTGCCTCAGTCTGCCTGACTTCTGCTCATGCCATGCTGCCTGCCTGCCTGCCTGCACTGGCAACCAATATCTGATGCTGCTGTCAATGGCCCACAGGCCTATATACTGCCTGTGCCAAGGGTTCTGTACCCTGGCAACCAATGTCTGGTGATGCTGGTGCTAATGGCCCCCAGACCTATATGCTGCCTGTGCCAAGGGTTCTGTACTGTGGCAACCAATGTCTGGTGATGCTAGTGCCAATGGCCCCCCCGGCCTATATGCTGCATGTGCCAAGGGTTCTGTACCCTTGCAATCAATGTCTGGTGATGCTGGTGCCAATGGCCCCCAGGCCTATATGCTGCCTGTGCATGACATCAAGAAACAGCCACTACAGCCCCAGGACCTGCCATCAGTGTTCTGGGGCCTATGTTACTGGCAGGGAGGACTGTGCCCTGTAACTAGAAGTTGCCACTCTAGCCCCAGCCCAGGACCCACCCTCAGGGTTCTTGTGTCCTGTCATTCTGCTCACGGGGCGCTGTCATTCCACCTTTTCTTTATGCAACCTGCTGTTCATGGAGAGAGAGAGAGAGAGAGAGAGAGAGAGAGAGAGAGAGAGAGTCTCCCCACTGCTAGAAGGAGATACAGACACGATCCCACCCATGATTCCTGTCACATGCACTATATGGCCAGAGAGAGAGAGAGAGAGAGAGAGAGAGAGAGAGAGAGAGAGAGGCTCCTCACTAGAATGGGAGGGGGAGAGATAGGTGTATCCAGCTCAAGCTACCACCTGCCAGAACCAGGAAGAACTCCCGTTTGTGCTCCTGTGCCCAATCGATGCCCATTGGCCATTTCCCACATCCAGCAGCAAATCTACCAGAATGAGATGGAATATATCTATATAACACAACATATTATATATACCTGCCTGCCTGCCTGCCTGCCTGTGTGCATTCCTGTACCTGCTGCTACCACCTATCGCTTGATTGAAT
Organism: Sphenodon punctatus; assembly: GCA_003113815.1. Taxonomy (NCBI): domain Eukaryota; kingdom Metazoa; phylum Chordata; class Lepidosauria; order Sphenodontia; family Sphenodontidae; genus Sphenodon; species Sphenodon punctatus. Next base: position 420,803 of record QEPC01014655.1, read on the forward strand.
GAATTGTGCCCAACCATGTGTTAATTCTGGGGACATAATTATCATTAAACTCACATAGGCTGTCATTCCATTGTACCTGAATCAGTTATGCCCGCCCATTCCAGGAACCATCAATGAGATTCTGGAACTATCAATCCAGTCACTGGAAGATGCATTAAATTCCACTGCATCCAGAACCCTGGTGCCCGCACACCAGCTTGCCCCCCCCAAACAGCCTACTCCTCTGCACCCACCCACGGATGCCCCCTGAAGCTGCTGGAAATAAAATCCCCTCCGACCACCGGCTCCTGCCGCCTGCTGCCCGCTGCCAAGGAGCCTTTCTCTCTCTCTCTCTCTGGCACACCCACACAGACACAAGCCCTGCCCGTCCTGGGGGGCTGTCTGAAAGTTGAGACCCTGCTGCTGCCTGGCAAATCTTTGGGTTAATACCTTAACTATGCTACATGTGGAGCCAGCCAGTTGCTACTGGTAGGGATCGACAAGCTATATGAGATTCTGCCACCTGCCTTCCAAAACATCAGCACATAGGGATAAAAGTCTGGACAGGTCAAATGAAGCATGTAACAACAAATATAACAACTTTTATTTAAACTATTTAAACAACAATAACAACAAAACAACAATAACAACAAAACAACAACAACAACATTATGAAACCAAAACCAAATACTGAAAGGAAACTTATAAGGAAACTATTAGTCTCGGGGCCTGTCCCTCAGGACTTGGGGGAAAGGCAGAAGGCATTGGGGGGCAGCACAGGGCTGAGGGGCAGCCACCCAGTCCTCTTCTATCTCATAGCTGTGGGAGATGGCAAACTCCACGGCCCCTTCTACGTCTCAATGCCACCTGGAGACCGCCTGGTGGTAAAGTTCCAGGCATTCCATATCAGTGGAGACATACTAGGCGTACGCCTCCACCTTCTTTTTCTTCACCTCAAGAGCCTGGAACTGTTCTACCAGGCGGTTCTCCAGGCAGCGTCCATCCGTCATCATTTGGAGGCCAGGCCTCTCAACTTCGGATCGAAAGACCTTGGCTGCAGCAGACTCCTGGGGCCCGGGGGCTCCACATCGGGGCTGGAGGAGGGGGAAGGGCTTACATGCCATCACTTCTGGGTTGCCTTCCCCCCCTTCTTCTGGTGCGACTCCACGGCCATGCCAGAGTCCTCCTGCCGCCTCACCGTCAGGCCATGGAGCTTTTCAATATGGATGATCAGCCCGGATGTGGTCCCCTCTCTCTGCCACCTGTTTCTTTTGCCACAGGTCTAAAGAGCATAAAAAGATAGAAACATAANAGAGAGAGAGAGAGAGAGAGAGAGAGAGAGAGAGGCTCCTCACTAGAATGGGAGGGGGAGAGATAGGTGTATCCAGCTCAAGCTACCACCTGCCAGAACCAGGAAGAACTCCCGTTTGTGCTCCTGTGCCCAATCGATGCCCATTGGCCATTTCCCACATCCAGCAGCAAATCTACCAGAATGAGATGGAATATATCTATATAACACAACATATTATATATACCTGCCTGCCTGCCTGCCTGCCTGTGTGCATTCCTGTACCTGCTGCTACCACCTATCGCTTGATTGAATGAATTGTGCCCAACCATGTGTTAATTCTGGGGACATAATTATCATTAAACTCACATAGGCTGTCATTCCATTGTACCTGAATCAGTTATGCCCGCCCATTCCAGGAACCATCAATGAGATTCTGGAACTATCAATCCAGTCACTGGAAGATGCATTAAATTCCACTGCATCCAGAACCCTGGTGCCCGCACACCAGCTTGCCCCCCCCAAACAGCCTACTCCTCTGCACCCACCCACGGATGCCCCCTGAAGCTGCTGGAAATAAAATCCCCTCCGACCACCGGCTCCTGCCGCCTGCTGCCCGCTGCCAAGGAGCCTTTCTCTCTCTCTCTCTCTGGCACACCCACACAGACACAAGCCCTGCCCGTCCTGGGGGGCTGTCTGAAAGTTGAGACCCTGCTGCTGCCTGGCAAATCTTTGGGTTAATACCTTAACTATGCTACATGTGGAGCCAGCCAGTTGCTACTGGTAGGGATCGACAAGCTATATGAGATTCTGCCACCTGCCTTCCAAAACATCAGCACATAGGGATAAAAGTCTGGACAGGTCAAATGAAGCATGTAACAACAAATATAACAACTTTTATTTAAACTATTTAAACAACAATAACAACAAAACAACAATAACAACAAAACAACAACAACAACATTATGAAACCAAAACCAAATACTGAAAGGAAACTTATAAGGAAACTATTAGTCTCGGGGCCTGTCCCTCAGGACTTGGGGGAAAGGCAGAAGGCATTGGGGGGCAGCACAGGGCTGAGGGGCAGCCACCCAGTCCTCTTCTATCTCATAGCTGTGGGAGATGGCAAACTCCACGGCCCCTTCTACGTCTCAATGCCACCTGGAGACCGCCTGGTGGTAAAGTTCCAGGCATTCCATATCAGTGGAGACATACTAGGCGTACGCCTCCACCTTCTTTTTCTTCACCTCAAGAGCCTGGAACTGTTCTACCAGGCGGTTCTCCAGGCAGCGTCCATCCGTCATCATTTGGAGGCCAGGCCTCTCAACTTCGGATCGAAAGACCTTGGCTGCAGCAGACTCCTGGGGCCCGGGGGCTCCACATCGGGGCTGGAGGAGGGGGAAGGGCTTACATGCCATCACTTCTGGGTTGCCTTCCCCCCCTTCTTCTGGTGCGACTCCACGGCCATGCCAGAGTCCTCCTGCCGCCTCACCGTCAGGCCATGGAGCTTTTCAATATGGATGATCAGCCCGGATGTGGTCCCCTCTCTCTGCCACCTGTTTCTTTTGCCACAGGTCTAAAGAGCATAAAAAGATAGAAACATAAGAAGTGCCATACTGTGTCAGACCAATGGTCTGTCAAGCCCTGCCTGCATTCTGTCTCCACAAGTGGGTTGACTGGGTGGTCAATCTCTCTCTGCAGGGGACTTCCATTCCTAACAGGTCATAGGGAAATCCATTCCCTGTTGTCCCAGTCCCCGTGTCTTACCTTGCATATGGCGATTCCGTCGCCCTTCTCATAAAACCTTCAGACATCCTACCTTCTCCGCCGAATGTCTGGGGGTGTCACTGGCGACCTCCGCCTAGGGGTCCTCCTTGGCCTGGCACTAGTGCTGGGGCTGGCAACCAATTCCTCTCTGAAATGGGAACAAGTAAGAACACCAAAGTAATATCATGCATTTATGATGATGCCTCTAGTCCTCCCTCCTTGGGGTGCTAGGGATGGCAGTGGGAGATGTGACCCTGGCTGGCACGTGAAAATCCTGCCCTCCTTGGGGTGCTAGTAGTGATGGCAACTTGAAGTACCCTTGCTGGCACGTGCAAACCCTGCCCTCCTTGGGGTGCTAGGGGATGTTAGGGATTGCAATTAGAAAGGCTCTGGCTGGCAAGTGAAATTTCTGTCCTCCTTGGGGTGATTGGGATGGCAATGGAGAGACCCTGGCTGGCATGTGCAAATCCTGCCCTTCTTTGGGTTCTAGTAGTGATGGCAACTTGAAGTACCCTTGCTGGCATGTGCAAATCCTGCCCTCTTTGGGGTGCTAGGGGATGCTAGGGATTGTAACTAGAAAGGCCCTGGTTGGCATGTGCAAATCCTGCCCTTTTTGGGGTGCTAGGGGATGCTAGGGATTGCAAATAGAAATACCCTGGCTGGCACATGCAAATCCTGACCTTATGTGGGTGTGCGTAGGGAATGGGATGGCAACTGGAGGGTGGAGACCCTTGCTAGCCTGGCAGATGTTTGAGTGGGAGTGCTTCTCATGCTCATGCCTGACTGCTGGTAGAGCCCCCCACACTACAGTACCCTCTCTCTCTGTGGGGGACATCCGCTGCTACCCGCTGATGTCCACTGTCTGTGCCTGACTGATGCCCACCACCAACGCATCCACCCGCATGCCAGTGAGCTTGCTCTAACGGATAGAGCCTTTCTTGTACTCAAAGTAAACAAAAAAGTTTACAAACCTGGCAGCACCTCCTGTGCCCGCCGCCTGCTCCTCATCCGAGGAGCCGGTCACCACCACCAAAGGTCCAGTGGCAGCGACCTCCTCCTCCTCCTCGTCCTCCTCGTCCTCCTCCTCCTCCGAGAGCACCACGTTGGCCCCCAGCGGTGGAATCAGCACAACAGCCTTCTTCATTAATTTTTTTAAAAAAAACACGCATCCAACCAAAACACACAGTCAGTCACCCACCACGCACCAACACCTCGAGGCTAGACTACTGCAACGCACCCTACATGGGCCTTCCCTTTGTTCTGGTCTGGAGGCTGCAGCTGGTGCAGAATGCGGCGGCCCGTCTCCTTGCAGGGTCGAAGTGACGGGAGCATATTACACCTGTGCTCCGCACTCTGCACTGGCTGCCTATAGCATACCGAGCCAGATTCAAGGTGCTGGTGTTGATTTATAAAGCCGTATACGATCTTGGTCCCTCATACCTTGGGGACCGCCTCACCTTCCGCACCCCAGGGCGACCCCTGTGGTCCGCTTGGGGTGCCTTCCTTGAGGTCCCCCATGTTAAATGGGGGGCAACGATGGAGAGGGCGTTATCAGTGGCTGTGCCGCTGCTCTGGAACTCCCTCCCAGAGGAAGATCGCCTGGCCCCAGGTCTTATGGCTTTTTGCTGAGTCTGTAAGACCTGGCTGTTCACGCCTTCGGAGGGGAGTGTGGGAGGGTATGGTAGGGAGGGGGGAATTTTTTGGGGGTGGGGGTAGTTTTAATTATTTTTATTGATGATGTTTTATGTATTTTATTATTGTTTTAACTTGTGTGCCGCCCTGGGATGCCGTAGGCATGAGGGGGCTGCCAATAAATAAATAAATAAATAAATAAATAAATAAATAAAAACACTCACCAACCAGCCAAACAACACAGCTAAACTAAACACAAATAGCCAAAACACACGAACCGAACAGCCACCCAGCCAAACACACACTCTCACCACACAACTCTGCAAGCACTCGAATTTCCAATTTCCGCCGCGATCACACGCTCTCCCGATACTTTTTCCGAATGCCTGAACCGAACATGACCAAAACAAATGGCCGAACCCAAACTGCAACCTGTTCGCGCTTCCCGCCATGGTCATCTCCCACCTTGACTACTGCAACCTCCTACTTACCGACCTCCCCTGTTCTCATCTGTCCCCCCTTATTTCCGTCCAAAACTCTGCTGCTAGGGACATCCACTCGGCCCGTCGCTTCGACCACATGCCGCCTCTCCTCTCCTCGCTTCACTGGCTCCCCCTTCCCCAACGCATCCTTCACAAACTCCTGGTATTTACCTATATTCACTGTCCACCTAACTGTAACCAAGCCAAGCACGTGCACCTGAGACTCCGCATCCACTTGAATGTTTTTATCCCTTGTCTTTCCATATGTCCCCTATCCCTGTCTCCCCCCTCCTAGTCTATTAGATTGTAAGCCGTAGGCAGGGACCGCATCTATCTCATTGCTATGCAAAGTGCCAGGTACACTGCTGGCACTTTACAAATGCTTGTAATAATAATAAGTGTCGTAGATGCCCCCAGAGTAGCAGTAGCTTGGTATGTCAGCTCAGTCTTCAGGCATCACTCATGGTGCATTTTTACAGATTCACTTCCCAAAATTTCCCACATGGGGAAGTGAGAGAATCCATCCGAGGTTCCTCCATTCTGCCCTCCAGTGCCTTGTCAGTAGTAAGAGACTGACGACCATGCTCCCATAGACCCGCCAGGCCACCTGGATGCCCAGCAGTCACAGTGCCAGCCAGAGCAACAGCAGCTGGGAAAGCACAGCCTGCAGGTCTTGAGCCTCCCAGTCCGACACAAACTCCTGCCCGAGCCAGACCAGGGCCTGCAGCGTCCAAGCCGGGGACTCCAACTCCCCAGCCCATAGCACCATCATCCCCACGATACAGGAGCAGCCACCAGGCCATTCTGCGGAAAACAAGGACCTACGGGCAAATGCTAAACAGCAATATGTTAAATGGTAAATGGCACTAAGGGTAAATGGTGCAATGTGGTACGAGGTGGTAATTCAGTAGAACATGAAATGACTATCTAGTTAATCCGCGGAACACTAAACGGATAAAACGCCATACCTGGACCTTTCCAGCTCATGTCAAATATCACAGATCTAACCGGCTGCCAAATAACGGCGGTTATTCATTTTAGCGTTAATGGAAGCTTCTGTAGTTATTTTTCTTCACAGATTCCTCAGTCATTATTGGTCACTTCTGTTTCTCAGCTTTGATGCCATCTTTCCCTCTACTCTCTCTGAGACACAAACGTTCATCCTTGAGCCAATTTACCCTGAATCCATTTGTCTCTTCCTATTTGATTTCATCTCCTAGAAGTTTCTCAACCTTCTCTGCTAATTGGTAACATCCAAATCCTTTACTCCAAGAATGCAGTCAATTTTCTTCTGTACCATTAAAATGGTTTCTGAGGGTGCCAACCAACAATTGACCTACTTTCTCTATTATTTACCAGTCATATTATGCACCTCAAAAGCTTGTTCGTAGGTCACCTTTTGTATGTTCCAAATTTGACAGAGGAGCCGTCTCATTAGTGCAGTGTCTGAGCTTGTGTGGGAAGAACATTGCCCAATTTTATCATGATGTTTCTGACACTTACTTTCAAATTGTATAATACACCAAGAGAAGCTAATCTCTGCCATGGATAATAGAAACCTTTAATTATGCTATTCTCAGCCCACAGCAAGTGTACATTTTTCTTAAGTTGAAACTGAGTTTTGCATTCCCTCCCTAATGAATATTTTAGTCGTGTGCTATGAGGAAAAGTAAGTTTTGGACAAGTAAGAAGCTTCCTGAGTTTGCAGACAAGCAGGGAACCAACTGTGTATAATTCAGTGCCTGGTTATGAATTTTCATGGAGTTAAACCCAGTTTCTATGAAGAATGAAACAAGACAGTGGCTGGTAAATCTTAGTGTATGTGATAGTGCAGGTCACACATTTCCTGAATTTCTTTGGTTTCATCATACTCTTATTTATAGTGATTTATATCCAGAATGTGTCTCCCCCTAGATCTAATTAGCTGTCCTTTCAAAATGGATGCAAAACATTTCTTGTCTGCTGTGACAAATATTGCATTAAAAAAACCAAAATAATTGCTTTTGCTGTCTTATATATATCTGGGAAAGTGTGCTGGGATAATTGACTGGAAAATCTATAGCTCTAAATACGAAAGATTCCAGAAGGAATCCCTGTCACTGAAGTTGGCACACCAGGTCATACCGTGATCCTCCCATCTATGTACACAGATTGGAGGTGTACAGTTTCTATGGGGCCTATGGCCACTTGCATCATATCTAGAATGCAAATGTTGAGCTGATTTGCTACCCCTGGGTAATACGCACAATTTCAAGTACAGCGTTGGGTCCTAGACAGACTACTAAATTACCAATGATATACCAGGCTTCGGGGGAGGGAGATGGGGGATGGGAGGGGGGATGAGGGTTAGGGTGGTTGGGGTTTTATATATTTTTTCTTTGACTTCGCCCAATTTGTATTAGTATGGCTTTAATATATTTTTTTAGTTATATTGTATTTATATTATTGTTTTTATATTATATGTTTTGAATTGTTTGCTGCTCCGAGCTGCCTTGGCAGGAGGGGCGGGATATAAGCTTTTATATAAATAAAGAAACACCCAGATACACCAAAATCAGTAATTTCCAACACTTGTGGGTTTTTTAAAAAATTATTTCCTTATTACTATTAGTATATTGGAATGGAAAATGAAAAAATAGGTATGGAAAACCAAAAAATCAGAACCGGACGTCGAAAAATTGGACCAGAAGTTGACATTCTGGCATCAGAAGTCAACTTTCCATGATGGAAAACCACAAAAATGGTACCGGAAGTCAAACCGTTTGGTACCGGAAGTTGACGTTCCACGACTTTGGGTACCCAATATTAAGTCAAAATTGGGTATGCTTTCAGGTTCCAGAAATCTGATGGGTATACCCATTTTTGAGGGTACTTGTTTCAGCTCTAGTCACATCCCATACCTGTTTTTTATTTGACCCATTTCCAATTCCTGGATCAAGCCCCTGGACCTTGTTCCTACCCTCAAGTTCTAAAAGAGTGAGCTCTGCTGGGGATGAGAATGAGGGATCCTTGGCATAGATAACCTAAACCCTCTCCTTCCTTTTCCCATTCTAAGCACACTCCTTAACTGCTTGCATCCCCAACTCCTATCCAGCCTACAGAGCTTGTAGTAACATTCAAAGTGGAAAAGATTCCCACACCCTAGAGGAGTTGTCACACTAAATCCGTATGAAGCGTCATGAGAGTGCTGACCGTACCCTATTTTTCATACAATTCCTCCAAAGTGTCCAGCACTGTCCACTGGCAACAACAAGATAATAGACTTGATCAGGGGGCTGGGGAAACTTTTCCCTTCCGGGGGACACTTTGAAAGACCTGAGGGCTGCTTGGGACTTCGGAGTAGAGGTGTCTAAATGGTGCGCTTAGGAAGAGGAGTGTCCAGATCATGGATCTGTGCCATAGATCTTTTCCCTATCCTAATATGCATGCTCTCATCTCTGCTCCCTTACCCTGAGCTCAGTTTTTCTGAGCTTGGGGGTATAAACTAGATCCAGGGGCCAAATCCAGAAACTGAGAAGGGGCCATAAAAAAAACCTAGCTATGGGCCATATTTGCCCCTGGACCTGAGGTTCCCCACCCCTAGATTAGACTGACCATTGTATAAAAAACAGAGTGCATGCACAAAATGGCCACGGGGGCCGCACTGTGAATGCACACCCTTCTCCCAAATAGTGCCAACAGAATCAGCACCATTTTGGAAAAGGGACGCCAGTCTGCACATGTGCAGGCTGCCTGTCCTTCTCCGAAATGGTGTCGACACTACCCGCGCCATTTTGGAAAAGGGCGCCCATGTGCAGAATGGCCCCCTCGTGGCCATTTTGTGCAAGCACAGGTTTGATACTATTTTACAAATAATTGTTTAATTTTTAATTAACGAAAACAAATGAAAGCAAATGACAATCATTTGCATAGTCATTCATTTCCGTATCCTTATTTATGAAAACCAACGGGGATCCATTCATTTTAATTAATAAAGAAAACGCTATGAATGCACACCCTTACTAGAATTCTGTCTTGGTATCCTCTGTTAACTTAAGCCATTGCTAACAAACTGGCCTCAACAGATGCAAGAGGCATTTCAGTCGGCCAGCTTTAGGTGCGGTATCCGTGTCTGCTGAATATGCGTGAGAGATCACAGATCCTGTCTCCCGCCCGTAATAAATCACCAGTGCAGTGACTGTAACTGATACTCTCTAACAAGCACCCTTGTTGAAAAATAAAAGACTGAACTACCCGGCACCTCAACGGCAAATATGATTTTACCAACAATCCCCATCAATCCACCGTTAAGATTTAGTGTGACAACTGACTGACTCCCCACAATAAACAGACTGGAAAACGGCATGTGTTATATCTTTTCTGGGGGAAAAATGTTGTGTTTTTTTTTGCAATGCGGTAACTGTCACTCTACTAAATTTAATGAAAGTCAAGAAGACGGAGCAGATTTACAAGGCTGTGGCTTTATTGCAGCTGCTGTTGCCATTGCTGTGGCAGCAAGAGTGTTTTCATAATCAACAAAACAACTACACTGTAAACATAGTTTATTCGGTGCTGGCAGAAAGTTTTACAACATTTTATGTCAGGAAAATAGGATATATATATAAAATGGGAGGCTTTGTCCTATCTATCTATCTATCTATCTATCTATCTATCTATCTATCTATCTGCTCCTGAGTGAATGTATGAAGGGAATAATAAATTGAAACACAATAGAGAGACTTTTGCAATTTGATCCTTATAGGAAGTTATTGAAATTTTGAAACCAAAGCAGTACCAAAATTGGCTTTAGAATAGGACTAGGCAAATGAAAGGGAGATTTTTATAAGGATTTCAAAATGACAGCATAGATGTTGGACTGCCTTGATGATATCGGCCGCATTGTCCATGACCACCCCTTGGTGAAGTCCGTGCCTGGCATGACCTACTCCCTCACCATGGTGGCCAGAGCTGCCACATCGAGGTGCCTTGAGGTGTGGGAGCTGTCCATGACTTGTTCCTGAAGCAGGACCCACCTATACCCTGCTTCAGGACCCCTCCTGCCACTGCCAAGTGCTGCCTCTGCGTCCTGCCACCAGTGTGCAGTCACTGACAGGTAGGCGTGCTGGGCGTTTCTGGTGGACCACAAGTCAGTGGTGAAGTGGACCATGCCCCTTCCCAGCCCCTGCCAGCTTCTCCCTCACTCGCTCCTTCAAAGCCCTGTAGAGCTGTGGCACCACAGTTCGACTCAGGGTGGAGCGGGAAGGCAGCTTAAAGTTGGGGGCCATTAACCCAATCAGCCACTGGAAACCCTTGTCCTCCACAATTGACAAGGGCTGGCCATCCAGGGCAATCATTTCTGCCAGCAGGTGCTTTGCTTTCTCTTGGAAGCCAGTGCCACAGCGCCCTGCCGATGGCCTTGAGAGATCCCCCCACCCCAGCTCCTCCATGGTGGACTGATGGCGCTGCTGGTAAGGCTCCTGCTGCTGTTCTGCCCCCATACTGCTCCTGCAGCTAGAGGCAACAGCAGTTGGTGCAGGACTCTGGCCCGCTGAAGGAACTGGGTGACTGGACGATGCAGTCGGGAACCCGCTGGCATCCACTTCCCCTGCCTTCCCGCTGAGCAGCAGAGCACTGTGACATGACTTGAGGTGCCTCACTATTTCAATTGTCCCAAGATTGGCGAGCACCTGTCCATGCTTCAGCAGCTTTATTGCACAACGTGCACTGCACCTCTCTGGCATCATCTGCCCGCACCTGCTTAAAATGATCCCAGACTGAGGATTTCCCCCCCCCATCCTGCCTTCTGGCCCGCCCCGGCTGACGCACTGCTGCCAGCGCTCCTGGGAGGGGGAGAACTTGATGGCTCTGGCGACACAGACTGCGAAGCCAGTGGTCTGAGGCAAAAAGGGATGGTGATTGGGCAGGCTGGCTGCTACTCCAAACCTCTCCACCCCTGGTGCCTGAAAGTCTGATCCTCAGTTGACTCCCCCTCCCTGCCACATTTGGCCTTCCAGTGACACCACATTTTTTTCGTTTTAGTCACCCTAACTCCCCCGAACGTGATCCGAACTGACCAAACTCTTCGGTCATTTCAGCGTTTGGAATTGAGTTTGGTTCGGTTGGTTCGGGTTCGGATTTGGGTTCAGGTTCAGTCGTCCAAACAGGACGAGTTCGGGCTGAACTCCGAACTTCCGAACTGCGTTCGCCCATACCTAATGTATACCTGTAGTTTCGGGTATTTATTTCAGCTCTATTTCTGATGGTGTTGTTTTCTTCACTCCTGCAACAAATCTTTTCACCCTTGCCTCTTCTTGTGGGGTACAAAACTACCCTGGAGTAAAAAAAGCATGCTAAAATATGCTAATTAGTGAATATACAACTTTTGAGATTCTAGGACATTGTCAATAACAACTCTGTGCACAACATATTCACATTTCAACCATATACCTCTTACCGTTTGTCTTCTATGATAAAAAATGTGCTTCGGAACAAAAAATTAACCAAACTGAATACTTTTCAAGGTCAGTTCAGACTGAAAGTGGACCTAGAAGTCAAGGCCACTTCAGACTGGCAGATGAAATGAAAATTAACCCCTTCACTGTCACTTCAGACTGGCTTGGACTGCTAGGACACTCCCCTATTTCTGGCACCGTGAACTGTAGAATGTTCTAGAAGGTCCCCACTTCAGACTGGCAGAAAAAATGAAATTGAACACCTCTGAAGGTGGTCACTTCAGACTGTCAAATAAAATAAAATTGAACACCTCTCAAGGTGCGCACTGCAGAATAACAGATAAAATGACATTGAGCACCCTTCAGTTCCAGAATGCCAGAAGTAATTGGCTTGAAAGATTACAGGTTTCTCTTCTATACCAGCCTTGATTGGTTTCATGTCTTCAGCCAGCCTGAAGGGTTATCACCACATAGTCCTCCACAGATTGGCCAGGAATATAAAACTGACACCACTTTTACACAAGGTGCTTAGAAGCGCCTCTGGAGCCCCGTATTCAAGAGGAAAGCCACACGAGGGCTGTTTACATGCTCCCTGCGCTACCAGAAGTGATGTGCTGACCGTTCTGTAGACCTCAATTTTCAGGTCTACAGAAAGCGTCTCTTGAAAGCCCCATGGCTGCAGCCGCCACCAGCGCTGAAGAGATTCGGTGGCACTTCACTTCTGGTAGTGCAGGGAGTGTGTAAACATGCCCCCTGCGGCGTTCGTCTTGATTATGGGGCTCTAGAGGTGCTTCTAAGTGCCTCATGTAAAAGTGGTCTAAGTACCTAACACCTTTCCAGCTCCCCTCACAACACGTAAAAGGAGGGACACCAAACTGGCTTTTAATTTACAGCAGATTGAGCAGCAAGCCAGCAACAGAAGTCAGCAAGGTAAGATTCTATAGAATTTGTGAAGACAGGCATCCAGCCATCTGTTCTCAGATATTTCATCCCTGCAGAATTCTGGCAGCAATGGAAGGACCTTCCACAGTAAGTACCTGATCTTCCACCACAATCTCTGCTCTCACAAAGCCCCAGGAAAAGGATCAGGGTGGGTCTGCGAGAGCAATGTTTATTAAATCAATATTCTACAGTTTGAATAAAAAGTACTTTTTTACACAAGAAAATTACTTTTGCAGATTATTGGTTATGCATTTCTGATTCAAATATTCCCCATAAAGGAGATTCTATCTATCTATCTCTTGTGTGTGTGTGTGTGTGTGTGTGTGTGTGTGTGTGTGTGTGTGTGTAGGGCATAGACTGTGTGGGCAGTACTGTGATAAAAAGTTAATTTTTTGGACACATTTTTATTCCACAGGTGAAAACCTGCTTGGGGTATAAATGTACCCCAAGAGGTGCTATGTGTAATTTTCTTATGGGAAAAGGCAAGGACTAAAAAAAAAATAGGGACCTCATTGACATCCCTTCGTCGGCTATTCATACCTTGGACTGGAAGAGTAAATAGTGAACAGGGTAGTAGACACATGAATTAAAAATGCTTTAAGAGTGGGGTGGGGCTATGGCAAATGAAAAGGAAACCCTCACACCTCTATTCTATGGATCCAGCTGATGAGCTTTGAACCATGGCTCTTTTTACATGGATTGGGGTGGTTGGGGGAATGGGTGTTTTGGTGTGGTGGGTGGAGGTGAGTGTGTGTCCCTTTACATGGACACACTCCCATCTCCACCCATGGGGCATCCTCTGGTTTTCTGGAGGGTTCCATGGGTGGAGGTGGGTGGAGATGTGTGTTGCGCAGAAGGGTGAACGCACACCCATCCGAACACGGGGGAGGGAGGAGCTTCCATGTAAAAAGAGGCAATGTTGTTTTAAGTAGGGCTGAAATGAGAGCCAATTTGTTTCTTGCAAAATTTTGTGAGAATTGAGAACCATTATCGAGATCCTGGGATGACCTCAGTTATGGTTTGAAATTTCGATGAGAATGTCATCAAAATTTACCATTTACTCTTTATCGTGATTTACCGTGTACCACTTATAGTGTACTGCATTTTTCCCAGTAATGCACATGCACAAAGTAGTAGTGGTGGGACCCCGGGCCCATTACCGGCTACCGGATTTACCGGTTACCGGTTCTATGAAAACCGGATTCCCGGATTAAATCCGGTATACCGTGTTAAACACCCCCACCCCCCCCAGGGATCGGGTCATACTTACCGGCGGCTGCGGGGACGCTGCGGCCGCTGGTGCTGGGGGGGAGGTGGGCTCGCCCACCCCCCCCAGATGGCACTTGAGTTGAAACAAGTACCCCTAAAACTGGGTATGCCTGTCAAATTTTGCGTGGTTTAATTGAGCTGAATATTTCTGGTACATTTCAGTAACCAAACCATTTTTTAACTGGACACCTGAACTTCTGAAATAGTGACAACCGGTATACTGAAATACCAGTTGATGTCCCCATTTTGACATGGATTGGGGGATTTGGGGTGGGGTATTTCATTACAGGTTTGGGTAATTTGGGGGACTCAAAAAATCAGTAACTGAAATTCAGTTTTTTGAGCCCTTGATCGGTATTTGGTTACTGCTTTGGATACCCAAAACAGTACTTGAAAATGCAGGTATGGGTACCAAGTCAGGTCCCAATTTCAGCTCTGCTTGAGGTCTCTCCTCATATGATGCTATTCATATCTCAAGAATAATGATGGAGTGGCAAAGCAATGGAAAACTTGGAAGAGGGAGGAGAATTCATCACATTTTTAAAAGGTGTCAAAAATTTCTTACAGCTGCTTTAAATACTGTAAAAATAACTATAATATGCATCCAGCTCTCAGTTTTGACGAGTATTAACCAGTAGTAATCTGTGTTTAACTTTAAGAATGTGACAGCTGAAGTCAAGGGATTACTCCTGTGCTTTAATTTAAGCAAAACCTTTAGTACTTTTCAGAATGGCATTCTGAGATCATTTTTATGTTCTGTTCAGCATCTGGAACCTGCTCCATCTTCCCAAAGTAATGTACCGGCGGGGACACCTATTACTACAGTAGAGGAAGTAAGGTTGTCGTGTTGGTCCCAAATATAGGCAATAGAGACAAAGTAGTACAGTGATATCTTTTAACGGACTGACTACAGTTGGTGGAGGTACACAAGCTTTCAGAGTGAAAGTAGAGGAAACATTCTGAGTAGAAACAAAACATACTTCAGATTCTACAAATTCACCATATTTGAACTGTAGTTTTGAATAGGGATGAAACAAACATTTGGTGAGAATACCAGAAGTGACATATCTGTTACATCTCTATCTGTTTTAATGAAGTGAAATGGGTACGTTCTTGGAGGAGAGATTCATAAATGGACTTTGGTAAGATTGGCCAGTGAATTATACCTTTGACTTTTGTTGACTGGGATTGAATAGCAGGAAATGGATCTCTCTATTTTAGACCTGAAACGAGTACCTGCCAAAACAGGTGATACCATCCATATTGTGATACTCAACCCGACCCATTCACATCAGATGCTAATCAGTACCCGATTAGGGCCCAACGGGCTACCTGATTTATTGAATCCCATTTTTTTGTACCCTTTCTTTGACTTCTGGTACTGATATTTCCATATCGGAATATGGATTTTTTTATATACAATCCTAATTCCTTTACCGATTTACCAATTGGTAAATTGGTGGTGTTAATACCAGTATTTTGGGGTAAGCAGGTTCCTGTTCAGTACTTGGGTAGCCCAGGCAGGCACCCAATCTGGTACCTGAAATTGCGGTATTACTCACAGGTAGCAAATAGTTACCCTTTTCAGCTCTAATGACCTGCTGTGCACTTCTTTGAAGAAACCAAAACTGGCAGTGACCACTTTGGAAGACCAGTTACTGGGCTAGATGGAACATTGGTTGACCCAGTATGAAGCTTCTTATTTTCATATGACATATTTGTTTTAGTCCTAGTTGTGAATCAAATATGTCATTAAGAATTCAAAAAAATGTGTTTTCAAAATTACATGTTCTCCGTCTGTTGTCTGTTCAGAATTTCGACCATTGTTTGTTTGTTTGACATTTAACAGTTATTTTTTAAGTCTTAAAAGTGTTTTGAAAAAATCTTTTTAAAGTCCTTTTCCACTGTTGATTGGTTAGCCTGTCCCCTGTGATGTGCCCACTCGCAGAACAGCCACAATGGGAGTTTACACACATGTTTCTCCTGCATGTTTGCTGTTACATCCTGAACTTCCTGTGTGTTTAAATCACTCACCCAGATCTTAAACATCTGACTATTTGAACTTCTACATAGAACTTCTCCCAGAACTTTTGTGTGTAAAACGCTTTCCTGGTAAATTGCTTTGCTCCAGGCAGCTGTGGTCACTTGGTTTCCACGGCAGCCCCTCGTGTCTACAGCTGTGGCTACTTTAGGCTGCCTCAGGGCAGTGTGTGTGTGAAGAAGGCATCCAGGAACTGCCTCAGGACAGTGTGTGTGTGAAAAATGCATCCGGAACTTACTTGTGGACTTGTAAACCCAAAAGATTGAAAGAGACCAGCATTTTAAGGTGTGTGTAAAAAAGCCCAATGTCAAACAACAAAGATGCAAAATGCTGAAAAATCATTCTTGCCAAATTTGCCAGATTCATTGCTTTATTTGTTGACAGCTTGAAACTATCAAGCTATCAACAAATAAGTAATGAATTCAGAAAATTTGGCAGGAATGATGAATTCAAATTTTGTAATCTTTTCAATAATCAAATACCCCTGTACGCTTTTCCAATACAAAGTTACAATACTTGTTTTTACATTATCAGTAATAATTAGGGGTGTGCAGAAGGTACATCATTTGCTTTAGTTTTAGTTTTTGTTTCAATTTACAAAAAACCCTTCATGTGTGGGTTTTTTTTTGTAAAGGACTCTATTTTTGTATATTTTTGGTTCATTTTATTAAAATTAAAAATTACAAAATGATGCAGGACATATTTAGAAGGGAGATGTTTCCCTGCTGCTTTAAAATGCGACTCTGGGAAAACCCTGAGCGGGGGTGGGTGGGAATCAGATGCTCCTCTATGGGCCGGAAGTCAATCGAATGCTGTTGGAAACAGTGGATGTTTTTACACACACATTTCTTCTGCATGTTTGCTGTTACATCCTGAACTTTCTGTGTGTCTAAATCACTCACCCAGATCTTAAACATCTGGCTCTTTGAACTTCTGCATAGAACTTCTCCCAGAATAGGGCTGTAGCGGAATGTCGCAGCGGTAGCTATTTCCGCCGGAAACAGCGTTTCCGCAATTAGTGGTACGGCATGGCAGAGGCTTTCATTCCGCTAGCTTCATTCCACTACTTCCGCAGTTCCGCGAATTTCATTCCGCTACTTCCACAGGCGTCGCAAAATAGCGGAAACATGACATTTTCGCTACTTCCGCCATTCCGCCAGTGCCACAAAATAGCGGAACAGCGGTTTTTCCAACAGTTTCTGCAATTTTCCTGCAATTCTGCAATTTGCAGAATGCCGCCGGAATTAGCGGAATGTCAGCAGAAAATTTTGAGATACAGACTTGGTAAAATCTTGATTATCAGGGACGACTTACCTAGTCCGTATCTCAAAACCTCTGGGAGTCACTTGGGGCCATTATTTCCAACGGCGACATCCAGTTCATCGAGGAGCGTCTGTTTCCCCCCACTGTGGGGGTTCCTTGAGTTGCATTTTAAAGCTGCGAGAGAAAACTCTCCCATCTAAAAATGTTTGCAGCATTGTTACCAGTTTCATCGTGAAAAAAGGCCATGCATTTGCAGAATGACTGGTGGCCATTTTGTGTGTGTGCAGTGATTTTTCCTTTTTATTATTATTATTATTTTTAATAAAATAATGCAACAAAATTAAAATTAAAATGAATGAAATCAAAGAAATATCATTTGTGTATTCATTCATTTTTGTTACCTTAGGCTGTCTTTAGACATAAATTTGTAAATGGGAGTCTGAATGTATGTTTTAACCTTGATATGAACACTGGTTTGGCCCTGTGTTCACCACGTGGCACTGCTTAGACACATTGTGGTGCAAATTGGTCTTTAGCTCACCACCTGATCCCAGAACACAGGCGCTGCTGCCTCGTTTCCTGTGTTGTACCTGCTAACACACCACGCAATATCATTAGAGACAAGGTCGGCCACGTGTTGAGCCAAAACACGCAAATTGTCCTTGTGATTCAATGGTGTTCACATTGCGTGTTCAGCGGGAGGCCAGAGTGATGTTGGGATTGTTATGGTTTGGTGTTTACGCACAATGGCCAAACACGTGCTTAGGGGTTTAGAAACCCGATCTTTGTTATGTCTAAAGACGTCCCTTGTTACATAAACCAGTGAGGCTTCATTTGTTTTTAATTAAAACAATATGAATTGCAAACCCCTAGTAATAACATTGTCTTGCAAAATCCCCGCTTCCCTCTTCATTTGCCTGGTTTGGGATAGGAAAGGCACTTGTTGACCTAAGCCGATCCTCACCCAAACAGTTGCTTACATTCTCCCATTCCCATGCAGCACAACTGTCACTTTTTCTTTCTAAGTTGGATTTATCAACAGTCCCCCCGGCTTCACAATTCTTGCTCTCGTCCTTTGACACTGCTTCAAAATAATGATGGGATTCTGTAAATGTGAGAATGCTATGCAAGAAGACTCTGCAGGAGAAGCCTTTTGTAGAGGGCAGGTCACATCTTCCTTGACTACCTGCTCCTGTTGGGGGTGGGGGCTAAGGGCTAGAGGTGTATGATGGAATCAGTTCTTGCATTCAGATATAGAGGGGAAAAGAAACCCCGTCCCCCATAGTGCATATAAAGGAACGAGAAGAAAACCCATTCTGTATTTGTAGTCCATTAGCTTATACTTTAGTTTTCTGCACTTTTCTCTGCTCTGCCCAGAAAAAAACAGAATCTGGTGATTAAAAATTTAAATGTTATTGCTGTATTTCTGAGAGGAGTTTCTGGCCACATTAGACTGCAAAGCACTTAGGAGAGTTGAGGCAAGAACTAATATTTAGTTAGCAGCGGACAGAGCAGAAGGAACTTCCTGTTGATTTTGCACTGTACCGTTTTTTTAATCCACCGATCCAAGCCTTTTACCGGTATTCCACGTGAATGTCCATCAGAAAGGTGAGACGGATAGACCCATTGGCACTCACCCAACCATGAGACTTAGTCCATACAAAAAGAACATGAAGGAATTGTAAGGTGCCAGATAAACTATGAGTGAGGATAAGTGGAGTCTGAGAATTAGAAAGGGACACTGGGGCCGATCCAAAGCCCTGCGAACTGGTGCGCAAAGCACACTTCACATGTGCACACTTTTTGGGAACATAACCTCTTCCTGTTGGGGACTGGAACAACAGGGAATGGATTTCCCATTGCGTACTTCTCCCAAGAGACAGAAATTGGTCACTGTCAGAAGCAGGTTGCTGGACTTGATGTACCATTGGTCTGACCCAGTACGGCACTACTAATTCATTCATTCATTCACTTATTTATTACATTTTACCCAGCCCTACACAAAAGACTCAAGATGGGACACAACATTGCAGGAGACACTTCATGAGCTAAACAGAGGGGAAGAGCTGGTATTGGGGGGAGGGGGGGAGGCAGAGAGCCCTGGCATGGAGGGTGTGTGCAAGGTCCTGAAACTAAGGAAAAGATAGGGAACAGCCTTGGAAGATGTGGATCCTGGCTTGCAAAGGGGGAGGGGCAGTAAGAAAATTTCCTCGGGGGGACAAGAGAGTCTGGGCCTACCCCTGTGGTCCATCTGTATTTTTATTAACATTGAGTGATGTATTACTGATTACAATGAAGTGAACCAAGGGGTAGAGTGAAGGAGGTGTTAAATTTCACTTAGAGCTGAAACGGTTAGCAAAATAAATGCTTGCACTGCAGGTTTATTTCTTTGGTTTTGTAAGCAGGTAATCGACTGAGTAGCGTTGGCTATTCTGTTCACTGATTTCAGGTCAGATTGATTGGATTGAACAGGTTTGCTCAATTCAGCTTCAATTTTGCCCTAGAAGATGAGGATTCAAATCTTATTGTATGGGGCCTGTTTTGTCACTCAGTTTTGGCCTCAGTACCCGACCTGTAAAATGGGAACATAAATGACTTACACCCAACCCATTTCCTAACACACACACACCCAGAATCCCACATGACCCTATCCCTGCTTGCCAAACACCAGGCCAAAAAAAGAGCTCTTACAATGTATCTGGAAGACAGCCAGGCCTCCTTAGTAAAAGTGATAATATTCATTATTTGACTTCAAAATTCTTCTCCAATGTTGTGAGTTCAGTAGTAGCTACTCAGTGCTAACAGTGGCATTCACCAGATACTCAATATAGAAACTCAAACAAAACTGAATAGACTCTCATTCTTGTATTGGCTCGGGTGAAACTCAATATAAGTAGATTTCAAAAAAGGAAATGTGATGGTTTTGAATCTGTCAGTGTTTCTAATCTAAGAGTTTCATTAATGAAAGAGTTGAGGACTGATATCGATTTTATGGCGTCAGTTGTCACTTTAGGAAGCCGCCTATGATTAAGCTGGCAAATGGCTTACGCAAGGAATCTATACCTGGAGGCAGCAGGGGTTTGTCTCCTGGTGATCTGTCTCCAGTCTGTCAAACTCACCTTACATGGGATGAGATGGCTGTCCCACAAGGAATTAGCTGGGTCTGTAAAGTCCTTCCTTTCTATGGAGGAAGCAAAGCTTGGGAATAAACAGATATCGGATATTATTGAAGTTGCTATTTTAGGTTTCCGAAGGGTATATTTGTGCCGTTTGAATTCCAAGGCCCTTTTCAAAAGGTGACGGGATGAGTGTGCCCCGCAGTGGGTGTGCAGACGTTACCACATGTGCATACCCATCTCCACCCACCTCCACCTATCTCCATGCACAGAGCAACCAGCGGTGGAGCCCGTTGCTCTGTGCCTGGTTGATGGGTGGAGGTGGGTGTAGCGCTCATGCACACCCACCCACTGCGAGTGCAATTCCCATGGACGCCCCATCACCACTCACCCACCACGGGTGGCGTCCACACAAGCACCCCCTACTGCACATGTGTATGGGGGGGTGGTGAGGGGAAGCACATACATTTTCATTTCAGTTTTTGTTTTATTTTATGGGTTAAAAACCCATCTTCAGGGGTTTCATTAAAACCCCATACATTTTTCTTTATGATTTTTGTTTAATTTAATCGTAATTTTAAAAAAAGCGTGGCTGCCAAGACCATTCGTCTCATGTGGTGCGTTTTTCTAAAATGGTGCCGGCAGCATCTCCGCCATTTTGGAAAAGGGCAGCTAGTCTGTGCTGCCCTTTTCCAAAATTGGGGCAATGATTTCATTGCCATTTTGGAAAGGGGTGTGAATGTGTAGAATGGTCCAGCAGCAGCCATTTGCATATGTGAATGATTTTAAAGAAAATGTAATTTTTTATTTATTTTTTTAAAATCACTGTCTATGCTGCAAATGTCACCGCCCATTCTCAGAACACCTGCCCTTTTCCAAAATGGAGGCAATGCTGACAGAACCATTCTGCAAAAGGGAAGCCATTTTGTTCATGCGCAGTGATTTTTTAATTTTGATTCTAATTTTTTGTGAGCTATCTCATGACATTTCACACTGGGCCCAAGATCTCAGTGAATCCTAGCTGAAATCTCACAGGATCGCAACAATCCAATTTGATTTTCATTTCAAACCTACTCTCAACTAGGGTTCGAATAGAAATTCCAATTGGATACCATCCTCAACCACTCTAGTCAGTTAGATTCATTCTGACAGAAACCAGAATGAACAGGAAAAAACTGGGTGATTTCACATGTTACACGGTCCCGATTCACCACAGTGGATTCCCAGCGGTGGGGAACCGAACAAACACCCCCCGTGGTCAAGGAGAGTCCCGAACAGACGTGATGGGAATGGAACAACGGCAGGGAATCGGGCTGCCAGACCACGGCCCGGGGCAGTGCCGATCGCCAGCCATAGTCAAAACACTGGAGAAGGCAGCCACAGAGGGGAACAATGGTTGCAGAGGCAGATGGGGGGGTTGTGGGGCCCGCAGCCACAGGCAGGGGAAGCGCAACCCCGGGAAGCAGGTAGCCCAGCAGCAGGGGTGGGACATCCAGGAGGCAGCAGCAGCAGACCACAGAAGCAGGGCAGAGGAGGGAGCCCCCATTGCCCCTCTCTGTGGTAGGGCCGCCTCCCTTGTGGTCTCTCCAGTTCCTTTTCATCCTCCTCATGCTGCTCCTGCTCCTCCTCCACCTGGGCTGCGCCCGTCTCCTCCAGGAGGAGGAGGAGGAGGAGGAGACAATGATCAATAGAGAATGATCACCTGCTGCAATCCCCAACCTCTCCGTGCAGGATTCACGTGGGTTCCGCGATTCAAAGCACAATGTACTTGCAATGGACGTGCATGTGGTTTGCGCACACATGTGTGCACTCAGATTGTGTGTGGTGCACATGGGGCATGTGATCGGCCCCACTGTCTCCTAGCCAAACTCTGGTATTATTTATTTTTGCTAAGTCATGTTTCCATGGGTTTTCACAGCCTTAGGCTTAATGGAAAATGTAATCCTCTAGAACTTTCACAACTAGGCTTAAAACTAAGCATTCCTTGACTTGTCAATGAGCCAAATGAAAATTTCAGAATCAAAGACAGAAAGTTAAAGTTAATGAAAATGAGGAAGCGGTGGTAAGGCGGGTAAGAAAAATAGTAGCCTAGGTTCTGAGCCAACGTCTGTTTGCCTTCTCTGTTTAATTTTACAGCCCAGTGCCCTATAACACCAAGCCATTGTGAGATGCAGGTGGAATGTGAACATTTAAGGGCCATTTAAAAACATTCTTCGTTTTCCTGAATGCATCACAATTAACAAAACACCTGCTCCAAACTAATGTGCTAATTCTCTATAAAAATCCAATGAGCGCTTTATATAATCCTCATTAGTACTTTTGTGTTACTCAGTAGAGGCTTGTGTGATATTTGCCTACTTACTCTGTCTCATTGTCCCTGCACCCCGGAAGAAGGCACGCACACATACCTTGGAATTCATTCAATTCAGTTTGAGGTTATCTGGGGAGGGGAGGCTTGCCAGCCCCGGGCCCAGTAAATCAAGTCAACCACCTTGTTACGGATGGCCATTTATGTACACTCATGTACTGCTATCAGTCTGCGCTCTATAGTTAGCCGCATGGCAGAGTTGGGCAGGTGTATTGTGTTACCCATAGCACCAGGTAACCAGCCACAGTTATGGGAAGTTGGCTGTATGCTCATGTACCGTCATACTCTATGCTCTACAGCAGGGTTGGGGAACCTTTTCTGTCCTGGGGGGCCACATTGAAAATTAGTACGAGTTCCAAGGGCCACATAGAGGTTGGGGGCAGGGGTGATTAATGGGTCCATACAGGAAACAGAGGGCCCAGGTCATGGATCTGTGCCTTGGATCTGTCTCCTACCCTTGTGTGCATGCCCACCTCTCTCTCTGCTCCATTATTCTGAGCTCAGTTTTTCAGTGCTTGGGCATAGAGAATGGTTACAGGGGCCAGATCCAGGAACTGGAAAGGGACCACATAAAAACTTGTCAAGGGCAGCATTTGGCCACTGGGCCTGAGGTTCCCCATCCCTGCTCTACAGATTAGGTCTCTCTACTCCCTAACTGCATGACTAGCTTGGGAAGGTATGCATTGAAGCAGGTGAAGAGACCATTGTCCACCCAGAACCATCCCCATCCTCAAGTGCAGAACTCGACCGTCCCCTCTGGGCTGATTGCCGAGATCTGGCTATGCGTGCCTCTGATTCAGCCATTGAGCCCCATCTCGTAGGGGCTCCTGTTCAACGTGTACGTGCAGCCTTTTGGAGAGGTTGTTAGAGAGTATGGAGTGAGTTGTCATCCATATGCTGATGACACCCAGCTATATCTCTCATTTTCCTCCGACTCAGGCCCTACAGTCTCGGTTCTTACCCGGTGTTTGTTCGCTGTGGGGGTTTGGATGAGGGCGAGCCGCCTGAGACTAAATCCTGACAAGACAGAGGTGATGGTTGTGGGGAAGGCCGGGTGTGCTGGTTTCTCAGGTCCAAGTCTGGGGGTGCTCCTGGACACACATCTCCGCCTGGATACTCAGGTGATGGCTGTGGCGAAAGGAGCATTCTGCCAGTTACATCTGGTGCATCGGCTTAGGCCGCATGTCTCAGATTCGGATCTGGACATAGTCATCCATGCTTTTATTACCTCAAGATTGGATTACTGCAACACGCTCTATGTGGGGCTACCCTTGGTATTGGTACAGAAGCTGCAGCTGGTGCAGAATGCGATGGCCCGTCTCTTAACGAGGACGGGCCGATGCAAGCATATAACACTGGTGCTTCACTCAATGCACTGACTGCCGGTAGGTTTCCGGTCCCAATTCAAGGTGTTGCTGCTGACCTTTAAAACCCTAAACGGCCTGGGTGCCACCTATCTACAGGACAACCTTCTGGGTCCTGGAGCAGCCCCTGCGGTCAGCTGGGGGCGCCCTCCTCGGGGTTTCCCAGGTGTCTATTAAGAGGAGGGTGTTCTCTGTGGCTGTGCCGCGGCTGTGGAACTCCTTCCTGTTGGAGATCCGCTTGGCTGCCAACCTCCCCTCTTTCCACAGACAATGTAATACCTGACTGTTTTGCCAGGCTTTTCCCAAGGGAGATGGGGTGGGTGGGGTGGGTTGGGGCGGGGGTTATATTGTTTTAATTGATATTATTATGGTTTATTTTAATGTTTTAATGTCTGGAATTTTTTAATATATTGTGAGCCGCCCCAAGATGCCTGAGGCAGGAGAAGGCGGCATATAAATAAATAAATAAATAAATAAATAAATGTCTTCTCTAAATGGTTAACTAATCCAAATAAACTTTCTACCACTTAACTGGACCCCTGCCTCAGACACTGCAAGCTCATGCTTAAGAACATAAGAAGAACATCAGACCAATAGTCCATTTAGCCCAGCATCCTGTCTCCGACAGTGGACAATTACGGTGGCTAGGGAGAAGCACCCAACAGATCACAATGGGGGATCCATTCCCTGTTGTTTTCCCCCAGCTCCTGTCATGTTCCCTGATCCAATCTGGCTCATAGCTGCTAAAGGACCTATCTTCCAGAAACTTGTCTAAACCTCTTTTAAACTCAGCTATACTGCTGGCCTTGACCACCTCCTCTGGCAGTAAATTCCACACCTAGGGATGTGCGAACGTGGTTCGGAAGTTTGGAGTCCGGACCAAATTTGAATAGTTCGGTTGACTGAACCGAACGGACGAACCAAATTTGAATTCGGACGTTCGGTTCAGATGCTTTCGGTGAGTTCGGAATTGAATTTCCATTGGTTTCAATTGAAAATACATTATCAGCTGTAACGTTTTTGCTTTTTATGCTATATGGCTGAAAATGGGGCACTTATACCACCAATAGAAAGCATTATGTGTACCACATTTCAAAATCATAGGATAAAGGAATCCGATTTTAGAAGCAGTTGAATTATTGTATTTTGCAATATTCTACATATATATTCTTAGCTGTAACTTCTTTGTCTTACATCTAATGTAGGTGAAAATTGTCAAATTGATACCCCTTCCTATATTTACTATCTTTTCCAAATTTCAGAAGGATTGGACAAAGGGTCTTGGTGGTATAAGCAATTAATCTATAAATGTATGTTTGACTATAACATCTTTGTAGTCCAACCAGTATACATGAAATTTGGCAGGGCTATATATTGCACTATCATGATCATCTCTGCCAAATATCAGAAAGGTTTTTTAAAGGGTCCCAATTTTATATGCCTGTACAACATATGTAGAGAAGGGGCGTATGCCTGGGATTCTCTTATGTCACTGTGGAATGAGATTGGTTTGTGTTTCTGGGAAGTCAGAAGCATCAGTTTAGGAAAGAGTCAATAGAGATTCTCTCTCCTCTGTCTCAGTGCTGCAGGATGTGATTGTGATGATAATTGGCTAGCCTGGATGTGTTTAAACTATGTCTCCTGACTACTGGGATGCTATCTCAGAAGTCCCAGTTATGCTACTTATGCCCGCCTCAGGGCCGCCCCCTATGTCCACCTTGAAGCCACTACCAATTGGTCCTGTAAAGCTAGAAACTTGCAGTAATATGTTTGGCCATTGAATGTGTCTGTCAGTCTTTGGGGTTGCTCCACATCCTCCCTCCTACAGTCTCTCTCCCCCTGCCATGCAGGGTGCCTGCCTCTGACTGGAACTGAATATTTATTTATTTATTTATTTATTTATTTCTAAATTTATACCCCGCCCCTACTGACGAAAAGCTCGGGGTGACTTTCAACAATAAAAACATATAAACAATTTAAAATACATCAAAATATAAATTCAAAATATTAAAACAGGACCTCAGGAGATAATCAAAACATTAAAACAATAAATAGGGTAGGGGAGATAAAACCCTCTAACCCACTCACCCCCCTTCCCCAAAGGTCTGGGCGAACAGCCAGGTTTTACAACTTCAGACAGGGAGAAGGAGTGGGAGCCAGGACTTCTAAGTTCTCTCTTTCTTAAAGAGGAAACTGAGGGGGTAAGGGGCCAGCTCACACCCTCCTGTCCCCAGTGTTTCAGTGTTGCCCCCAACCTGCAGAGGAAAAGGATTGGGGCTGAAAAAGGAAGGCAAAATGTAGGTGCATGGAGCCTAAGTTGTAAGTGAGCACAATATATGAGGCACAATGTCTTTACTGCTAACATGGCACAGAAGTTAAGGCAGGAGTCTTAACTTTCAATTTCCATGCTTTTTAGTGCATGATTAAATTTTCAAGAGCCTTAAATATTCTTGTAAACTGGAGGTTTTTTGACTATGGAATTGTTTTATATTTGATTGTTTTACAGTGTTTTAGTGTTTTATTCTGTAAGGTGCTTCAAGCTATTGTTGGTAGGAGGGGGTGAGATAATAAATGCTGAAAATAAACAAACAAAACAAAACATCTGGTGGATGATGCTCAGACAGGTGGTGCATCTGAGTCAAAGGGGTGGGGAAAGTGGGGTACCATCTTGTGTGATAAAACTCCTAGCGAGTTTTCACACGGGAAGGGAGCCAGCAGGAAAGTGCGTTTAAGCTGTGGGTAGCATCAGGAGCCCTTAAAAAGAGAAGACCCATGCATGGGTTCTGTGGTTGGCGGAGCTGCATTAACCCATTCCCCCACTGCGGTTCAGCACTTTCCAGCTTGAATTTGACTTGGGGGGATCTGTGCGATACAACACAGAACTGCTCTCCCTGGCAAGTGACCTCCCAGCCCTAGTATTTAGCGATATTCATTTTGGGAAGAATTTAGCACTGGGGAGCATAGACAGAGCTATAAAGGTTCACCCTGACGAGGAGGTTCACAAATTAACATTCCCTTTCCAGCCCCAAGTCCCTAAACATCAGCTTAATTGAGATGACATAAAGAATCTGTGCATCCAAGGATCCTGAGTGCTCATTAAGTAATTCCTCATCATATACACTTTTGGGAAAAAACCTGACCAGAGAGAAGGAGGAAGAGCACGTTCCTCAGCTGTGGTAATCCGGCATAACCTTGCCGTAGTTAAAGTCGTCGCAGTGGTCTACACCATCAACGAAAGAGACTTGCAGTCTTCCTCAGAGCATCAGAGGCAGCCAGGCTGTTTTGCATTTGCTGTTACAGCTCATTACCCTTCACCTTGCCTAGGGGCTTTTCTAGTTCAGTTTGCTTCTCATCCATCCAATTTGACCTTTCCCACCATGCTTGGGCATGATGCAAAGTCTACTGTTTTAAAAATCAGAGAGGATCCTGAACATAGCCACATACTGAGGCAATAGAAAAGATTCTTGGCTTCTTTAAATGTAACATTGACCGGGTGGCAAATGGCCCCAGCACGTGTATGAGCATTGTGTGTAAGAAGCACAATGATTTGAACATTTTTTTGTCCCCGCATTGGGCTCCCGGTAAACCCGGGTTGTGAACATGATTGCATTGCTATGCCAACTCACCTGTTCCACGTGAACACGTCGGGAGTGTTACATTTAAAGATATCGAGTGGTGTGTTTGCATCAGCTTCCGGTTATCAGATCAATAGTGTCCTGTGTTTTCTGGAGGGGACTCAGGTCTGCTCTGGCTGTCTCCTTCCTGCCCATTTCTCTCTTTATGAAGACAGGCATTATTTTCCTCAAAGGGAACAACAACAAAAATGAAGATGCCAGTTGAAAGGGAGTTGGAAAGACTGCTTTTTATTTGTTTTCCTATGAAAGCACTCTTGAAATTACCTCCTGCTGCAATGCTGTTTACATTTCCCACATGGAGGTAACCGTGCAAGAGACATTAGCACCTACTCCACAAGACAAAGCACAGAAGAGAAGACAGTGCGTTCACAGCTGCTTAGAACCATCCATAGAAGGCTGCACTTGCATTCTGAGGGAAGGTAGGGAGGAGAGCACCAGTTACCTCCATAACTGGGTGCAGGTCTAAATAGGGGGCACATTTGAACATGGGGCACAACCAGTGTCATGTCCCTATCCCAACACAGTTTATATTTATTTCTAAAACTGATATGCCACCCCCTCCTGCATCAGGCATCTCGGGGCGGCTCAAAGCATTTAAAACATATTAAAATACACAATAAACAATAATTAAAACAATAAATTAAAACCCATCCCTACCCACCCCACCCCACCTCCCCCAGGAAAGACCAGGCGGAACAGCCAGGTCTTACAGTGTCTGCAGAAAGAGGCGAGGTCAGTTTGAAAAATGCTTTAACGTTACGTTTAAAGACACCCACTGAATGTCCTCATTCTTGATACAAGCAGAGGTGGTCAGAGAGTTTGGTTCAGGAGTGGGTTCTTCTTACTGGATTACTGCATAAATAGACCAAGTCTAGGGGACGGAATTAGGGAATTATAAATAAATAAATAAATAAATAATAGGCAAATGATAGTTAAATCTGGTGAATAGTAATGCAATAAACATGAAATGACAATTGGATACATTGTAATTCAGTAAACAGTAAACGGTAATCTGGTTAAATGGTTATCCGCCAGCTGCTATCCAGATACAATTCGATATTTGACCAGATATTGGTGGATATCCACACAGATATAGAATAGCAGTGGACTCTCATTTAATTTCTAACTCTGTGCATCTTGAAAAGTTGCACATGCTCACTACCGGGTATGTATTCAGCATAAAGTATTACATTATGTAGCTATTTACTTCTGGAGAGAGCATGATTTATGTACTGGTCCCAAATATAAGAAGTGGACAGAAAGCCCCCTGGAAAAACTAACCAAAAAACCCAAAGCAAATAGTTGAATGAAGCAGGCATGAATAGTGTTTCGGACTCAATTTGACAGATCTAAACTGAAGTGAAATATTTGACAAATACATTATTTGCAACCAATATTCATTCCTGCAACAATTGGTGTTTTTACACACACATTTCTCCTGGGAGTTTGCTGTTACCCTGAACTTTCTGTGTGTCTAAATCACTCACCCAGATCTTAAACATCTGACTATTTGAACTTCTGCATCTTCTCACAGATTTAAGAATCTCAACAGATTCACAGATTCACTTGTCTGTGTAAAAAGTTCTCCTGGTAAACTGCTTTGCTCCAGGCAGCTGTGGTCACTTGGTTTCCATGGCAGCCCCTCACGTCTACAGCTGTGGCTACTTTAGGCTGCCTTAGGGCAGTGTTTGTGTGACGAATGCATCCAGGAACATACTTGTGGACTTGTAAACCCAGAAGATTGAAAGAGACTCGCACTTCAAGGTGTGTATAAAAATGTCCAATGAATAGTACCTGTCCTGCATTTGTTCAGTTTTTAGGTCTGATTGTTTACATGCCTGATGTTGGGCCCTGTGTGACCCAAAAGCTTGCCTGCTCCCCCAAGCAGAAGTTAGTCTAAGAATAAGAGCTATTGTCTCAACTACTTTCTCTCCATCTCTCAACTAATGTGTCCCTTTCCCATGGGACAACTCCTCTCAGTGTTGCCCATCCTAACTCTTCAACCTTATGCAGAAATCTTTCTGAGTCCACTTATCCCATCTCAAGACCTGCCAAATAATTATGGGCTGCCTCATCGATCAATTTCCAACCTGCGCTAAACATTAAATTCCCGAGTGAGAGAATCTAATACTGCAGGGCAATTGTGGATATTTCCTTTTTAAATGGGAAAAATTACAATTTTAATACAGGAATTCTATCACAAACTCCCAATGGTTTTTTTTTTTGGGGGGGGGGGGGGG
>QEPC01014655.1:451911-476556 GCA_003113815.1 Sphenodon punctatus
CCCCAGCCGTGGACAATGCACGCAGCGTCTCTGCCAGGCAACCAGCAACAACACAACCACCGGAGGGAGATTTAAAGGGAAATCTGCAGCAGGCAAGCGTGGCAGGATGGAGCGAGGAGGGAGGCGGAAGAGAGCGGCGGGAGAGAAAGCGATGGTGGAGGAGGAGGAGGAGGGGACAGCGGTGGAGGGAGCGCGGGCAGAGGAGGGGGAGCAAGGGGTCATGCTGAGCATGGAGGAGGTGCAGGGATAACACATGCAGCAGCCAGGACATGATGCCCCGGGGACAACAGCTGGACCGGGGGAGGCGGAGGCACCCTGGAAATGGGTAAGGGGAATCAAGGGAAGGGGAACAGGGGGCTCAGGGGCACCCAGGGGGGGCACAGGGCATGCCCGGGCACCAGGCAGGGAGAAGGGGGAAGGGGCACCCTGCGAGGGGGCCAGACCCGCACCCAACCCTTTACCCCCCACCCCCTGCCCCCACAGACACGGAAAAGGACCCGGACGGATGAGCCCACAGAGGACACCGGCCCTGCCTGGGTGGAGGCAGAGGAGGAGGAGGAGAAGGAGGAGGAGGAGGACCCACAGTGGAGAAGAAGGCCTACCACAGAGGGGGCCAGTGGGGGCTCCAGGAGACCCAGGACTTCATAAGGATATGGGGGACCCTGGAGTACCAGCTGGAGCTCGCGCTCAACCAGCGCAACCAGCATGTCTACCAGGACATAGTGCTGGACATGGAGGTGGCGAGGCACCATCGCACCATGGCACAGTGCCGCTCCAAGGCCAAGGAGCTGAAGAGGGGGTACAAGACCATCCGGGACAACAATAGATGGTCTGGACATGGTGCCTGCACTGCCCCATTCTATGATGCCCTGGACCGCATCCTGCACATGAAGGGGTCCATAGTCACCCCAAGACTCGTGGGGAGCACTGTGGTTCAGGGTAGGGAATAGGCCGAGGTACTCCCTCCTCTCACTGCCCCCTGGTAGACACAAGCTCCAGGGCCCCGGACCCCCAGGAAGAATGCCCCGGGACCTCCAGCACCTGCAGGCCCCCCTGACAGCATCCCAGAGAGCACACACCCCCAGGCCAGGCACGCGGAGTCTGAG
The DNA here is from genome assembly GCA_003113815.1 of Sphenodon punctatus. Lineage (NCBI taxonomy): Eukaryota > Metazoa > Chordata > Lepidosauria > Sphenodontia > Sphenodontidae > Sphenodon > Sphenodon punctatus. The sequence continues at coordinate 453,018 of QEPC01014655.1, forward strand.
GCCGGCACCCTCATCACCCTCAGCCAGTGGTCCATGGGGGAGCACTCTCCCACCGAGGGGCCAGCCTCGGAGGGATCTGAGATGGACATTGAGGGTAAGCGGGTGACCCGGAGGGGGGAGGGACTGGGTCCATGGGGCCAAGGGCCACGGGGGGTGGGGAAGGATGGGCCAGGGCCTGCCCCAGCCCCAGCCCCCCACAGGCAAAGGCGGGAGGGGGCCCCTCCCCAGGTCGCCCAACTGAAGTTGTAAAACCTGGCTGTACACCCAAAACCCCGCCTCCTCGCCTGCAGGCTACATAACACCCCGGGACCAGACCCAGGCAACTGAGCAGGCAGCCGCTGCGTAGCCCACCCAGCAGGTGCAGGAAGCAGGTGAGGCAGGTGGTCCGGTAGGGAGGGCACTCCGGGGTGCAGAGAGGGGGTCTGCGGACAGTCAGAGGGGGTGGGATGGGCCAGAGTCGAGGGGTGGAGAGGGGCTGGGAGAGATGCCCGGGGGCCTGAGGGGCCCCTGCCCCATCCCGGGCAGGTGGGAGGGGCCCGGGGCAGGATCAGTCTCACCCTCCCATACCAACAGGGCAACCCCGGCATCCAGCATCCCCAGGGCCCGTGGCCCCAGCTCAGCGCATGAGGGAGTACTGGGCATAGGTCCACAGGTGGAGGAGATCGTCCAGACCTGGCAGAACAGGGGGAGAGGATGATAGCGGCCATGGACCGGATGGAGGCAGCCATTGAGCGGTGCCTGGAGCGGGCGGAGAAGAGGGACAGGAGGTTCCAGGCCGAGGTGCACCTGGAGCAGAGGCGGGAGTGCCGGGAACACAGCAGGCAGGTGGAGACGCTTGGGAGGCTGGAGCAGGCCATCACAGGCATGGTGGGGGAGCACTTAGTGAAGATGGATAGGTCCCACGATATTGGGACCTCCCTGCTCCTGCACGCTGGCATGATGTGTGCCTATGTGATGGCAGGTGCACCCCCAGGCACCCTGTATGCGCAGGTCCCAATGTCAGGACCCTCGGCAGCCCCGCCCTCTGCCCAGGTGCCCCAGCCGCCCCCACGCCCTCAGGAGCCGCGCATCTGCCTCCTGGTGCCCCCTGTGCTCCGGAGGGTGCAGCCTCCCAGGGGGACAACCCGGGTCCTGCCCCCCCTCGCCCCCACTGCCGGCCCCCTTGCCAGAACAGGAGGTGGCACAGGACACTGCTGGGAACATGGACAGTGGGGGGAAGGAAAGCTCACAGGCTCCATGGCCCCCACCAGGCACTCATGGGGACAACCAAGGAAGTGAGGGGGATTGGGGGGAAGGGGTGGGAGGAGGAGGGCAGTGTGATGGGGCTCTGTAGGGAACAGGGCACAACCTGGGTGGAGGGTCAGGGTGGATGTGTACACTTGGGTTCAAAAAACGGTGCTTGCACTATTATGGCTGCCGGGCCCATTTGTGGGTGAGGGGGGAGCAACCATGCAGGGGCATAGCCACGGTACCCCAGGGGGTGGGCCTGGGGGGGAAGCCCTCACATCTGGGGCCCCCATCCAATATGCCTCACCAGGGCATCGAGGATCCGCTTTGCATAACGGAACTCCCTGGGGTTCTCTGCGTTCACATACAGGGGCACTGGACCAGTGTCCTGGTGGGTCTCGGGGTACTCCAGGGCTGCCCCCTCTGTCTTGCATACATTGTGGAGCACACAACAGGCACCGATCACCAGGGCCGAGGTCTACACAGCGTAATCAAGCTGGCCAGCAACACTCCTCCAGCGCTGCTTGAGGACCCCGAAGGCACGCTCTACCACGGTCCGGCTGGAGCACAGGCGGGTATTGTATAGCACCTCCTCAGGGGTCCGCAGTACAGTGTAGACCTTCATCAACCACCGGGTCAGGGGGTAGGCAGGGTCCCCCCGGAACATGCAGGCATAGAAGGGGGAGATGGTCATGATCCTGGCATCATGACTGCAGCCGGAGTTGCCCGTGTAGATGTCTATGAACCGGCCCTGGTGATCCACCGCCCCCTGCAGCTGCAGGGAGTAATACCCGTGTCTGTTCACATACTCTAGCGCCTCCTTGGATCAGGGGTGGAGTATCTCTATGTGGGTGCCGTCCACGGCTCGCATGCAGTTGGAGAAGCCTCTGGCCGCGAATCCCGCCATCACGAGCCCCTGGTCCACCAGCTGGATCATTCTGTCCAGGAGCATGCCCTCCACCACCTCGCACACATCCCTGAGGATACAGGCAACAGTGCTGAGCCCTACCCCAAAGTACTGGGATACGGACCGGCAGGAGTCGGACGTTGCTAGGGCCCTGACCCCTATTGCCACCCGCTGGACCATGGGGATGGGGGTCCACATGGAGGTGTGCTGACGCTCCAACCAGGGTGTAAGGAGCTCTGCTAGGCGGAGCAGGGTGCGCTTGTCCATCCTGAAGTGGGCCCTCCAGACTGGCTCTTCCCACTGGGCCAGCGCCCTAGCCCACCACGTCTGTGGTCGCTCTGCGACCCATAGGCATCTGTCAATGGGCATAGCGAGCAGGACTGCCCGGCGCATGATCTCCCTTGCCCACAGGAGGCATCTAGCAGCCTCGCGGAGCACTGTGGGCCAGGTCCGGCTCCGGCTCACAGCCTGCCAATCTGCCCCGGAGACCCTCTGAGCCCTGAGGCAAGCATGGGCTTTCCTGCACCTGTGGTGTGCCCTGCGGGCCCTTGCAACTCTCCAGGCCAGGGAAACCTGCAGCTGGACGACCAGGTGCACCTCTGCAGTAAGGAGGTGCAGCTGATCTGTGTAGTCGTGGACCCACTCGGCTGCGACCGTGAGGTGCATCCAATAGGCAGCTGCCCTGTCCCGCTGCATGATGGTGGGGCCCCAGGGGTGGAGATGAACTGTTATACAGGGCCTCTGATGGCAGGGTTGGCTGGGGGGTGGGCCCCTAGCCGGTCGCCCCCCCATGGGGGGCCGGGGTATGTTTGCGTGCAATTGGGTACACCTGCAGGCAGCGCACCGGGCCTCGCCCCTGCACGGGCATGCAGGTCTGCACGCTCTCTGAGCACCTGCATTCCATCAGGCATCACCACCACCACCCCCTTCCCCCCCTGTTTGCTACAACTTGGCCTTGGAGGTCCGATTAGCTGGACTGTGTGCGCTATTGTGTTATGCAGCTGTGCTGGATCGGCACCCCATGCCTCACTCCTTTCTGCAACACTGTTGCTCCCTGTGGCCTGTTGTCCTGTCCCTGGGACCCACCAGGGTCCCCCCCAGTCCATGAGGGTATGTAGGCCCCCCTGTCCTTGGTGTTATCTTCCCTGTCTCTCTGGACCATGACTGGGGTTCCGTCCACTGGGGTCCCACTTCCCGGCCCCCATGAGGCCCCCCATATCTGGACCTTCCACGAGACCATGTTTCTGTGCGACCTGTGGCACACCCCGACCGTGCAGCTGCTCCTGGGCAGCCCTGCCAGCCATGCGGGTGCCTTTGCGAGCTTGAGCTCTGGACTTCACTACTTTGGCTATGAAGAGAGCACTCGTGATTGTCGGCTGCATGCGGACACCCTAGGGCTCATTCGCTTCCCTGATGGGCGCCTCCTGGACAAGCGGTGTACTCATGTGCCCTGGTCCAGAGCTGAGACTGTGTCTGCGCTCAGTGTGTGCAGCCTGGGTGCCTTCACACTGTGCCTTGCTGAGGGGGGCCCTGCCTTGGCCGTGTCCTACTTTGCCTGTGTTCATGGGGCGCATGGGTACCAGCGCACCCGTGGGGCAGTGTACCACCAGCTGCTGGAGCTGGGACAGCTTCCTTGACCCCCTTCTGCTGCCTGCTGTGTGGCAGAGCCTTCCATGGCAGATCTTTTGGCCCTGCTGGGGGTGTGGTCCCATTCGGATGTGCAGTTGGGGCTGTCCCTGCAGGACCCCTTCGAGGCCTACTACCTGATAGCCCACTACATGTCCGTGTTGGGGTACCGCCGGGGCTTGATCCATTGACCCCACCTGGTTCACCGAGTGGGGCACCCATCCCCAGGGCCCGCGCTGGCCCCCAGCAGTGGCCTGTGAGTCCCAGTGTTCCTCCTGCCCCCCGGTGTCTTGCCCCCGTGTGGGCTCCCGCCCCTGTCCGGGGGGGCCTGTCTCCGATGGCTGCTCCTTCCCTGATGTGCCTGCCTTACCAAGGTGTTGCCTGCTTCCCAGGGTGCTGCTGCCCCTGCCTGTAGCTCCGGGCCCCTTCCGGGCCCAACCCCCGAGTCAGACTGCATAACCAGGATTCCCCTCCAGTGTTGCCCTCCCTGGTGCCTGGGTGTGGCGTTCTGCATGGCCTCACCAACCTGGTTGTGTCCAGCGACCTGTCCCCACCCGCCACGCTGCCACCTGCTGCCCGCACCCCCCCTCCTGTGTGCTTGTGTGACTTGGGGGTTCTGAGGCCCCCGGATTGGCCCTCGGTGCCTCCTCTGGGGGTGTGCGCATCCTTGGACCTGCAGCGCTCCACCTGCTGTCCTGCCTGCCCAACACCTGCCCCTCAGTGGTGGAGGGGTCTCTGAGTGCCTCCTGGATCCTTCCCGGGCAGCGCCCTGTGCATTGCAGGCCCCTGCTGTGCCTTGGACCCGAGCTCCTGAGGTCCCCCATTCCGGGACTGCCTGTGTTGCTGTTGGGGTGCCCGTGCGGGCAGTTCTGCTTGGGGGGGTTTCCACCTGGCCTAGCACATTGCAGGTTCCCCCCCCTCCTCCCTGTCCCAGTCCCTCCCCCCTTGCTCCCGTTGTGCTTTGTGTGTTGTCCGGTCTCCCGTGTCCCCCTTCCCTTCCTTTCCCTTGTGTGTGCATGTGTGTGTTTGTGTGTGTGTGTGTGTGCATATGTGTGTGTGCCCGGGCATGTGCTCGTGCTGTGGGTTCCGCTGTGCCTCCGCTGGATGTGTGCCTGCTCTGTGTGGTACCTGTGCGACTCTTCTCCCTCTCCCCCGTCACTTCCTGTTTCCCTTGTGTGGGCGTTCCCTTTTGTTCCTTTTTGCTTCGTGTGCCCTCAGGTGGCCATGTCTGTGTCCCACCCCTGCCCGGTGGGTTCTGGGTGTTTTGACCACGTCTGGGAATCAGCGTCACATCTGTTGCACTGCCCCGGCCCGTGATCTGGCGGCCCGATTCCCAGCCATGGTCCCGGTCCCATCACATCTGTTCAGGGCTTTTATTTGCCCTGAGGGGTGGTTGTTCTGTTCACCTCCACCGGGAATCCACTGTGGTGTACCGGCCGCCCGTAATGTCTGAAATCACCCAATGTCTGTTTCGGAGGCACCAGATGTTCACCACAGTCAATACCCACCAGGGGTCAAAAATAACCACACTTGCAGAGCTCCGGTCCAGACCATCTCCAAAAGCATGGTCAAAGCGATTCCCACCAGGACTGAACGACAACCACTGGCCAGAATCAAGCAACATGATTCCCAGCTGGGGACAAAGCACACAGCGTCGATGCCAGGCAACGAGCAACAACACAGGCCGGGGAGGGAGATTTAAAGGGCACATGGCAGCAGCCGGGATGAGCTTCCCCACCGCCTTCCAGGTGCTTTGACCATGGCCTGGGCCAGGATCATCGTAACGTCTGTTGCACTGCCCCAGGCCATGGTCTGCCTGTCTGATTCCCTGCTGTGGTCCTGATCCCATCACATGTGTTTGGGGCCTCTTTTGCCCACTGGGGGTGGTTAGCTGGTTCGCCACCGCTGGGAATCCACTGTGGTGAATCGGGCATCCGTAATGTCTGAAATCATGGAGACCGGACCGCCCCCTACTATTATGCCCTGGACTGCAACCTACACATGAAGGGGTCCATTGTCATCCCGTGCCTTGTGGGGAGCGCTGTGGTCCAGGGCAGGGAACGGCTGAGGTACCGCCTCCCCTCACTGCCCCCAGTGAACACACAAGCTCCAGGAGCCCTGCCCCACAAGAGGAACGCCCTGGGACCTTGGAGACCAGCAGGCCCCCCTCGCAGACCAGCCCCAGGAGCCCCCAGCTGATGTCCATAGCAAGATGATCCGAGGCCAGAACCCTGGTCATCATCAGCCAGTGGACACAGGGGGACCTCAGCCACACTGAGGGGCCAGCCTCAGAGGGTTCCGAGACCAACACTGAGGGTAAGCAGGCGGGTGGGATGGGACACGGACCGGGGGGGAAGGCCCGAGGGGGGACAAGGGGGCACATGGGCCACGGGCCCGGCCGCAGCAACCCCCTTACACTCTACACCCACCCCTTCCCATTCCTGCACAGGTCACGGCACACCCCAGCACCTGTGACAGCCTGATGAGGTGGATGGAGGCAAGCAGCCCCTGGAGCAACCAGAGGCCCCAGGTGAGGTAACATGGCAAGGAGGGGGCGGGGAGCCAGGGGGGAGAAATCGGACCCTGGTTTGGGGGCGGCCACAGGGGGCATCCGGGGGAGGGCACCAGCCGCCCTCCCAAAGGGGAGGGGAGGGCCCCCCATCCATGGTACTGGAGGGGGGAGGGCAGCTGGGGTGACTAACCACCCCCTACCATGCACCCCAACAGGGCGACTTGCCGGGGACCAGCAAGGTGGACCTGTGCCCCCGGCCCAATGGATGAGGGAGCACTGGGCATGGGTACGGTGCTGCAGTGAAAAGGAGGCAGAGGACATAGTTCACTCCACCACAGAGCAGGGGAGCAGATGATTGAGGCCATCGACCGCATGGAGGTGGCCGCCGAAGGGGCCGTGCAGCAGGCGGAGGCCAGGGACTGGAGGCTGCAGGTGGAGGTGCACCTCAAATGGAGGTGGGAGCTCCAGGAGCACAGCAGGCAGGTGGAGGCGTTCGGGCGGTTGGAACAGGCCATAGACCACTCAGCAAAGATGGACCAGTCACATGACATAGGCACCTTGTTGCTCCTACACGTGGGTACTATGGTTGCCTATGTGATGTCAGCCTCCCCGCTGGGCAACCTGCCTACCCCAGCCCCGATGCCGGGCCCCTCAGCACCCCCACTGCCTCTGCCACTGCCTCAGCCACCGGCGCGCTCACTGGGGCTGCGCTTCCGCCTACCAGTCCCTGTAGGCCTCCGGAGGGAGCTGCCAGCCAGGGGGGGCCCTCTGACCCTGGGCCCACCCCCCCTCACATGGACCACCGACATGGACCCCCTCAGGACACCGAGGCCTCCCAGGACACTGTTGGGGACAGAGACAGTGGGGGGGGATGGGAGGTTCCACAGCTCCATGGTGCCCATCGGGTGGCTGCAAGGGAGGCCCTGGAGACAGGGGGAAAGGGGGGATGCAGGGAAGGGGGAGTGTGGCCTGAGAGGGGGTATCACTGGGAGGTGGGGAGTGGGCAACATGACGGGAGCACTTGCAGTAGGGTGAAACAATAAATGCATGGGCACCACAGTCGCCTCCATTTGTCTGTTCGTGGGCCCGGGGTTGGGAGCACATAGATGTGTAGGGGCGCAACCAGGGCACTGCTGGGGCCCCCGGAGTGGTGGTGGTGGTAATTTGCGGCCTCAGCCTTCGGCCTCCCAGCTGATCTACCTCGCCAGGTTGGCACAGATGCGCTTTGTATATCAGTAGTCCCGCGGGTTCTCTGCGTTCACATAGAGAGGCACGGGGCCAGGAGGGCACCATGGCATGGGGTAGTCGAGGGCAGCCCCCTCGGTCTCGCACACATTATGCAACACACAACAGGCTCCGATCACAAAGGAGGAGGTCTCCACCATGTAGTCCAGGTAGCCCGCGAGACTCCTCCAGCACTGCTTGAGGGCCCTGAAGGCCCTCTCGACCATGGTCCAGCTGGCACACAGGTGAGTATTGAAGAATGCCTCCACAGGGTTCCTGGCGACCGGGTATGCCTTCATCAGCCAGCAGGTATGTGGGTAGTCTGGGTCCCCCAGGATGCAGGGGGGCATCATCACCCCCTCATTCTGGGTCATCCCCATGTCTGTGAAGTCTCCGTGGTACATCCGGGCATAGAAGGGAGAAATGGTCATGATCTGGGCATCGTGGCTGCAACCAGAGTGGCCCGTGTAAATGTCTATGAACCCACCCTGGTGGTCCACGACTGTCTGCAGCTTCAGGGAGTGGTACCCGTGTCTGTTGACATATTCCAAGGCCTCCCCAGCAGATGGGCGCAGGGTCTCTATGTGGGTGCCGTCCATGGAACCCATGCAGTTGGGGAATCCCCCAGCCATGAAGCCGGCCATCACAGCCTCCTGGTCCACCAGCTGGATCACTCAGTCCAGGATCATGCCCTCCACCACCTTGCAGATGTCCCGCAGGATCACGGCGACGGTGCTTACCCCAACACCGAAGTGCTGCAAGATGGAGTGGCAGGAGTTGGGTGTTGCAAGGGCCCAGACCATGATGGCCACCTGCTGGACCATGGGTATGGAGGCCCACATGGGGGGTGTGATGCCACTCCAGCCAGGGCATTACCAGTTCCACAAGTCACAGGAGGATGTCCATGTCCATCCAAAAGTGCACTCTCCACGTTGCCTCGTCCCATTGGGCTACTGCCCTGGCCCACCTCCCCTGTGCCTTCTCCATGACCCATACCCTCTGATCAATGGGCATTGCGATCAGGGCAGCATGCCCCATGGTCTCCCTCCACCACTGGAGCCAGCCGGCCGCTTCACGGACCACAGCAGCCCAGCCCCGGGTGTGGAGGAGGGCCTGTCAGGTCGCCCTGGACACCTGCTGGGCCCTGAGACGGTCCAGGGAGCACCTTCACCCGTGATGGGCTCTCCAGGCTCTGGTAATGCTCCTGGCCATGCACACGAGCAGCCAGGTGGCCAGGTGCACCTCTGCGGTCTGGATGCACAGGAGATCTGTGTGAGAGCTGTACCACTCCGTGCACACGGCTAGGTGCATCCTACAGGCGTCCAACTGGCCCAGATCCATGGTGAATGGTGCCTCAGGTGGGTTGGGGCAGCACCTTTTGTAGGTTGGGACCTGTGTTGCCCCACTCCCTGGTCGCGCCTTCCCAACCGGGCTTGGGGCTCTGGGTCACCCTGGCCAGTCCCCAGACCGGCAGGCCTGGCTCCTTCAGGTAAGCATGGCGTGAGGTCACAGGTGGCCCAATGCACGCATATGCCTTCCCTGAAGGAGGTGTGGTGCTTGGTCCTGCCTTTGGCTGGGTGTGTAGGCAGCAGCTTCATTCCTGCTGCCATCACACCCCACCTCCCGGTGTCGGCTGCTTGTTGTCCTCGGAGCCCCGCTTAGTGTGTAAGCTGTTCTTTCTTTGTGCTCTGTTCCAGAAGCTGTGCTGGGTCTGCACCCCACGCCTCGCTCTGTAGCTGTACAATGTTGTGGCCTGTGCCCTTATCGCTTGCCCTTGGAGCTCCCCTGATTCCCCTCCTGTCCCTCCAGGGATTGTGGGGCCCTCCTTTCCTTGCACTTAGTATCCGCCACTTGCTGGACCATGGCTGGCCTCTCTTCCCCAGGGCTCCCAGACCGCAGCATGCCCGGAGCCCCCCATAGCTGAACCTTCCATGAGACCATGGCCCTGTGTGACCTGTGGCATTCCCCGGCCATGCAATTGGCTTTTGAGCTGCCCGAACAGTCTCACAGGTGCCTACAAGAGTATGAACTCTGGGCTCCGGTACTATAGCTATGTGGTGATCGCCCATGACTGCCGGCTGCATGCTGAGACACAAGCCTGTGTCCCTTTCCTGATGGGCGCATCCCGGAGATCAGGTGCTCGCATGTGGGGTGGTCGGCGGCCGAGACCATGTCTTCCCTCTCTGTGTGCAGCCTGGCTACCTACACGGCCTATCTGGTGGAGGGTGGCTGTGCCTTGGCTGTGTCTTTCTTTGGCTGTGTTCACAGGGCCCAAGGTTACCAGCGGTCCCACAGGGCGATCTATCACCACCTGTTGGAGCTGGGTCACCTTCTGTGGCCCCCACCTGCTGACTATGGCTTGTTGGAGCCTTCTGAAGCAGAGGTGTCAGTGTTGACTGGTGTGTGGTCCCAATCCAATGTGTAGATGGGGCTCGCCACTCAGGATCTTTTGAGGCATACTACCTGGTCATCGCCCACCACATGTCTGCACTGGGGCATGCTTCCGTGGCCCCACTTCATGCACCTGGTGTGCCACCTGGCCCCGGGCCTCTTCATGACCCCCTGCAGCTGGCTGTGAGGTCCCCCTTCTCTTCCGGGTCCTGGATGCTGGCCCAGCTGTGGGCTCCTGGCTCCGCCCCGCTTTCGCGAGTCACTGCCCGCTCCCTCCATGATGTCCCTGGCTTGGTGCTGTGCTGACTGGTGCCTGGGGTTCCATTGCCCCTGCCTGTGCCTCTGTGCCCCCTCCATGGGCCCCCCCTGTCTGCCTCTGTGACTGGTGTTCCACTCCATGGCTGTCATCGCCTGTGGCTGTTTCCTGAATACTGAGGTGGCTCCCGGCACACCAGGTACTTCTGTCCTTCCTGGTCTGGCCTCGATCCCTCCTGTGCCTGTGCCCACCCCACCCCCCTTGGGTGCCTCTGTGACTGATGGGTGCTAGGGCCCCAAGACTGTACCTCCCAGTGTCCTCACGGGTGGGGGGCAATCTTGTGGAAGGGCTGCTCCGCTCTTTGGCCCCGGCTCACCTCTGTCCCATCCATCACACCCTGGCCAGTGCATGGGCTCCCTGGAAGCCTCCTGGACGGTTCCCAGGCTGCTACCTGGACCATGTGGCCTCCCCCTGTGCCTGTGCTGTGCCCCTGCATGGTCCCCCCATTCTGGGACAGGCAATGTAGCTGTGGGGGTGTCCGTGCATACTGTACTGTTGTGGGGGTCTAGTTGCCATTCCCTGTGTCCTTCCCTGACCCCTGGGTCAGTTCCCCCCCTCCCCCTGGGTCGGTTCCCCCCCTCCCCCTGTCCCCGCCCCCTTCCCCCCTGTGCCCGTTGTACCATGTGTGTTGTCTGTCCTGCTGTGTCCTTTCCCGTGCGGGTGTGTGTGCACCCGGGCGTGTGTTTATGCTGCATGTTCCACTGTGACCTCGTTCGTATTTCCCGTGCCTGCTGTGTGTGCTGCCTCGGCGGCTGTTCTCCCTTTTCCCTGTCCCTTCCAATTTCCCTTGTGTGGGCATTCCCTGTAGACGCTTTTGGCTTTGTTTTCCCTCAGCTGACCATATCTGTGTCCCACCCCTCCCCAGAGCCTTCCGGGTGTTTTGATCACAGCCCAGGATCGGTGTCACATCTGTTGCGCTGTCCCGGGCCATGGTCCCGGTCCCGTCACGTCTGTTTGAGGCCTTTCTTGACTGCAGGTGGTGGTTAGATGGGTTGCCACCACTGGGAATCCACTGTGGTGATTTGGATGCTCGTAATGTCTGAAATCACCCTATGTATACTGATTCTATCCCCAAAGTCCCAGTTATGTACCTTCTATGCCCACCTGTGGGTCGCCCCCTATGTCTACCTCAAAGTCACTACCAATTGGTCCTGTAAAGCTAGATGCATGCAGTAATTGGCCAGTGAATGTGTCGGTCAGTATTTTGGGTTGCTCCACATCCTCCCTCTGACATCCTCTCTCCCCTTGCCATGCCAGGTGCCTGCCTCTAACTGGCACTGCATGTGCTGCTATTAATCTGAATAATGGTCTTCAAGGGGACAACTTTAATTGCTTATATAATTGGGTCCCTTTAACACATTGTCCTGTAGTTTAGCATCGATGGTAGGAAGGTATGTGATACATTCCTGCCAAATATCTTGTAAACAGGATGGAATATACAAATGTTACAGCTGGAAATGCATTTTAAAATTAATGTATTATACCATCAAGACCCTTCATCCAATCTTTCTGAGAATTGGCAGGTATGTTAAGATTTTGGCGGGACATAATATTCACAGATTTCATGCAAATTGGATGGAAGATAAAGATGTTGTAGGCATGAATGTGTATGGAACTTTCCTTAAAATCACAACATTAAATCACTTCTAAAAACTGTTCTCTTTATTGAGTCATTTCAAAAAATGATACACATAGTGCTCTCCATTGTGAGTATAAGCATGCTAAATTTCATCACAAATGAATAAGAACCAAAAATGTTATAGGAGGAAATATGTTTTTCAGAGTTTTCCCTTTATTTAAAAAACAAAATGTAATTTTCATTTTTATTTTATTATTATTTTTGGTTCTTTTTGTTATTTCAATAAAGATAATGAAAATGATACTTTTCATTATTGTTATTCTAATAACAAAAATGACACACATACCCCAGGGCTATTCATCTTTGAATATAGACTACTGAAGGGGGATATGATGGAGGTTTACAAAATCATGCGCAGTACAGAGCAAGTCAGTAAGAAGCTGTAACTTACGCTTTCTCTAATACTAGAACATGAACAATGGGTGTTTTTACTTACACGTTTCTCCTGCATGTTTGCTGTTACATCCTGAATTTTCTGTGTCTAAATCACTCACCCAGATCTTAAACATCTGGCTCTTTGTACTTCTGCATAGAACTTCTCCTAGATCTTTATGTGTAAAAGTTCTCCTGATAAACTGCTTTGCTCCAAGCAGCTGTGGTCACTTGGTTTCCATGGTAGCCTGTCATGTCTACAGCTACGGCTACTTTAGGCTGCATCAGGGCAGTGTTTGTGTGAAGAATGCCTCCAGGAACTGCCTCAAGGCAGTGTGTGTGTGTGAAGAACTTATTTGTGGATAGGGCTGAAATTCCGATACCGAAATTTTGATTCTGAATTATTATTATTTTTTGCAAAAAAAGGAAAATAGCTTTTCATTTCAGCTACAGGGTTGAAATTTTGTTTCCAAAATTTTTCAATCTCTACAAAAATTGGCCGTTCTGTTTCCGCAACTTTTTTCATGTAAAGTAAAATAATTCTTCATTTCACCTCTACTTGTGGACTTGTAAACCTAGAATATTGAAAAATCCAGAAATTTAAGGTGTGTGTAAAAATGGCCAATGAAATCAACTGGCAGAAGGTACAAAACAAACAACAGGAAGTACTTTATCTATCAACATACAATTGACTCTTAGAGCTAATTGTCAGGCACTGTTGTACAAGCCTTAACATAAAGATCCCCAAAAGGACTTGAACACATCCTTAGACAATAGGCCCATAAATGACTATTAGTCATTAGTCAGTGGATGATAGATGTGACTGTGGGGGGGAATGGGCCCCCCATTATGATCTTGTAAAGGTTCTACATGATAAATCCCTGCAGAATGGGGGCCCCTGGGAAGGTGCACGAAAGTGCAGAGGGTGCCTGTCCCTTTAAACGACATTGCTGTCTTGGTCCCCACAACCCTTTTGTTGATATAAAGGCTGAACGCGGAAGCTGAGTCAGTTTGCTGATAGTAGAGAGTGGGGAAGGATAATCAGCTCCAGCAGGAAGACGTGAAGTTGACTAGGATGTTGGCCTGGCTGCTATGCGAAACTGGAAAGGGACTGACTCTGGGTCTTGGGATGACACCTGACTCACTGGAGGATGCTGGGAGTCTAAACAGCAACTTTGTGAAGCACCTCACCAAATTCTATAGAATTTAAGTTAGTGTTTACATTGGGTAAACTAGGGGAGGGTGGTTTCAGACATGACGGTGCCCAACACTCTCCCGGACTGGGAGTGCTGTCACTCTGGTTGGGGCCCACACTAGCTGGTAAACAACGATGATGGAAATCTGGGTGGAGAGTCAGTGGGGAGATGCATGGATGTGTGTCTTCCTGGCCCCACTCCCGCACTGTGTGCAGCAATTCACCCACCACCAGCTGATGGACATTGGGCAGCCAATGGAGACCACCATGGTGCCTGGGAACACTACGTAACACTATGTAGGCAGTGATGGACTACTTACAGCAAGAGATAAATAATTTTTTGCTGGTGGAAGAAGCTTGGGTGTTGTGGTTTATTGGCCTTGATCCTGACAACATTAACCTTGCCAAACCCTACATGTACAGCCCTGTTGTTCACTTTTATGAAGCAACAAAACCTTGGAAGTTTGGGAGACAGGATGTTGGACTGGATGAAATATTGTTCTGATGCAGCACGGAACTTCTCAGGTGAAATATCCCATTGGCTTACATTAAGCTTTGTTCTCCCTGTACAAAACCAGGTTTCCTCCGTTCAGGTAAATGACAATACTTGTACTTCATTAGTTCAGGCACTTGTTGCACGGAGTGATTTGGTGTTTGGGGCTGCCACAATCTAATTTATCAGTCACTTCTTGTAGGCAGGAAAATGGATTCCATCAGAAGAAACAACCTATTTTTTAATTGAAAACTCCAGTGTTCACCAGCCAGGATTTGATTGTCCTCGACATAGATGGGAATATATATATATATATATATATATATATATATATATATATATATATATATATATATATATAAATTTAGTTATATACCACTGGAAAGAAGAACTGGAGAAGCCTTGAAAAAACTTTGCTAGCTATTGGCTACATTGCTGTGTTGTAGTATGTCTAACCAGTTACATACAAGGTTAGTTCTAGTCCCCCAATCTAAGTACTGGTTTTACTGCCTAAGGGTGCAAACCTGTGGCCTCGTAAACTCCACCTACACGAGGTGCAGGGCCAAGATGCCCCATGCTGGTGTTTACGTGCGCAGCATGTTCAGTAAGCTGCACGGGGCAAAGGCGTGACCCGCACTGCTGCGACTCCTGGGCCCACACACCTCACAGCCCATGGGATATTTATTATTATTATTATTAATTTTACGTTCTTACTGTAATAACAGTTCAGTAGGGGAATGAAATTCATAGAGATTTTGAGGAAGAACTGAATAGGCATCTATCAGGCTGTTTTAGGTAGAGAGTATCCTGTTTCTTGGCAGGGATATTGGACTAGATGATCATTGAGATTATTTTTGATTCTTCAGTCGCTGCCTTGATTGGACCCCATTCAAATGATACTGAGCTCTGTCTCCACCCCCAAGTATCCATCTGCTTCTATTTCTTCTATACTGTGCTCCTGAAGGGAAAAGAGCTGTGGAGAGAGAGGAAGGGTTGCTGTGGAGAGAGAGGAAGGGTTGCTGGGGTGGCCTCCTTGAATGCTGCCTTGTTTGGACCCCCATTCACCTGCTAATGAGGTCTCCTGAAAACCTAAATCTTCCACCAGGGTTTCCCTCGCTCGTCATGACTAATAAGAATCTCCTCCTTGCAAGTAAGTTAAGTGCATGCACCTGCAACCTCATGAATGTATCATGGTCTCAACTGATGTTCACCTCTCCCCACCCCCTTCCTTGCCTCTCTTAGGCCGCTTTTACATGCGTGGCAAGATGCAACACATTCAAGAACGCACTTCCTGAAAAGTCACACGGGGTGCATTTAGACGCATTGGAAGTAGCCAGCCGCCATAGAGATCGCCACTCGTGTGATCTTTTTTAAGGCTATTTTGGAATCCTCAATATCAAGGTTTCCAAAATGGGCCTTCAAAAAGACTGCATGAGTGGCGATTCCTATGGTGGCTGGCTACTTCCGGTGTGTCTAAATGCACCCCATGGGGGATTTTCAGGAAAGGCATTGAAGAACGCGCTGCATCCGGCCGCTTGTATAAAAGTGGCCTTGGATTGTAAGCCCCTTGGGGCAGGGACCTGTCAACAACTACTCATTGTACAGTGCCAGGTACACGGCTGACACTATATAAACAAACAACAACAACAACAACAATAATAATAATAATAATAATAATAATTCTACGGTTCTGTAAATCCGCTGTACGGTTGTACAGAAGAATCCTGCATAAGCAAATTAAGTGATCTACTTTACATAATGCTATAATTTATCTTAACACCTATGAATTCTACATGTTGTTCAAACCTTGTTGCCTTAGGAGCTGCACATACATGTACTCGTGTGATGGCCATCTTCTTGGCCCAGTGGAATAACATGAATCGAAGCCAGAGGATCAGCTTTGCTCTGAAACTCTAGTTCCTCCCCTGACCACACTCATTTTTTAATTAAAAGAGTTTATAAAATGAAGTGACACACACATAGCAAATACCCACACATAAAAGTAGCTTGATTTTTTCACCTTCCGTTTTCCTTCTGAAAGATCTACCACTTGAGCCACAGAAGCACAAGCTGGTCTTTTTTTCTTTTTAATTCAGCCACTAGAGAAGAAATTTGACCAGCAGTTAAATAGCTGTTCGTTAAGCTGCTGTTTTCCTGACATGATCTTGCAGCAGGCCTTGCCTTTTCCTAGTTCCTTAATCCTGTTCCTGCTCTCACTCATTCATGTTCCCTGCCTCGCATTTCATGGGTCACAGGGCAGAGAACTCTGTCAGTAGTTTCAGATCATCTGACCAATGGTCTCAGCTTACTTGACACATCTCCCACTTTCCAGCTCCTGATTTTATTATCATTTAGACCACACAAGGGCTGACCCGAATAGTTATCTCACGGCGATATCCACCATTCAAGATAGTTTGGCAGTTATTCAGCTGTAAACCAATTACCATGAGGACTAAATGAGAAACCAAATAACTGGATAATACTCCAACTGTTAATTGGTTTACTGTTACTGTGTGACCAAAACCTACTATTACTGGTTCAATCCTTCCACAGGGTGGGGGTCAGGAGGAAGTTTCCAAATTTCCATACTGAACAGGGCTTTTGTCTGCCAAAGAACTACAAATAAGGTCTTTGGCTTTGTTCTGTAGCTGTGGCCCAAGTTCAGAGTATGATCCATTTTCTCAAGACCTACTCTCCTCACTAGCCTGACTATGTTCGGCAAATGATGACAATGTCATCCGGCTTGGGTAGGTGAACATTTGCTATATAAAAAAATATAGTGGATGAGGCTTATAGGTTGGGCTGGGGAGGGTTGGGAAGGGTTTGGGTATGGGATATTTTAATCTGGGGGTTTTAGGTTGTTTTAATTGTATTTTAGTTATGTGTTTTTAAATGTTGTTAGCCGCCCCGAGATGCTTGTAGCAGGAAGGGGTGGCATATAAATTTTAATAATAAATAAATAAATAAATAAATACATTCAAGTGGATTATAAAATGAACATGAGTCGCAGCAGGATAGAGTTGCAGGAAAGTATTAACAGAAGCACTGTATCCAAGACCTGGAGGTTATATTTGGCATTGGTCAGACCTCTCATGGAGAACTGAGTTTTGGACTCCACATTTCTATAAGGGTGTTGAAAAACTGGTTTCCAGAAAAGAAATTGTCATTTATTGCCGGCAAAGGGCAAAACGGCAATACAGCAATCTGTAATATGGTGAATGACACACTGAGTTATTATGTGGTAATATGGTAAATCTGAATCGGTAAAATGGCTGACAGGCTAATCCAGTGGTTAAACAGTAACCATAAATGGAAACCGTTCAGTATCCAGTTGTTGCTGAAGTGGGTTGGATACTGTGGATCCAGCTGAATGCCTGATCGCGTTGGATAACCATTTAGACAATAATAAGTACTTGCTCCCTCTGTGGAAAACTTTGCCTTAGCTTAGACACCTGGACTGGACATGTCCAGCCCCTATGTCCAGTGGCTGGGACCCTGTAAAAGACACTGAACCATAGAACAAACGTCTTTCAGCTTCTTTGTTTCCCAATTCCCTGATTTTGGGTGTTAACAAAAGAAAGCTATTTTGCAAGAGAAAGAATTGCTAAGAAATATGCATCAGGAGATAAGTGCACATTGCTGCCTTATACAATAATAAACCCTTTGCAACCACTCGACAACTAATGTACTGTAAAAGCATATTGTACACAAATGACACATAAGAACAGAATTCAGTTTACTAATCACATCTGCAGCCTTGCAAAGACACACAATTCCAGGGAACATAAATCATCTTTCCAGCATTATCTCAGGTCTATAATTGATTTGATAATGTATTTACACCCCCTCCCACCTTTTTACATTCTGACGCTCTCCCAAGTCCAGGCGTTTGATAGTTATTGCATTCCTGGAAAGCAGGGAAGTGTACAAAGTTGCTAATGGTCATAATGCTGGCAAGAGAAGTGCTTCGGCTTTCATGCACTCACAGAAATTATTGAAAATACCAGAACACCCAACGGAGGACTGAGGGAAAGCAGAAAGTACAACAATTTAATGAGTGCTTACATATTTATGCCAAATAAAACTAAATACCAAAAAAGCTCTCTGTTGCAAAAGACGTATGACGTTGGAACTTACGACTCTTGTGTGCTTGAGCAATGCTGGATCCAGGGAAGATCCCTTCCAGAATAGGGGTGTTTGGTACACATTCATTGGAGCCAATTTAATGGCCTGTAGGTCCTGCATGCACCTGCAAGAGCATGCATTGCACACCTCCGTTGCTATCACATTGTGCCGCACGGAAAATGTGCACAGGTGTGCATGGGTAGAGAATCTAAGGGCTATCGGATTTACCATTGGGTGCAGTCACACAAGCTGCAGGGGGCCTGATCCCCATGTAGCCCCATGGCAGAGAATTGCTAATGCCACATTGTGGAGCCAGTGCAGGGAGCCAGCCAGACTCCCTGCACTGGGGAAAGTGGGCAGGCCAGTCTGGAGTGGGCCGTGGTGCCAGCCAAACAAGCATGTGCCCAGTCATTCCCTGCCTCCCTCCCCCAGCTGAACCAAAATCCTGCCCCGGCTGTGACATGGCTGTACATGATAGGCCCTGCTGAGGCAGGTAGAAGGGGCCCAGCTGCATGGATTGCCCTGCCCTGGGAAGCCGTACCCAGCTTATTTACCATGGATAATCAACTCAAGATTCCGGCCAGATACCGGAGAGCAGCTCTATTCAGGCTATGCCATTTGCATCATTTCTTGCTTATGACAAACAATAATCAAGAGCATTTAAAATGATCCAATGTCATATTTTTGATGCTGCTGTAAACAATCAATTTTGTATTATAGTTTAGTTTATAGTTCAAACCACAATAAAATTATTTGTTTGTAAAAAGTAAAATAGTGCCATAATTAATAATTGATGTTGAATTAACCATAACATTCCCTTTAGGGATTAGGGATCCTTGCATTGCAGGTCCATACATCAGGGACAATACTATGGGTGATTTCAGATGTGATGGGCGCCTATTGGCCCCGTCATGGAATCACCATTTGATTCCCCACTGGAATCAAAATGTCTCATCCAACAGACGTGCCGGCTTATTCCAGCGGGGAATCTGGAGGGGCGGGGCTGTGCGGAGCAATGTGTGGCCGCACAGCCCCGCCCCCCACGTTCCCCCAGCCGCCCGCCCTCCTGGAGACGGGCGGGCACAGTGACCAATCCATCCGCTGTGCCTGATTCCGACCCGGGGTCTGGGTCACGGCCCGGAATCAGCGGCGGTAACAGATGTTACCATACGCCAATTCCGGGCCATGGTTCAATTAACCACGCTTTCGGAGATGGTGCCCGGACAATCCTCAAAAGCGTGGTTATTTTTCTCACTGCCGGTGGCTCACTGTGATGAACATCTGGCGACGAGCAACCAGATGTTACGGGACCATCCACCAACATGGGGGATTCACTGTGGTTGAGTGTGGTAACGTAACATCTGAAAATACCCTATGCCCTGCAGATCTCTTGCGTGCCAACGCATAAGCATGTCCATGTGGGAACCTCACACACCTCCATTGTGGGCACTCTGTACCACACATAAACCACACGCATGTGTGCGCAGGCAAGAATGTGCATGAGATCTGCAGGTCATGGGATTGGCCCCACCGTGAATATATTGTTATTTCTACTTTATTCATGTGTTGGGAGCCCAGTCCTGAATTGTCATGTTCAATTATTTATTTATTTAGTTATTTATTTATTTTCATAGACTATATCCCGCCCCTTCCTGCTCAATGGAAGCTCGGGGTGGTGTACAATAAATAAACAGAATATAAAATACAATAAAAATGGAATATAAAACACTTTAAAAATTAACAATTTAAAAAATGAGGCCCGAGTAATCCAATACCTCCCCCCCAAGAAAACCCCAAGAACCCTCCCCACCCACCCACTACCCATCTCCCTCACCGAATGCCTGGCAAAACAGCCAGGTCGTACATTGTCTGGTGAAGGAGGGGAGATCAGGAGAAAGTTGAACCCCTCACCGGGGGGGGGGGAGTTCCACAGCTGAGATGCAGCCACCGAGAACGCCCTCTCGAATGTCACCCCCCAGGATACCTGGGAGACCTCCAAGAGGGTGTCCCCAGCCAACTACAGGGACTGATCCAGGACACAAGGGTTGAGGAGGTCCTGCAGGTACGTGGGTTCCAGGCCATATAGGGGTTTAAAGGTCATAACCAACACCTTGAATCAGGCACAGAAGACTATAGGCAGTCAGGGCAGTGGACGAAGCACTGGTGTTATGTGTTCATGGTGGCCTGTCCCCACCATGAGGTGCCAAACACATTCTGCACTGCACCAACTGCAGTCTCTGGGTCGTCACTAAGGGTAGCCCCACTTAGTGTGTTGAAGTAGTCCAATTTCAAAGTGATGAATGCATGGAAGACAGGGCCCAAATTGGATCCAGAGATATAAGGCCAAAGACGATGGACCAGATGTGACTTACAAAATGCATTCCTCACCACAACCACCACCTGGGCATCCAGGCAGAGCTGTGAGTTGAGGGGCACTCCTAGTGAATACGGGGCTTCCCTAGGCTGGGGTTCCCCAGGCTTGAAGCTCATATTTTACACCAGTCCTTTTGTTTGTAAAACAACACTAAACACAGAGCTTCCTCCCCATGCAGTGGATTTTCTGTTGACCTGAAAAGTCAAATTGCAGCAAATGCTGTTTCTGCTGGGAACAGGTCATTCACTTTTATTTGCATGACGTAGAAACTTACTGGCTGTTCCGCTGTGTTCACCATTTGTCATTATTTTTTGCAACTTGATCAGAGCTGCTATAGGGCAGATCCCAAGTCCTATATTTATATATTTATTTA
The DNA here is from genome assembly GCA_003113815.1 of Sphenodon punctatus. Classification (NCBI taxonomy): domain Eukaryota; kingdom Metazoa; phylum Chordata; class Lepidosauria; order Sphenodontia; family Sphenodontidae; genus Sphenodon; species Sphenodon punctatus. The sequence goes on from QEPC01014655.1 coordinate 473,792, forward strand.
TTTATTTTAAGCATTTTTGAGTCCCCCACCCCACCCCCCGCATGCCTACGGCATCTCGGGGCGACGTACAATTTCATAAAACATTACATAAAAACATTTTTTTAAAAAAACACAGTAATTTAAAGCTAAAAAAGGGTTGGAAATCAAAATTAATAAAAATAAAAATAAAAATAAAAGGTAGGGGAGAGCCAAAAGCCTAACCCACCCTCCCATCCTCCTCCCCAAAGGCCTGGGCAAACAGACAGGTTTTACAAGCCTGCCGGAATAGCAAAAGGCTTGGGGTCAGGCGAGCTTCCTCAGGGAGGGAATTCCAAAGACGCGGTCCGACCACCGAGAATGCCCGCTCCATTGTGGCCCCCCGCTTAACATGGGGAACCTCCAAGAAGGCACCCCCGGCAGACCGAAGGAGTCGCTCTGGGGCGTGGAGGGGGAGGCGGTCCCTGAGGTGTGAGGGGCCCAGACCATGAAGGGTCATATAGATCAACACCAATACCTTGAGCCTGGCTCGGCACGCTATTGGCAGCCAGTGCATCTCTTGTTCACCCCAGGGGTTTTTGGAGACACAAAGGTGTCACCTAAATGCCGGGAACAAGCTGAAAATTGCTGTAAAAGTGCTTTAAGGTTGTAGTAGAAGTCCCAGAAAGTGACAAAAATGATGACAAATGATGAAAAATGCCAGAACATGATGAAAGATCACAGGAGCCGATAACAACAATGGCGGAAGTACAGAATCACTGGAGACTGACAAATTATTGACAAACACTCATGAAAAGTCAGTCTTTACCTATGATTTGTGAGAATGGGTTGACAATCAGCCGATTATTGTTTCAGCCCTAATTTGCTCTCGTTTCAGCCTGAGATGTCAATGTACAGTTCCTAGACTACACAAATCTTGAACCCTTAATCTTCCCGTTGCTGCCTTCTACAAGTGTACCAACAGAACTACCTGAATAATAATTGCTACCTCCCCTATCCTCTCAGTGGCAGACATTGATATGGGTGGCCATATAAAGAGCTTGGAGTAAGCTTTCAAAGGTCAATTCTAGTGCAGCTCAGAAGCTCTGCTTTAGGGCAGCTGGGCTAAAGGTCATAAGGTCCAGTCTACCTTCTCTCTGGCTAAGTCCACTTCTGTCAGTTGGCGTTAAAATAGGTGGGCATTCACACACGTATACATGACTGTATCTCCATTAGAAAAAATGCCTATCTGTTGCGTTGGATATCAAAAGAGTACTGGCTATTACCCAATTTGAAAATGGTGGACCAGTTACTGTATATTTAATGACCATAATTGTTGGTGTGGGTACTCATTTCAGCTTTACAAAATATAGTCACTATAGCTCTTATAGATGCCTGAAAACTAGGGCTGAAACAAAGCACTCAGTATTTACTGAGGATCATGGTATTTGACTTGGTTTTACTGAGGACCGAGAAACCGAGTAATGGTCACGGTACTCAGTAACTCCTCCATTGAGCAATGCTTACCTGATGTTTCACTGTTGAATCATCATACCCTGTCTTTCTGTGAGGTCCTATGATGCCCCCCCCCAGCAATGCAGCCCACCTCGCCATGCCCCAGTGAGTAACAGCTCATGTCTCACAAGCAGGAGCAGCTGTTCTAATTCTGGGAGGAGATTGGACTGCCATCTTTGCTCTGGGAGCATGCTGGGAAGTGTAGTCCAGCATGATCCCAGAGAGCCTGCAGTGGTTGTGGCTCCACTCCTCAGTGGTGCACTGCCTTCCTCTATTTGGATTCCACAGTAGAGGTGTGCATGTCATTTTTGTTATTAAAATAACGATAATGACAATTGCCATTTTTGTTATTGTTATTGCAATAACGAAGATGACAATTGAGAATAACATCAACGAAAATGACAATGTCATTCTCGTTGTCGTTATTATTAGTGACACAGTTGCGGTTTTGTTTTGGATGGAAATGGAGAAGGGAGGAGGGAGCAGACATCTCGGAGCCCTAAAGAGGCTTGAATTCTTGAACTGTGCCTGTGTTGGGAGGGGTGAGCAGCTCAGTTGTATCTGATGGGTGTATCACTGGCCAATGATCAGCACAAGCAGGCTCCAGAAGTCTCATAGCACTCTGTGATTGCTCAATGCCTACTACCTTTCACAACCAATCAGGGGGGCTCGGGGGGAGGGCACTGCAACCCTTTATAATGGGAGGGCCATTTCCCCCTCTCTGTTCTGTGAGAGCTCTCTGCTTGTCACGTTGTGTTTTACAAAACTGGTGCTTGCACAAAAAAATCCTCCCTAGCCCTTATTGTATTACCAATTCCTTTCCTTTCTCATGTGTCCTACCTTTTACCTTCTCCCTTTCCCTGCCCTTCTCCCCCCTGTACATGATAGATAGATAGATAGATAGATAGATAGATAGATAGATAGATAGATAGATAGATAGATAGATAGATAGATAGATAGATAGATATTAGTTCTGTACATTTATATAGAGGTTAGATATTATATAGGTATTTAGACTAGTTTGTTTTGCAGGGGCGTAGCAAGGTTGAGAAGGGCCCGGGCTCAAGCCTTAGTTATGGGCCCCTCATGGGCGCTCTGAAAACCCGAAGTGGATGGGGCTTAAGGGAGGGGCGGGGCTTAATATTTATTTATTTATTTTGTGGCATTTTTATGCCGCCCCCCTCATGCCCACGGCATCTCGGAGGGGGAGGGCCTGCCCATCCCCGGCATCCGTCTCAGCTCCATGCGCGGAACCTTATGGCTGGCAGAGCTCTAGGGAGGGGCTTGTACATTGT
>QEPC01014655.1:491658-508364 GCA_003113815.1 Sphenodon punctatus
GGGGGGGGGAAAGCACCCCAGGTTGAAGGCACAAGAAGGGGTTACAGACCACCGGTAGGGGGGGCAGGCCGGGGGGCACGTGGGGGGGCAGCCCAGTGTGGGCAATGGGTGGGGAAAAGCACCAGGAAGTAACACAGCACCAGTCTCCCAGCACAGGGCAGAGGGACTGCACTGACAGCCCCCCCGGTTGATGACCCCCAGCCCAGCACCTCTGAAGGGTACGGCGCAAGGAGCAGCAGTGAGACCGAGGTGAGCGTGAGGGAACCCATCCCCCGGGAGGGGAGGGCCACACCTCAGACCCTGACCAATGGGCCAGGGAACACAGGGCAGGCGGCAGCAGCATAACCCAGTCCCACGTCCCCGCAGGACAGTTCCCAGACAATAGAGCACTGCACCACCAGGAAGACAGCTGAGGAGGGCCTCCCAGACAGCCAGGTGAGCAAAAGGGAACCCCATGGGGGAGAGGGGGGGAAGGCCCAACAGGTGGGAAGAGGGGGTCAGCAGGAGCCATAGTAACCCCTAATGCACTACCCCAAACAGGACACGACCACCACCATGGCTATCACATCCACAGGGCAGCCCTCATGCCGGTAAGCCAGTCAGCCCCCCCCCACACGCGGGTCCCAAAAGGGGGAGCCCTGGACAAGACAGGAGGTCAGGGACTTTATATGCATGTGGGGGTACGAAAAGTTCCAGAACGACCTGGAGGAGGAGGAGGGGGCCCCGGCAGCACCTGCACCTCCAGGTGGGCCACCCTCCACGACAGGGCACACTGGCCAGGGGGGAAGGGGAGGGCAGGGGACAGAGGGTGGCAGAGGTACAGGGGGGGCACCTGAGGATAAGCAACCACAAACAGCAGTGCCCAAAAGGGGTGGAGTGGTGCGTCCAGGCTGGAGGGGTGGATGGGCCCACATTGGCTCCCTCGCCATGCCACACAGTCAGGGGCCCCTCCCGCGGCTAACAGCTTCCGGGGGGCCACCCCATGACAGGGCAGGGCTGGGGGACCCCACAGGGGAGGGCTAAGGGGCCTCACACTATGGGGGCCACCTCACCAGGAACCCCGGGCAGGTGGTAGTGGCTAGCAGGGCATACAGGCAGGATGCACTTACGTTCAGTCCAACCTCCCATTCACAGACCAGGCACCCACTCACGCAACAAGAGAAGCTGCTGGCAGCATAGAGAGGACTGGGAGATGCGGGCCAGGAACCAGCACTGGAGCGAGGACCTCGGCAAGGAGCTGCTGGAGGAATCACAATGGTTAGCTGAGGTGCACTCCCGGGAGCTCACGCTCACCAGGGAGCTCATCAGAGGGGAGGGGTAAAGGGACCGGGACATCCTGGCTGCCAAGATGGCCCGGTACCACACCGAGCACTTCTGGGACAGGCGCCAGACTGCCGCCCTCCAACGTGAGCAGCGGCGCGTCTGTGACAGGCTGGAGGGTCAGGCCACACAGCTCATGAACCTCATGGGAGAGGCCATGAAGGCCCTGCGGCATGACCCCCAGCGCGACAGGCCACTCCATGCCGCAGAATGAGGGTTGGCAGTCAACCAACACAATGACGGCTTCCCACTGGTGCCAGTGCCCCCCCCGCACCTTGGCCATCCGTGGTTCCCCCAGCAGCAACCCTATGTGGGCATGGTACACAGGGTCCCCCTCCAACACATAGGGCAACAGGACCAGCATGCAGAGCCACCCAGGGGGGTCAAACCAACACCCCCTGTGGTCCCGCCCCCGCTGCCACCCCGACTCCTCCACTAGGAGGCGACGCCCCCACCCCAGGACCATGCACACCGGAATGACAGACCGTCCATGATGGCAGTCCCACCGTTTCCACTAAGTCCTCTGCACCCAGGGACCCAGGGGGTAGGGGGTTCTCTGGGGGGGGGAGGAGTCCACCAGGAACAGGGCGACCTGTGGGAGGCTGGTCCCCAGTTGGAAAAACATTGTAGAAACCACTCAGAGGTCACACAGTACATGAGCTGGGGAGCAACGGCCATTGCCAGAGTCACGTGTGCCTGCTAAGTGACGCTGTTCAGGACGGGGCACGTGTCATACTACCAAGGGTGGGCTGACCAGGGGCTCATACTGGCAGGGATCGCCGTACAGCACGCATGCTGCTCATATGGGGGGTGGGGACCTTCCCAGATGACCATGGGGCACCCATTGGCCCGGGCCCCGACATGGAACCGCATGGAATCACACGATCGCCGCCCTCTGGAGGTTAGCTGCCATCCACTTCTGTGCCCCCTGGAAGACAGACCTTCGACCGTGCAGCCGTAGCTGGGCTATCTGCTGTAGCAGCATGCAGAGCAGCAGGAGGGTTGTTCCCAGGAGGTGCAGCAGCATGTCCCTGGGCTGTGGGTACTCGTCCCCTGGCAGCATGGTTTTACAGCTCCCCACACCGAGCCTACCTCCGCTGACACGTGCCATGGTCACAGTGCGATCTGCTCTATGGATTGTGCCCACACACCCCTCTCTCCTGGTGGTGCTGGAGCTCCTCTGTGTCCACCCAGCCCCATGCTACAGACCCTCTGCCCCACGCCCTACCACCTGCAGTGGGTCCCTTATGTACTGTGTAGGGCAGTGTAGGCAGGGCACCGACAGGTGATGCACTGGGGTGTGCTGGGGCAGCAACCAGGTGCCAGGTCCGGCTGCGCATCCTCGCGAGTGTGCCAGTCACATGCCTGCCATGGGGGGATGGGTCCACGCGCAGCCCAGGGTTCCCCAACTGCGCTACAGTCCCCCCAGTCAAGGTTGGCTTTTGCCTCCTGCAGCTGTGCGCTGTGTGGATACAATGCATGTCTCGGCTTCTTCGCCTGGCGCAGTGCCTATCCATGGCCTCCTTCATCTCTTGGGACCTGTGCTGCATCCCTTCTGCCCTGTGTGGGCTGCGGCACCCAGTCCCCGGAGGGTCGGGCTATCTCCGGCAAGCAAGGCCACCTATGGGCGAGGGTAGTCACGCGTTCCGTACTCGGCCCAGTTGCTGCATCCCTCCATCTCCCACCTGCTGCCTCACAGGAGTGGGCCCCGCTCCTGCCATGGCCAGTCGTTCTGCGTGTCCCTCAGCCGGGGGTGTAGGGTGGTCGCCTTGTGTGGACATGCTGTTGGGGGCCCTCTGGCTGAGCCACGAACTGCAGCAGTTGGTGGGTGACCCCCTGTTGGAGGGGGATGGCTTCCAGCTCCTGTCATGGTACATGTGGACAATGGGTCACCAGGTTGGGGCCCCAGCATGCCGGGTTAGCTCAGCTTCACCCCCCTGTGCCTGCCACTGTGGGGGCACCCGCCCACCATTGTCGTGCCATAGACCGATGTGGAAGTAATGGTGGCTCGCCTGCTGACAGAGCTACCTGGTTTCAGCCTTGCCCTGCTGTCTGGGGGTCCCCCAGTTGTTGACCTGTACACCGGCAGCCTCCTGCAGGAGTTCAGCCCGCACGCACCCTTGGATGTGGGGCCCTCCCGTGGGACCTCAGCTTGCTTTCCCCTGATGTCAGAGGCCCCCTCTGGAACGGGGACCCCTCTGGTGAGGAGATCACCGCCCTTAAATTGTTGCGGGCCCTTCCAGCTGCATGGGCTGCAGCTGCTGGAGGGGACCTCCTCCTTCCCCACTTCCTGGTGGATGCTCATATGTGCTCCCATGGCTTCCGACGGGGCCTGTTCGTGTGGGAGGGTCTCGCGTTGGGGTCACGTCCCTGGGAGAACTCACTGGACCGTCCATGAGTGGCCCCTTTTCGCCAGCCACTTGCAGCTATTCTGGTGCCCTGGCAGGTGCATTGCCCACACACCCCTTGTCTACAGGAGGGCTGGGCGCTACCGTCTGTATCGTGGCGGGCTGCCGCCTAGTTCCCAGGACCCCATNATAGAAGGGTTCTCTCTGTCTCCAAGTGGCAGGGTTTTACTCAGCAGCAAGGAGTTCCCACTGTTAACTAATGTTCTGTCCATCAGATATTAACGCTGATAACTCTTAGTTGCTGGATTTATGGAGACTCCACCTACAATGGACAAGCCCCACCCTAGAGCTCTGCCAGCCATTAGGTTCCGCAGACCCGGTGGCGGCTTTGCTGCCAGCAGCCTGGCCAGCCCTACTGCCCTACCAACCTCAAAACCCACCAGCCGACACTGCTCTCAGCTCTACAGATTTCCCTGCTGATGATTCCTGCCTCCAACCCCAGCCCCAATTTTGACCCGTCACCCCAATCCCTACATCTACCCATGTTTCCGACTCCCTGAGCCCACCTGTTCCTTACAACCAGATAACTCTGACTGGATGCCTTAGTCACTAATGAAACTGATAAAAGTATCTAGACACATGGCTCCTCAATGGAAAAAAGATGAGAGCAGTCAACTTTTCCTATGGTCAGTAAATTACCTCTGTGGTATTTCCCCATGTGTCTTTTTAATCCTTGACTATTTGGAGACAAATCTCCAATGACCCACCACTGAGCTGGAGATAATATTTACGACCACGAGTAGCTCTGAACTCCTGGCTAGTATTCAGCTGAAAAGTTTTGGTTTTTTTTAGTGCTAGAAAGAAAAAGAAGGAGCACGGTGACCAAACACTTGAAATGAAAGGTAACAAATTTGATTTAAAACATTGGTAGGGGTGACACTTGTGTATTTGCGTTGAAGTGCTGGAACAGAAAAGAGCGGCAAGGAGCCTGTGTCTAGCAAAAGCTCCCATGTAGTGCTCGAGAGGCACTTGAAACCCTCTCAGAAGTTGAGCAAGTGGGTGCCGTGGGTGTTTCCATTGTTACCGAGGGATAAACCAGCACGACGCTGATATGAAGTGGATTGCCTCCTAATTACGGCCACCGCACTGTTGAGTTTAATTTTCCTCCATAAGCAAACAGCAGCTGATGGTATTAGAAAAATATAAAGTCGAATAATGCCGGAGGTGGTTGAAATCCTTGCTACATGTTGCTCTTGGTTACTGTCTCCAAGGGGGAAAATCCCTACATTCCTCTCTGATGGCTGGTTTAACTGGCTTAGAATGTGAACAATGGGGTTTACAAGATGTAACGCTAGCTGCTCATTTCGGCTTTAAACACACATTTAGTTGTTACTTCTGTTTGTGCAAACACACATGCTTAGCAAGATTTAGTTTCTTCCTAGGCCAGTGTGGGTATGGTTCTAGGCTTGAACCTTGGTAACCAGGGTTCAGATCCTACCCTTACCAGAAACTCACTTGGTGGCCTTGGTCAAGTTGCAACCTCTCAGCCTCAACTCCCCATCTGTAATAAATGGAAAGGGTGTGTGTGTCTGTCTGTCTGTCTGTCTTTTCCTGTGTTCCCCTCACCCTTGTCCTTCTTAGATTATAAGCCATCTGGGCAGGGACGTGTCCCAAGTGGAAAGCACCAGGTACACTGCTGGTGCTATATAAAAGCTTAATGAAAACAGCAATCTAAAAAATCTGATTGTAACGAGGTGGAGGGATCCCTGGTTAAGTCGTGGCAAGAAGCTGCCCAAAGAGTCACACTACACTAGCTCTCTTCATTATCCATTTCATTCCTTATTGTTAGGGCTAAGAGTTTGTCATGGGAGTGACAGGAGTCATGTTTTTAGTGTATTTCTCCCCTCACCATGACTTTTACAGCTTTTCCGTGACTTCCATGACTTTTGCCTAAAAAACACCCGAGGAACTGCCTCTGACTCACCCCGGAGAAGAGAAATGCCGCTGAGAAGAGAAGTGCCGCCGGGAAGAGCGGCGTGGGGAATGCAGTCGGCACCGACTGATCCACTGACGTCTCCGGGGTTCTCCAAACCCAGCCCCTTCAGAGCACAGTGTTGTTAGAGGCAGAGGGAGGAGCTTGAGAAGTTCCGCCCAGAAGAGCGGCGTGGATACCTCACTCACTGCTGTCTGCTGCGCTCACGTATTGCTCCAAACGCCTCCCCTTCTGAGCGCGGTGCTGCTAGAGGTAGAGGGCGGAGTCAGAGCTAGAAAAGGTGTCATGGAGGAGACGACCGCATTTCCTCTCCCTTTCCTCATGCCTTGCTCTACCCTCCCTCCTTCCTGGGGGTTTCATTCTAACAGAGACAGCGGAAATGGGCAGGGGTTCCCTTTCCTCCTTCCTGGGGCATTCATTCTAAGTGAGATAAGGGAAAGGAGGGGGGGGGGAATTTTTCCTTTCCTCCTGCCCTGGGCATACAATCTAATAATATGTCCTCAAGGCTCTGTTCTTGGCCCTCTCCTCTTCTCGATCTATACCTCATCCTTAGGCAAACTCATTGCCTCCCATGGCTTCCAATACCACCTCTATGCTGATGACACTCAACTCTATCTCTCTACTCCCTCTCTCTCTCCCTCTGTTCAAGCTCGTCTCATCAACTGTCTCTCTGACATCTCTACCTGGATGTCTCAACGTCAACTCAAACTCAACATGGCTAAAACTGAACTCCTTATCTTCCCCCCTCATCCTTCCTCTCCTTCCTCACTGTCAATAACTATTGATGGAGTCACCATCCTGCCTGTCCCCCAAGCCCGTAGCCTAGGCTTCATCTTTGACTCAGCCCTTTCTTTTAAACCCTACATTGACTCTGTTGCTAAATCCTGTCGCTTCTCCCTCCATAACATTGCTAAGATTCGCCCTTTTCTCTCTGTCTCGTCTGCCAAAACTCTTGTTCATGCTCTGGTCATCTCTCGCCTCGATTACTGTAACCTCCTTCTCACTGGCCTTCCCCGGTCTCACCTTTCTCCCCTCATCTCTGTCCAAAACTCTGCTGCCAGGGTCATCTACCTCGCCAGTCGCTTCGACCATGTGCAGCCCCTCCTCTCTTCGCTTCACTGGCTTCCCCTTCCTGAACGAATCCTGCACAAGCTCCTAGTCTTCACCTATAAAGCTCTTCACAACCTTGCTCCCCCCTACCTCTCTGCACTTATCGCCCTCCATACTCCAGCCCGTGCACTTCGCTCCTCCTCTGTCCCTTCTCTCACCCTTCCACGCCTTCCCTGCTCCCCTAAGCGCCTTCGTCCCTTCTCACTTGCTGCCCCCCATGCCTGGAACTCCCTCCCTGTCCACATCCGCCTTGCCCCCTCCCTTCATACCTTCAAATCTCTCCTTAAAACTCACCTCTTTCGCTCTGCTCTGTCTGACTCTTTATCCTGCTGAGCCACTATTCCTATACCTACGGTCTGTTTACCCTTATCCTTGCCACATGGACCTGCCTGCTGTCATTCTCATCGTAACCAAGCCAAGTACGTGCACTTGAGACCTCGCATCTTCATGAATGTTAGACCCCTTGTCTCTCCCTCTGTTCCCCTTCCTATGTCTCTCCCCCAGCTCCTGTCGCTCAGATTGTAAGCCCTAGGGGCAGGGACCGTGTCTATTTTATTACTTTGTAAAGTGCCATGTACACTGCTTGTGCTATATAAATGTTTGTTAATAATAATAATAATAAATAATGTTATGTTAAGAAACATTGAATAAAAGTAAAATGGACTCCTTTTTTTGACCCATGACTTTTCCGTGACTTTTTATCTTTTCTTCCATGACCTAGTCAGGACTTTTTAAAAAAAATACCGGAACAGAAGTTAGCCCTACTTATTGCAAATCTTAGCCAGGCACGGTCCCTATGGCTATTTCTAGTCACAGTCCACTGAGACTGCTTTTACATGAGTGGCTGAAACCAGCGCATTGAAGAACATGCTGGCTGAAAAGCCCTGCTAGGTGCCTTTCCACGCACTGGGAGTAGCGTAGGAATCCCCACTCATGGGGTCTTTTTAAAAGCCCCGATATCAAGGCACCCCACGGGGCTTTTTAGCCAGCACGTTCTTCAACGTGCTGGTTTCAAACACTCATATAAAAGTGGTCTGAGACCCCTTAGTCAGGCACCAACCCTCTGACCCAGAATGGATCTTTTAGTAAGCAGCCCTCATCGCTGCTGGGCTCCACGAGTCCCCTTATCTCCCTTCTGTAGACCCTTTTCCAGGCACAAACCTCTGGCCCAGGTCCCTCTTCTATTGGGGTAGCCTCCTGGCTATGGGCTGGCTCAGGCCCTTACCCGCCTCTGCCTCTTGCCCTGGTAGGTTCTCTCAGGCTGTTTTACACATGACAAAATGTATTCTTATAACTGCTGGAGATAATACCAGGTGTTATAAAAGCTGGAGTTTTGTAATGTGTGAACGCACCATTCCTCTTTTATGTAGTGAGATCTCACAGCCTTGTAAAACCCAGCAGATGTGACTCTTAGGCTACTTTCACACGGACGCCACCCACCCACGAACACCTGGAAACACCCATCGGATGGGTGGGAAAGCGTCCGTGTAAATGTCCATGAGTGGGTGTGGGCGCATGTACGACCCACCCGCCGACACCCGCCAACACCCACGGAGCAGCCACGAGGGAGCTGGCACCCTCCATGGGTGGAGGTGGGAGAAGATGGGTGGAGATGGTTGTTCAACACCCGAGCATCCATGTAAAAGCGAAAACACCCACACCAATGCGGAATGGACCGGCGGAGCCCCACTGCACTGGCGCCATGGGGCACGCATGCACCACCATGCAGACACACCCACAGGGTGGGGGGAACCGGATGTCCGACTGCAAACCCGTAAAGGAGGGTGGCATCAGGGCACACACGTGCGGGCTCCCATAATGGTGACCAGGAAGGCCCATAAGAAGGCCACAGGAGCCGACGCTGCCCCATGTGGGGAAAGGGGCCAGGTGAGCACAGGGACCTAGGGGCGTCTGGGGGGTGAGAAGTCTGGGCAAGGCGGTGGGGGGGGGAAAGCACCCCAGGTTGAAGGCACAAGAAGGGGTTACAGACCACCGGTAGGGGGGGCAGGCCGGGGGGCACGTGGGGGGGCAGCCCAGTGTGGGCAATGGGTGGGGAAAAGCACCAGGAAGTAACACAGCACCAGTCTCCCAGCACAGGGCAGAGGGACTGCACTGACAGCCCCCCCGGTTGATGACCCCCAGCCCAGCACCTCTGAAGGGTACGGCGCAAGGAGCAGCAGTGAGACCGAGGTGAGCGTGAGGGAACCCATCCCCCGGGAGGGGAGGGCCACACCTCAGACCCTGACCAATGGGCCAGGGAACACAGGGCAGGCGGCAGCAGCATAACCCAGTCCCACGTCCCCGCAGGACAGTTCCCAGACAATAGAGCACTGCACCACCAGGAAGACAGCTGAGGAGGGCCTCCCAGACAGCCAGGTGAGCAAAAGGGAACCCCATGGGGGAGAGGGGGGGAAGGCCCAACAGGTGGGAAGAGGGGGTCAGCAGGAGCCATAGTAACCCCTAATGCACTACCCCAAACAGGACACGACCACCACCATGGCTATCACATCCACAGGGCAGCCCTCATGCCGGTAAGCCAGTCAGCCCCCCCCCACACGCGGGTCCCAAAAGGGGGAGCCCTGGACAAGACAGGAGGTCAGGGACTTTATATGCATGTGGGGGTACGAAAAGTTCCAGAACGACCTGGAGGAGGAGGAGGGGGCCCCGGCAGCACCTGCACCTCCAGGTGGGCCACCCTCCACGACAGGGCACACTGGCCAGGGGGGAAGGGGAGGGCAGGGGACAGAGGGTGGCAGAGGTACAGGGGGGGCACCTGAGGATAAGCAACCACAAACAGCAGTGCCCAAAAGGGGTGGAGTGGTGCGTCCAGGCTGGAGGGGTGGATGGGCCCACATTGGCTCCCTCGCCATGCCACACAGTCAGGGGCCCCTCCCGCGGCTAACAGCTTCCGGGGGGCCACCCCATGACAGGGCAGGGCTGGGGGACCCCACAGGGGAGGGCTAAGGGGCCTCACACTATGGGGGCCACCTCACCAGGAACCCCGGGCAGGTGGTAGTGGCTAGCAGGGCATACAGGCAGGATGCACTTACGTTCAGTCCAACCTCCCATTCACAGACCAGGCACCCACTCACGCAACAAGAGAAGCTGCTGGCAGCATAGAGAGGACTGGGAGATGCGGGCCAGGAACCAGCACTGGAGCGAGGACCTCGGCAAGGAGCTGCTGGAGGAATCACAATGGTTAGCTGAGGTGCACTCCCGGGAGCTCACGCTCACCAGGGAGCTCATCAGAGGGGAGGGGTAAAGGGACCGGGACATCCTGGCTGCCAAGATGGCCCGGTACCACACCGAGCACTTCTGGGACAGGCGCCAGACTGCCGCCCTCCAACGTGAGCAGCGGCGCGTCTGTGACAGGCTGGAGGGTCAGGCCACACAGCTCATGAACCTCATGGGAGAGGCCATGAAGGCCCTGCGGCATGACCCCCAGCGCGACAGGCCACTCCATGCCGCAGAATGAGGGTTGGCAGTCAACCAACACAATGACGGCTTCCCACTGGTGCCAGTGCCCCCCCCGCACCTTGGCCATCCGTGGTTCCCCCAGCAGCAACCCTATGTGGGCATGGTACACAGGGTCCCCCTCCAACACATAGGGCAACAGGACCAGCATGCAGAGCCACCCAGGGGGGTCAAACCAACACCCCCTGTGGTCCCGCCCCCGCTGCCACCCCGACTCCTCCACTAGGAGGCGACGCCCCCACCCCAGGACCATGCACACCGGAATGACAGACCGTCCATGATGGCAGTCCCACCGTTTCCACTAAGTCCTCTGCACCCAGGGACCCAGGGGGTAGGGGGTTCTCTGGGGGGGGGAGGAGTCCACCAGGAACAGGGCGACCTGTGGGAGGCTGGTCCCCAGTTGGAAAAACATTGTAGAAACCACTCAGAGGTCACACAGTACATGAGCTGGGGAGCAACGGCCATTGCCAGAGTCACGTGTGCCTGCTAAGTGACGCTGTTCAGGACGGGGCACGTGTCATACTACCAAGGGTGGGCTGACCAGGGGCTCATACTGGCAGGGATCGCCGTACAGCACGCATGCTGCTCATATGGGGGGTGGGGACCTTCCCAGATGACCATGGGGCACCCATTGGCCCGGGCCCCGACATGGAACCGCATGGAATCACACGATCGCCGCCCTCTGGAGGTTAGCTGCCATCCACTTCTGTGCCCCCTGGAAGACAGACCTTCGACCGTGCAGCCGTAGCTGGGCTATCTGCTGTAGCAGCATGCAGAGCAGCAGGAGGGTTGTTCCCAGGAGGTGCAGCAGCATGTCCCTGGGCTGTGGGTACTCGTCCCCTGGCAGCATGGTTCTGCAGCTCCCCACACCGAGCCTACCTCCGCTGACACGTGCCATGGTCACAGTGCGATCTGCTCTATGGATTGTGCCCACACACCCCTCTCTCCTGGTGGTGCTGGAGCTCCTCTGTGTCCACCCAGCCCCATGCTACAGACCCTCTGCCCCACGCCCTACCACCTGCAGTGGGTCCCTTATGTACTGTGTAGGGCAGTGTAGGCAGGGCACCGACAGGTGATGCACTGGGGTGTGCTGGGGCAGCAACCAGGTGCCAGGTCCGGCTGCGCATCCTCGCGAGTGTGCCAGTCACATGCCTGCCATGGGGGGATGGGTCCACGCGCAGCCCAGGGTTCCCCAACTGCGCTACAGTCCCCCCAGTCAAGGTTGGCTTTTGCCTCCTGCAGCTGTGCGCTGTGTGGATACAATGCATGGCTCGGCTTCTTCGCCTGGCGCAGTGCCTATCCATGGCCTCCTTCATCTCTTGGGACCTGTGCTGCATCCCTTCTGCCCTGTGTGGGCTGCGGCACCCAGTCCCCGGAGGGTCGGGCTATCTCCGGCAAGCAAGGCCACCTATGGGCGAGGGTAGTCACGCGTTCCGTACTCGGCCCAGTTGCTGCATCCCTCCATCTCCCACCTGCTGCCTCACAGGAGTGGGCCCCGCTCCTGCCATGGCCAGTCGTTCTGCGTGTCCCTCAGCCGGGGGTGTAGGGTGGTCGCCTTGTGTGGACATGCTGTTGGGGGCCCTCTGGCTGAGCCACGAACTGCAGCAGTTGGTGGGTGACCCCCTGTTGGAGGGGGATGGCTTCCAGCTCCTGTCATGGTACATGTGGACAATGGGTCACCAGGTTGGGGCCCCAGCATGCCGGGTTAGCTCAGCTTCACCCCCCTGTGCCTGCCACTGTGGGGGCACCCGCCCACCATTGTCGTGCCATAGACCGATGTGGAAGTAATGGTGGCTCGCCTGCTGACAGAGCTACCTGGTTTCAGCCTTGCCCTGCTGTCTGGGGGTCCCCCAGTTGTTGACCTGTACACCGGCAGCCTCCTGCAGGAGTTCAGCCCGCACGCACCCTTGGATGTGGGGCCCTCCCGTGGGACCTCAGCTTGCTTTCCCCTGATGTCAGAGGCCCCCTCTGGAACGGGGACCCCTCTGGTGAGGAGATCACCGCCCTTAAATTGTTGCGGGCCCTTCCAGCTGCATGGGCTGCAGCTGCTGGAGGGGACCTCCTCCTTCCCCACTTCCTGGTGGATGCTCATATGTGCTCCCATGGCTTCCGACGGGGCCTGTTCGTGTGGGAGGGTCTCGCGTTGGGGTCACGTCCCTGGGAGAACTCACTGGACCGTCCATGAGTGGCCCCTTTTCGCCAGCCACTTGCAGCTATTCTGGTGCCCTGGCAGGTGCATTGCCCACACACCCCTTGTCTACAGGAGGGCTGGGCGCTACCGTCTGTATCGTGGCGGGCTGCCGCCTAGTTCCCAGGACCCCATCGCCCGCTCTGTGTGACCGCTGATCCCTGTTGCTGGGGCTGCCCCGGTGCCCTCGCCCACTCTGTGCGGGTGCTCCCGTGCCCTTCTGTTGTGCATCTCTTGCCTGGCCGTGGGTCCACCTGCACCCCCCTGCTCAGCCTCTCAGTGCTTGGGACCCCCATTCCCCTGGCATCAATAAACTGCTGTACTGTGATGGTCTGTCCTGCCTTGCTTCTGCTGCTGCTCTGGTGGCTGGGTGCCCCTTCCCCTTGGTGGCCCTCCTGCCCCTATCTGTGTGGTTGTGTGCTGGGAGTGTGCTTGGTGTGTACTGGAGGGCTCCCGGCCTGTTGGGAGTGCGCCAGGTGTGTGGTGTGTGTTCCCCTGGTGGCTTCCCTGGTGGGCCCAGGTGCCTGTGTTCGCTCCGGGGGAGGTATGGGTGGTGGGCGGTCGGCCGGGAACCCCCTGGCCTCACCTGTGTGTTGGTGTGGCCCTGGCCCTCCCCTCCACTCTCCTCTGCTGTCATCCACTGTTGGTGTGTCCCATCAGTGGTGGTGGCAATGAATGGGCAGCAGGACCATGGGCTCTGGGAGGCTAAGCATGAGTAAGGATTGTGCTGTCGTCAGGCTTTGGCCCCTCCCTTCCCCCTTGGTGCAGGGGTCAAGGTGGTCTTCCGGGTGGTGGCTCATGGTGTGTGGGGTGTGCCCCTGGTGGTGTCACTGGTCCCGGCATTCCCAGGGCCTGTTGGTGTGGGCATTCCCCATTGCCCTGTCCCTTCTCTCCTGCACCTACTGTTGTCATGCTGCTGGCAATCATGTGCCTGGGGGCTATGGTCCTGCAGCTGGAGCGGGCAGCATGGGACATGCAGGTGACGGGGCGGTTGTTCGATGGCATCCGTGAGTCTGCTTCCGCTTTGCTGGGCCCTGTGCCTGTGTCTCTCCGTGGGGGGTTCTGTTCCTTGGTGCCCATGGCCCAATCTGATGACTGTCTCCGGTCCCTCTGTCCCCTTCAATGCCATCCATGATCGCGGAGCGGACCCGGGAGCAGGGCGAGTTTCTGTAGCTCCTCATGCTCATCCTGGAGCAGTTGCACCAGCTGGATGCACACAGGTTGAGCGCTAGCACCGGGCGTGGGGTCACTGGCCATATTGACTGGCGTTCTGTCCCGGGCCTGCCTCTGCTGGTGCTGACCCCCCTTCTGTTGACCCATCCCCCTGCCCTGTTGTTGTTGCCCCCTGTTGCTGGTTCCCCATTTCATTAAAGGAGTTTGTGTTCCTTCTCCGTGTGTCCGTGTTGTGCTTTGCTTTGACCTCCCCCCTTGTGCGGGTGCCTCTGGGGTGTGTGTTGGCGGGGTTGCCTGTGTTGTGTGGGTACCTTACCCCCCTTTCTTTGCCCCCCATGAGCCATATGCCCATTCCTGTGTGCTTCCGCTGCCTGCTATGTGTGTGCGGCTCTGCTTTGGGTGGAAGTAGGGGAGGGGGGCCTGGCGCCGGGCGATCTGGGCTCTGTGCCGGGGCTGTGTGGAGCCGGCTCCATTGTAGTGGCTTTCATCCCATCTCCCTCCCCCCCCGGTGACTGTGGGGGGCATGGCCACATTGGACAGCTTCGTTTGCCCTTGGTCGGCCATGTTGTGCTGTCGCTGTGCCGGGCTGGGCTTCTCCACCGTTCCTGGCCATCTGTGTACTTGCACGGGTGTTTGCCGGGTGTTTCCCAGGATGGGTGTTTAGCCACTGGGTGTTTGCAGGCCCCTCCCCTTTCCTTCCCACAACCCTGTGCAGCATTGTTTGTGCAACTGTCTCCCTGCTCGGCGGCACCGGGTGTTCGCTGGGTGTGCTCACTCATGCATCACACCCATCTCCATCCATTGATGCTGCTGTGTCATCCATGTAAAAAAGGCCTTACAAGGCTGTGAGATCTCATTGGATAAAAGGGGATTTGTGTGTTCACACATGAAAAAACTCCAGCATAAAACTGGTATTATCTTGAGCACTTATAAGAATCCATGTGTAAAAGTGGTCGCCATGTCTGGTCGTGCCCAAGTTAACGTCCTCCAGAAATGAGTTCCATTGGGTAAAAAAGTATTTTCTTTTATTTGTTTTAAATCTGCTCCTTGTTAACTCCATGGAGTGCCTCCTGGTTGGTTCTACTGTTTTTAGGAAGTGTAAACAGCAGCTCCCTAATTAGCTGTTCCACAGCTTTCATGATCTTGTAAACGTCTATGGTCATTTTTACATGGACGCCCCCTCCCCATGCTCAATGTTCTGGCGGGTGTGCAGGGGGGGCTTCAATGTAAATGGCCAGAGGTGAGTGGGGGGATGGGTGTCCACTTGGTACTCGCCCGTGTGAACACTGAGAGGAATGAGTGGGGGTGCGTGCACTCACTTCCACCCACAGAGCCTTCTGGAAAACCAGAGGAGGCACTGTAGGTGGAGGTGGGGTGTGTGTCCATGTAAAGGGACACACACACATCTCCACCCACTGCACCAAAGCACCCATCCACCCACCCACCCCCATCAGTGTAAAAATGGCCTATCATGTCCCCTCTCGTGCTGTTTTTACACCGACGGGAGTGAATGGGAGATGGGTGTGTTGCCGTGGTGGGTGGAAGTGGATGTGCGTCCATTCCCATTGACAAACATGCATCTCCACCTACCTCCACTCACGGAACCTCCTCCATTTTTTTACACCCAGTTTCGCTGGGTAGAGATGGGTGGAGGCATCTGTGTGAACATGGCCTGCGGTGGGTTGGGCACATTTTGTTGGGTGGAGATGGGTGGAGGTGTCTCCAATGCCGGTTGCTCCATGGGAGGGTGTTGGGTGGAGATGGGTGTTGCGCGGGAGCACGCACACACCTACACCCACCGCCTGTGGTGTTTATATAGACACCTCCACTCAGTGAACCTGGATGAAGGCATCTCGTGTGAAAGGGGCCCATGTTGCAGGGCTGCAGTGTTGCCCTGTACCATGTATGATTAAATGTAACACCCATTTTATCAGTGTTAGAGTGTTCTGTAAAAAAGGGCCATACTTGGACACCACCACCCCTGCACACCTGCCCACACACTGAGGGGGGGTGTTGTCTGTGTAAAAATGTCCTGAGAGTGTCTGTGGACGTTTTTTCACAGATGGCCCCACCCACCGCTGGTTGTTCCGACGGGTGTGCAGTGGGGGGGAGGGGCGTCCATGTAAATGGGACAGAGGGTGGTGGTGGAGGTGCACTGGGTGTCCACCTGTGTAAATACCATGGGCGGTGGGTGTCTGTCCATGTGCACTACCAGCACACACCCATCACCCACCATCTACACCCACGGGGCCATCCAGAAAATCAGACCAGGTCCTGTGGGTGGAGGTGGGTGAGTGTCGGGAGCACGGAAGCACCTCCACCCACCACCCGTCGTGTTTGCACTGATGAACAGCCATCAAACATCCATCAGCCATGCCATTTACATGGACGCCCCCCAAAATCTGACACCCTTCCACACACCCAGCAGGAAGAGAAGTGTTGGTGTAAAAATGGCCTCAGTCATCTGTTCTCCTGAATAGTCCAGACACCTGGTGAGCTTTTCCTCATATGGAAGCTGCTCTATGCCATGGATCATTTTTGTTGCCCTTCTCTGCACCTTTTCCAGTTCTGTTATGTCTTTTTTGAGATGGGGAAACCAGAAATGGACACAGTATGACAGTTGTTAATCAGCTCCATCTTTACCAGTTATCCATTGGGAATTTGTAGGTTCTTATTTTCATTCCCCGAAGTTATTATGTTCAGATATTTGGCCATGTGGTGGGTTGATTACTTCATTTTGGCTATTTGCGTTTGCAAAGTAGCCGAAAATGAAGTAATTGAACAATATAAACAACAAACAAATGACGACAACAACAATAATAATAAATAATAATGAATAAAAATTAATAACTGAATATCTGAATATCTAAATAGTGTAACAATTGGGGGGGGGATGAACAGTCAAAAATGTAGAAATGGATGTACTAATACCCATTTTGTGAATATTATTGTTGGAAATACATTCCTTTGGTTGCATCCCCCCTAAGCACCTCATCCTGTTTGCTTGCTAGAAACAGCAGGAGTAGACAGACAGATCAGGGAACCCTTCCCCCATCCTATCTGTCCTACTCCTGTCAGGACCTGATTGGTCAATCTCCTC
>QEPC01014655.1:508464-525126 GCA_003113815.1 Sphenodon punctatus
AATAAATAAGTAAATAATGTTGGAAATACATTCCTTTGGTTGCATCCCCCCTAAGCACCTCAGCCTGCTTATTGATGATTAGCTACTCACACTCCTCTGTAAACTCTGCATTGGGCAAATGGATGCAATGATCTCACAGTCCTTGCTTTTCCAACAATTATTACTCAGATATTCAGAATAGCGCTGAAGCAGATAAGTCCATTCCTTTTTACACAAATTGAATGGGCTGCAGAGATGCAGTGTAAATTTTTGGCCGTGACAAATTTCCGTAGTCTGTCCTCACTGCTCTCCCTTTCTTGCTGCAGCACCATTTTGCGAATGTGCACTACAAAATTGTTTCTTTGCATGTGGGTAGAGATTAAACAAGTACCTGCAAAAACAGGTACAGGCTCTGAATTGCTGATACCCAAATCGACCAAAAAACATTTTGTATCAATTGGTACCCAATTGCAACCTGATTCAAGTACCAGATTTCTCAGAATGTCGACTTCGGTAACGGTTATTTGACGTTTTTACCAACTTGTCAACTTCTGACAGTAATTATTGATTTTCCATCCTGGAAAATTAATTTGTGGTCCCAATTATTTTTTTTATTTCCATCCCAGTTTTTCAGTTTTACAACTCAATATACACATTGGTAATCACTGGAAGTTACCAAATTTAAGGGGCTCTGGGTACCCAGTCGATACTTGGGTAACCCATCAGATACCGCATGTAGTACCCCAAAATGCAGGTATTACCTGTGTGTACCAATTTAAGTACCAATTTTAGCTCTATGCATGGGCAAAAATTTTTTAAATGATTTTGTTTCAGGCGCATGCAGATATGGCATTGTGCCAGGGTGTATAGGACATTGCAGCACTGTTTTGTGCATGGACAAAACAGCATTTTTTGTTTGCACTGTGAAAGTGCAAAATGGTGTAGCACTGGGAGAGAGGAAACAGGAGATGCTGATCCAGATATTGGTTGGAATGGGGACCAGATTGTGGTAGGTCCATGTTTTTACACACCCAGGTCAGACCAGATGGATCCACCTGGAAAATTTGCTTTAGTCCTAATTCAGAGGGCTATAAAAAATGCAAATAATGGACACAAGCTTATGTCCTGCGTGCGCTGCCCATGCACGCACACACGCAATATGCAGAGGCAAATCATGCGGCATGTGTGCACAATACCTGCACACATGCAGGACAGCCACATACGGCAAGTACGCAACCCAGCCTGACCTGAACCTCCGCACCCATGTAGCCCATGGCATGGAAGGTATGGTGCATGGAGCAGGTGATGGAGCAGGCAGGGTGCATGGGCATCGGGGTTTGCGTCTGGCCGGGGTGTGTGCTTGCCACACATGGCTGTCCTCTATGCGTGTGGATATTGCGTATGCATGCTGCGTGCATTGCACATGCATACTATGTTAGTACACAGTGCACACAGGGCATAAGATTATGCCCATAATCTGTGAATTAGGGATGGGCGAACAGAACTGAGTTTAGAAATTTGGTTCGGTTTGGAAGTTCGGTTCGGTCGACTGAACTATTCAAGTTCGATCCAAACTCCGACCTGCCGAACAAAGTTCCAAAATTCAAACCCCATTGAACTAAATGGAGTATTATCTTTTAGGGATGGACGAATAGAGCCGAGTTTGGAAATTCGGTTCGGTTTGGTTCAAAAATCGAGTTTGGTTTGGAAGTTTGGTTCGGTCGACCGAATTGGTCAAGTTCGTTCCGAACTCCGAACTTTCAAACTGCGTTCACCCAACCCTACTGTGAATAAAAAATGCACTATTTGTTTCAGCACTGAAGTGGACAACATGTAGACACTCTTCCGTCTAGGGTGGACATTGGGTGTTTTTACACACACATTTCTCCTGCATGTTTTCTGTTACGGCCTAAACTTTCTGTGTGTCTAAATCACTCACCAAAATCTTAAACATCTGGCTCTTTGAATTTCTGCAGAGAAATTCTCCCAGAATTTTTGTGTGTAAAAGATTCTCCTGATAAAATGCTTTGCTACAGGCAGCTGTGGTCACTTGGTTTCCATGGCAGCCCCTAACGTCTACAACTGCAGCTACTTTAGGCTGCTTCAGGGCAGTGTTTGTATGAAGAATGCATCCAGGAACTGCGTCAGGGAAGTGTGTGTGTGACGAATGCATCCGAAACTTATGTGTGGACTTGTAACACAGAAGATAGAAAGACCAGCACTTTAAGCTGTGTGTAAAAATGCCAATTGTCCTGCTAGCATTTTTTGGTTATCCAGGTACCATAGAATACTGTAGTTTTCTGTAGGAGTTGTACATTTCCATGGGGTGTTTTTAGTGAGTGCTGGCTGGCAAAGTGGGTAGGAAAACAATTAAAAACCGAGGGGAAGGAACTTCTGGGGTGATTTTACAGGGAATGAGGGAAGAGATGAGGGGTGCTTCACCTGTCAGAGAGTATAGGTGTGTGGGTTTTTAGGGTGTTTTCAGACAAGATGCCAACCTGCCTGGCCACCCATAAGCCACAGTTCTGACCACCCGTCTGAAGGTGGATCAGCTGGATTCTCACTCCTGTGAGCCATGGAACATCCACTCTCAGAGCCATGCAGGGAAATCTGGATTGCATTGTACGAGGCAAGCCAAATAGATTCGTGGCAACAGTTGGCCACGTGGCCCCTGCCCATATGAACATTGGCAGCCAGCCAAACCAGCAGATAGGTCTTCCCCTCAAAGGTGCTGTGGGCAGGGGAAGCAGGCTTTTTGCAAGTCACAGGCCCTGCTCAGGAGTGCTCGGGAGCCCGGATTCCCCAACGCTTATACCCGGGACATGTCACTCGCAAAGGCCAGCCCAGTGCGCTTCTCCGTCCACTGAGTTCTGTGGCATGCGGAGTGCATTTCCGGCTGCTTCCATGGCCACGGTAGCCACACAGGTAGCTGCCCATTTGTGCTGCTACACCCAACGCACTCCACATATGTGGATGCCCTGTGGGTGAGTCACGAGGTGGCCCCCTCCCTCACCCCCCTGCCACATCAGGTTGCTCATCTGGCAACATCCAGAGTTGTACTATTATTAATTAATTTATTATTATTATTATTATTTTAGATTTAGATCCCACTCGTCTCCTGATGCACTCTGAGCGGCTGCAATTGAAAAAAAAAATCATCACAAATACAAAAGAAATACAGAAAAATAGAACAATAAATATTACACAAGTAATTTTTTTTAAAAAAATTACAAACTTCTCTTCCACCCGCTCATAAAAAAACTTTCCTTCCCACTTCCCTGCCCACGCAGTCAATGCAAAACCCTTAAACCCCGCTCCCTTGCAACCAAAACCCACCCTCACAGAGGGACCAGAGCATTAATGTCCCCTCTTTCCACCAAAACGCAATACCCCACCCGCCGCACAAAGGGTCCAGACACGCTCTACACACTTCCTCCCCACCCGTTAAAAGCATGAACAGCATCAGTAGTCTTCAGTGCTCACAATGTCTGGCCCATGCCTTAAATCAGGGGTGGGGAACCTTTTTGAGGTCAGGGGCCGCATTGTCAGTCTCTGAACATATTGTAGGCCGCACGTCAGAATCAATTTAAATCAATTTTAAAATGAATTAAAATCAATTTTAAAATTGCCTCGCTTCTGGACTCACCTGCACCTGGCTCCGCACTGGCCCCAGCCCCAGCCCCGGCCCCGTACTTTGCGGCAGCATTGGCAGTGGTGTTCCAGGTGCCCTGGCCCAGCGCCTGGAGGGGAAGCTCAGCGCCAGGGCATGGGTAGCAACGGAGCCCATGCCTTCCCCATTGTGTGTGGCCCACAAAGCCCCGCTTGGGCCACAGCAAGCACAATAGGGAAGGCCTTAGGGGTCGGTGGTAGGGATGGAAGTGGCGTGTGGGCCAGAGGTTGCCCACCCGTGCCTTAAACACTGCCAAATAGTCACACAACGGTTAACAACCTTAGGCAGCTGCCTGCTCTCCTAGAGCCTTCATGTACCTGGCAGAGATGGAAGAAGTACACAGATGGGCAGGCCCAGAAGCACAGCATCCCCAGCAATTCCACTCACCCCAGAACACACATGAAATGTCTCCCACACAATCCCAACAGTTTCAGTTCCGGGGCTGACAGTCCTTCGTCAGTCTGGAACCAGCTTCATTCTCCTGCAGCCAGGTGACTTGCGCCGAGGGATATCATCTGGGAAACAGCTGGTAGGAGGGGAATATCAGGGAGCCACAAATACGCCGCAGCATATCCATCTCCCCCGCTTTCACCTTGACCCTCTCATTTCTGTTCACCACTCCCCAGCCAAGGTCCACCACCTCAATCCAACTGCTTTGACCAAACTGAACGCCTCCTCTCTAGGGCTGACCAAAAAGCCCCGAAAGTTTTCATGAGTTATCTGGGGAGATTTTATGCCGTGGATTGAGACCTCATTGTGATCTTGGCCTCAGTATGAAATCTTGTGAAACATCTCGCTAAAGATAAAACAAAATAAAATACTTTGTCTGCACAAAATGGCCACCAGGCCCTTCTGTGCATGCACAGCCCTTTTTCAAAATGGCACCTGCTGCTCCACCTCCATTGTGGAAAAGGGCACTGGTATGTGCCTGCACTAATGGACACCACGCATGTACAGAACAGATGGCCCTTTTCAAAATGGTGGCGATGCTGCCACCATTTTGGAAAAGGGCAGGTACTGATTCAGATATCTGAAGTGGTACCCAAAAATGGGGGGGGGGGTTACCTATCAGTATAAAATTGGGTACACACTACTAGTTTCAGGTCCATTCAGGATTCTTCTCCTCCCCTTCTACCTATGCTAAGCCCATGCACATGAACCGTCTCAATTTCATGAATGTATCCTTGTCTCTCCTTATGTGCTTCTGCCCTCGTAGGGGTGGAACTTGGGGCAAAAAAATGGTTACCAGTTTTACCAATTACCAGTTTACAAAAACCCAGTTTACCAGATTAAAACCAGTATACTGGTACCATTTTTTTTCATTGATTTCAATGGGGAACTGTCCCCATTGAAATCAATGGGGAAAGCCCCATACCTCCCCCCTCCCCCTCCCAGACTGCGCGGGTGGAAGGGGGGATACCCCCCCATCCACCCTGCCCAGCCTGGATTTTTTATTTTATTTTATCCCGAAGTCGGCTTCTAGTGTGGGCTCTGGGATGCCACCGCACTGGTGGCGGTGACCCAGAGCCCGTACCAGCAGGTACTAGGTAATCCCTGGGGTGGGGGGTGGTTTAACACCCCCTCACCCCAGGGATCACCTTACCCCCCCACCCAGATCTCCTTACTTGTCCTCCAGGCAGCGGTGGCAGTGGCAGCAGCATGGCGCGGGTCCGGGGGGCTTCAGCGCTAGTGGCTGACTTCCCTTCAGCACATCACTAGGCCTTCTGGGGAAACGCAGAAGTTCCCTGGAAGTCTTATTGAAGGGCTGAAGGGAAGCCAGCCACTAGCGCTGAAACTGCCTGGACCCACGCCATGCTTCTGCTGCCGCCACCACCACCCAGAGGACAAGTAAGGCAATCTGGGTGGGGGGGGTAGGGTGATCCCTGGGGTGGGGGGTGTTAAACCACCCCCACCCCAGGGATCACCCTGGCTGCTGCAGGTGCAGACTCCGGGTTACTGTCACCGGCGCAGCGGCAGCGGCCCAGAGCTGGCACTAGCAGCCGGACTTTGGGTTTAAATTTTTTAAAAAATCCAGGCTGGGCAGGGTGGGGTGGGGGGGTCCCCTCTTCCACTGGCGCAGCCTGGATGGGGGAGGGAAAGTGAGTGGTTTTTGTTTGTTTTTTACTTTGCGGCCATTCATTTCTTTCAATGGCCGCAATGTAAAAAATTCCGGCACAGGGAACCGGTACTTGTACCCCAGATTACCAGGTTAATCCAAAACTGCCGGTACAGCAAAATACCGGTTACCGGTTTACAAAAACCCGGTACAGCAAAATACCGGCAGTTTCGGATACCAGGGAAACCAAAATTCCCACCCCTACTGCCCTGCCTCCCTTTCCTTGTCCATCCTAGATGACAAGCCTCTTGGGGCAAAGAATTGTCTCATTGATGACTTTGCCGCTCACCATGCACATTGCTGGTGCTATAGAAATAATGAAGGTCTGTTCAACCCAATATGCGCCCAACTTGAGATCATGGATTTTAGTGTTGGGTTGATTTTCAGGGGGTTGTCATTATATCTGGTAATACCCATTGGGTCAAATTCTCAAAGCACTGCACCTGCTCAAGCAAAGTTCACTTCAGAGAGACTTGAGCTGCCACAGCACTTTGAAGACTGGAAGCAATGGGTGGTAACAGACATGACGAGGGGCCGCTTTGGGCCACCTAGGCCAGGGATTCACTGTCATGTCTGTTTCCAGGCTGCCAGATGTGGACCCACTGTACACTGGCCTGCGAAGGTGACTGGCTTAGAACAGGGATGATCCCAGTCCCACAGCCGGGGCCAAAGTCCACCCAAGTGGGCCAATACAGGGTGTATCAGAACAGCACATCTCTTTGCAGCCCCACCCACACTGTGGATTGGAGTGCATTGGGGCGAGGCTGCCCAGCTGTGCATTTTTTCTATTCTTCCACCCTAATGGGGGCGGGAGAGTGCCTGCTGTTGTTTCAAGCTGAAATGTGTATTCACAGGGAAGTCCAAATTCCAAAAATTTAGTCAATTAAAAAGATGCAGATTTTTAGTTGAATCGTCCACCCCTTTTTGCTGCCTTGTCATATGGAATTTGCCAGGGCGTTTGCTTAGCACACTTTGGGTGTGAGAGTTCCCAGGTCACTTTGGTAGTTTGCATGTTTTTACTGTACAGTTGACTTATTCACAAAAAAAATTGGTTACAATTTGCATGTTTGTGCTCCTTGTTTAGTCACAGCCAGCATCAGTTTTACAGTGGTAAGGGAAAGTTGAGATCATGCTCGGGTAGAGTGGGTAGGCGGAGAAAGCTGAAACTTTCAGAAGGCAGCAAAAGAAATCACTTCATTTTTTGATCCTCTTAAATGAACCACTGGGGACTTGCATTGCCAGCAAGGGAGGGAATGGTACTGTTTCTCTACAAATTAGGTGTTCAGCAAGTAGTTGTGGCTCAGGAACGTGGCATTTGCTCTCCTCTGAATCTTCTCCAAATGACCTACATCCTTCTTGAAGTGTGGTTCCCAAAACTGAACACAATACTCCCCATGAGGTCTCGCCCGCAATGGATAAAGGAGCATCGCCACCTCGTGTGGATTTAAGTAAAAACAGACATGACAATAGCCCACTGTGTATCACTGTGGCTTGGGACTCCCCTGCTTGTCTCTTCCCGTGCTGTCAGACTTTGACCTGGGGCTGCCCCGAGGCATTTACTCTCCTCTGAAAAATTATCCTCAGTAAAATTGCCGAAGGGCATCCCAGGCCAAGGGCTGACCTCGTGGGCCGCTCTGGGCCAATGTGGGTCTGCACATTTGTTTGGTGCTCCTCCCCAATCCAGGGTGTGGTGACCACAGTTTCCTCTCCAGGGCCAGGGAGCTGCCCTGCCACCTGCATGTTTGTTTTTACCCTTAGATACAATGCACCTGTTAATGCAGCGCAAAATGACATTTGCATTTTTTTACAACAGTCACTGGGACCAATTCCATGCCCCGTGTGCACTGCATGCACCTTATGCATGTGCATATTTCTGCAAAGTACGCACATGTCCATTGAAGGCACATTGTGCCACACAGAACCCATGCAGATCCTGTGCAGATCCCGTGCTGATCCCATTTGGGATTGTAGCCATTGTTGACTCATGTTAGTTTTCAATCCACCATAATTCCCAGGTCAATCTCTGCAATACCTCTACCTGGTTACTTCCTCCACATGGCATTTTATACTGTGATTCGGACTGGTTCGAACCAGCGATACTGTTTTACCTGGAACTGAAGGACTGGCAAAATTGGAACGGAATTTCATCCATTCCAATTTTCAATCAAAATTATCAAAATGCCTGGTTCCACTGAAAATGGAACACAGGCAGAATTTCCGCTTCACTTCTAATTGTGCCTCTGTTTTCTCATTTGTATCTTTAGCACTTTGAATTTGGGGCTGGTTCCATGGTCCATGGAACCTGCATGTAAACCGCACTTGTGCACATGCACGCAAACTGTGTGCAAGTCCATAATGGAGACATAGCAGAATCCACACGGATTCCATGCAGAGGGATTTGGGATTGTGACCAGTAAGTAAAAAGGAAGTAAAAGGAAAACATGGAGTATAGAGAAAACAGAAGAAATGTCGTATTGTGTTGGTATTACCTCTTGAGATTTTAAATTGATAACAAAGTGGTAAATGGCAAAATGGTCAATGTTTGCAAACTATATTTGAGCAAATTATTGGTAAATCAAGAAATGGAATGTCAATCGAGACATTACCGAGTACTCAATTTGGAAAAAAAAGATATCGGGAACCAGGGTTCCAATGGGAATGCCCATTCTTGTGAAATCTCATTTCAGCCCTAGTATTGGTTTTTTTCAGGTATTTCTCTCAGCTCTATTTCCAGTCAAGCATGACAGCTTCCCCCATGATAATTACATCTAGTCCACATTTTTCATAATAATGTTATGCAGGATCATATCAAAGGCCTTAGTTGAGATATATGATGCCTATGGCATTTCCTGCTTTCACCAGGCTAGTTACCCTATCAATGGCTGTTTTTACATGGGACACGCCCATGCAGGTCCACCCATCACACATTTTCAGACACCCATCTGAAGGGGGGGGAGGCTCCTGCTCCCTTGACCCACCCACCACCCACTCATATCCACACACACAGCACCCAGGAAAACTCCGAGTACCTCCATGTGGGGGTAGGCTAAACGGTGCATTAGTTCGGACTAATACCAACCGCACACCTGTCCCTGGCTGTATGAATCTCTCCCCGCTCACCAGAAGTGCATGGTTCATCTGTGGTGGTGCACACGGACCTAGCTCCCATCTGGGTTCATTTAAAAATGGCCAAAGAAGGAAACTGAATAGGTTTGACATGATTTGTTCTTAACAAATCCATATTGGTAATTGATGGTTTTACATTTTTTGAAACTCTTTCTTTTTAAGAATTTACTACTTTTAATTTGAAATTGGTGCTATATTTACAAATTTCAACATGAAATCCAAAAGTATTATTATTTTTAATTAGTGTGCACTTTGTAATTTTGCATATTGCCTATTGTCCATTGGCAATCCTGTTAGTTTCAATCAACTTGGATACTACGGAGGTAAAACAAATGTCACATCAGTATAACTAAATGCTTGGTGTCTTCTTTTAATGATTTAACTAACAATCCTCTCATCTCAATCAACTTAAATAGTACTATGGAGGTAAAACAAATGTCACATTGGTATAACTAAATGCTTGGTGTCTACTTTCCAGTTTCCATTGCTGAAAACCAAGTGTTTGCTTTGGGTAGGTATAATTTCTTTATCTCAGTTGTTTAAAAAAACTGAATTGTTATGTCAGTTAGTTTGATCATCTATGAACTAACTGCAACTGAAACAAAATGAATCTAAATCAAATTTCAACTTCAATCTAATAAAGTTACCCAAAGTCAAATTTCATACAAACATTGACAACAAATACTGGAATCTGGGACACAAATCAGCATAGCACTCTCCACTTTTGGTGCATGAAGGAGTCAGATATGAATAAACAAGCATGAAATCTGATGTAAAAAATTAAACAACCATCCCTATTTTTGCTAAATGTGCTGTGGAGATTTTCAAAGGCCACAAGTGATTTGGTTTTATGCTTTCACTCTTATCTAAAATATAACACACTTCACTAAAGTGCTTATTGCTTAATTTCATAATCCACTTAATGCACATGAGAACCATGAGATCTTAATATGGGATGATTTGATTGGATGTCTTACTCTTTCACTCTGGTTAACTACATTTTTTTTTTCCTAATTGCATAATTTGGTCATTTGCATAGTGAGAAGAAGTCCAAATGGTGTTCTTGATAAGTAGAGAGTCAGAACACTGATTATATTTAGTCTTTTTCCTTTTTAAAATAGCCGTTAGTACCTTTGATTAAAAAAATAAGAAGTTGGGAATGTATTTTTTACATTGCGGCTATTGACTTCAATGGCCGCAATGTAAAAAATCCGGTACCACGGCCAATGTTAAAAATCTGGTATGCTGGTACAGGTAAATATCGCACCCAAATACCAGCAATATCGGATCTCGGGAGAACCAGAATTCCCACCCCTAATATATATATAAAATGATACTCAATAGTAATGAAAAATATATAGCAAAAAAGATTCTGTTCAGTTTAAGCAATTCCTTACCCCTTGAAATCAAGGAGACTCTTTGAGGAAGTCCAAACTGGACAGGTCAATTGCAGGTGTAAGTCCATTACGATAGTTCCATTAATTGAGGATAGGTCTATTAATGACTATTAGCCAAGCAGATTGGAGAACATAACCTCTGACTGTTGGAAGCTGGGATTGAATGTTAAGGAATGGATCATTAAGGGTTGTGCATGTCATTTTCGGTATTACAATAACGATAACGACACTTGTAATTTTTGTTATTGCAATAATGAAAATGACAATCGATAATAATGACAACGATAACAAAAATGACAATGTCGTTATCATATCAACTGTGATTTGACATTTCCATTTTAATATCTTGTCCAAGCCCAGGAAAGCTGTGATGGAACCAGGGCTGGCCTTCAAATCTGTGGGGCCTAGGGTGAGGATAAAATGTGGGGGCCCTGGCTATCCCATCCCCTTTCTCCATGGTGCCACCCCTTGGGGGAACCCTCTATGGGGCCCTAGAATTATCATGTTTGGGACCCTGCTGGGAGAAAGTGGGTCCCTGGCTACCTGTTCTTGGGAAATTGGGATCACTGCAAGGTCCCCAGGATGGTTGCCCTGGGTCACTCCATGGTACATCCAGCCCTGGATGGAACTAGGAGTTTAAATCTCCGATCTCCTGAATTCTGAAGCCCGGGTTGTAATGACAGGATCATCTGAAGAGACCTACTCCAACAGGAAGGATGCTCTTAATGGAGAAAAAAATATCTGGCAAGTTATTTAGTAAAAGAAAGATTTGCAAACGCCAGTGCAAGATAAAGTTTGTGGAGAGTGGAAATGAGATCGAAGTGGAAGGCAAACCAGAGAAGAGAGAGAAACATAAGCAAAACTGTGATCCAAGATAACGTATCAGCTGCTGAGAAACAGAAATGAATCTATTTAAAATTCTACTGCTTCTCTGTGAGAAAAGAATAGTTCAGCTCTGATTAAACTTTCCAAGCCTTTACTCAAATTACATATCAGAATGAAAATATTTATGCACACATCTATCTCGCCATCTTCAATATTATTTTCAGAACAAACATTCCCTCCTGGAAATGAAGGTTCATAATAATCCATCCCGACAATGACTGATGTGCCCAGGCACAGACAAAGATTTTCAGTCATTTTCCAAGAGATTTCTACCCAATGTGAGATCAAACTGACCACAGCAAACCAAGTCTGGAATTCTGTCCAGCAGTGACCAGAAACTGATCCTTCAAAGCAAAGACCAATTTTCATAGAGTTTATCTGATGTGATAAAAACTCAATATGAAGATCAGAATAAATGGTCTATAACAATGATAATCATGGCCAGGACCTGTGTTCACCATTGTAACAGGGCAGTTCCCTGTGAGCCTACTGGAGCTATGTTTTAGGGAAGGTTATTGAGCGGATGGTGGCGATCCAGCTCCAGGCGCATCTAGATGGCATTGGTTTCCTGGACTCGTTTAAATCTGGGTTCTGCCCCAGCTATGACACAGAGGCGACATTGGTGGCCTTGGTCGACGATCTCCGCAGGGAGATGGATGCAGGATGTTCAACATTTCTCATCCTGCTAGATCTCTCGGCCACTTTTGACACCGTGGACCATGGGCTGTTGTTGAGATGGTTGCATGACCTGGGGGGCCTGGATGGGACTGTTCTTGAATGGTTCCAGTCATTCCTCTCGGGGAGAAGCCAATGGGTGGTGTTCCTCTCGGGGAGAAGCCAATGGGTGGTGTTGTTGGCTGAGACATCTTGCCCCCGCACCTTATCCTGCGGCGTTCCACAGGGTTCCATTCTGTCTCCATTGTTATTCATTGTATATATGCAGCCCTTGGGGAAGGACGTGTGGAGGTTTGGGGTGTGGTGTCACCAATATGCTGACAATACTCAGCTGTACCTCTCTTTTTCAACAGACCTTACTGTCTCGGTGCTATCCCAGCGTTTGGAGGCTGTGGTGGATTGCATGTGGCAGAGAAGACTGAAGCTCAACCCCAAAAAGATGGAGGTGATGGTGGTGGGGAGAGCGAGGGAGGTGTCGGCCCTCCTGATGGGGGGGTTTGCCCTCCTATAGCTCAGCAGGTTTGGAGTCTGGGGGTGGTATTGGATGTGGACCTCTGCCTGGAGCAGCAGGTGGAGGTAGTTGTGAGGACTGCCTTTCACCAGCTGTGTCTGGTGTGGAGGCTGCACCCGTACATCTCCGGGCCAGACCTGGCCTCCCTCATCCATGCCTTCATCACCTCAAGGCTGGACTACTGCAATGTGCTCAACGTAGGGCTGCCCTTGTTCCTGGTTCGGAGACTGCAGCTAGTGCAAAATGCGGTGGCCTTATTCCTTTCAGGGACAGGCTGTCGGGAGCACATAACACCTGTGCACCGGACTCTGCACTGGTTGCCAGTAGCGTGCCGAGCCAGGTTCAAGTTTTTAGTATTGATCTATAAGGCCCTTCATGGTCTGGGCCCCTCATATCTCAGGGACCACCTCGACCTCTGCACCCCAGAGTGGCTCCTTTGGTCTGCCAGGAATGCCTTCTTGGAGGTCCCCCATGTTAAGCGGGGAGCCACAATGGAAAGGGCATTCCCTGTGGCCAGGCTGCACCTTTGGAACTCCCTCCTGGAGGAAGCTCGCCTGGCCCCAAGTCTTTTAACATTCTGGTGAAATTGTAAAACCTGGCTGTTCGTCCAGGCATTTGGGGAGGGGAGGAGGGGGGCGGAGTTTTATTTTCCCCTTCATCCTTATTTATTGTTTTACTTTGGTTGTTCCCTAGTCCTGTTTTAATGGTTGGTATTTTTAAAATGTTTTGGTGTATTTTATAGATTGTTTTTATATTTGTATTTTATTTTTATTGTAAGTCGCCTGAGCGGTTTTAGGAGGGGTGGGGTAAAAATCCAGTAAATAAATAAAATAAATAAATGTTCCAGAGCTGCAAGCAGCTAGATATTGTTTGGTACTAGCTTGTTGGGGCATGCTCAGTAGAGCTTTGGAAGGCTGTCTGAGGTCACGTCCACAGACATGTTCAGTAGGTGCAGGGAAAACTGAGCATGCTCGGGGTCTATAAAGGGCCAGGGCTCAGTTGAGAGAGGAGGCTATAAGTGTAGGAGCTAGGGCTATGAGCGCCTGATTCTAGGAGAGTAGAAGGACCGTGGTGGAAAACTGAAAGGGCTTTTAGGTTCAAGCCCAGGATGTACTGAGTGCACATATGGTGGTGTAGGCCTTGGCTGTGAGGGGTGGTAGGACGCCAAGGGTGGGGCCCCTACAGGGGAACCCCACAGAGTACACCCTCCCTACTTGGGGAAATTCAGTTGACTGAGGGCTGAATAGGCATGCCAGGAGCTTTTGCTAATTCCCTTTTTTTACACCCCAGCACCCCCATGTGGCCCTGGGAAGGCCCCCTGCTACAACCATGCTTTCCCTCATGCCTGGAACATACAACCTGAATAGTTAATGTAGCAGGAAGCAAGGGTTGTGATAGGGTTAACTTCTGCTACATGGATTCCAGGGTGTGGGCCCTTTAAGGCTTTAGGAAAGAAGCCATCACGTGAGCAGCTGATGAGCTTCAGCTGGCTATAAGGACTCTGGAGCTGATCTCCATGTGCACCTCCATTGTGGTCACATTGCACTGCGCAGAAACCACTTGGATCCCACGTTGATCCAGTGCTCAGGACATTTGGAATCATGGCCACTGTGGGACCTCTCAGTAGTGAGTGGAGTGAAGCAGAGTGGAGTAGAGTGAGGAGCAGTGGCTCCTTTGTGGTGGTACAGAGCATGTTGGGACAGAGGGCTGAGAAAGCCACGCGGCAGGGCAGAGACTGAGGCCGTTTTTAGACAAGTGTGGTGACGCCCGTGCTTGTTTCTCAAAAGACCCGGCAACCCATTCTAAACGTGATGCTGCCACCGAATACATGCATGCACAGGCGATGCGCATCCATTTCCGGCTGCGAACTGACCGGGTCGGCAATCGAGGCCGGTCATACCATTCAAGTACTAAAAAACCTGAAATACCAACAACCAATTTACTGCAATCCAAACCACCATTTTACAAAAATCCTGAATTCCCGCCCCCTTCCCCAATTTCAAAAGACTTGGAGAGAAAGAAAGGCACCAATTGCCAGATCCTAATTTTCAGTAGCAACCACCAAAATCGAATGCTTAACTTCAGACACATCAAGCTTGACTTGTTGGAGGTAAAAGCACTTCACAAAGTTTGGCTCAAATTGGGGGCCTAGAAGCAATGGAGACACTAGGGGTGGGATTTGGGGCAAAGAAATGGATACCGGTTTTACCGATTACCGGTTTGCAAAAAATTGGTTTACTAGATTAAAACTGGTATACCGGTTCCGTTTTCCCCCCATTGATTTCAATGGGGAAGTGTCCCCATTGAAATCAATGGAAAAAAAACCAATACCTCCCCCCTCGCCCTCCCAGACGGTGTGGGTGGAAGAGGGGGCACCCCCCAACCACCCTGCCAAGCCTGGATTTATTTATTTTTTAACCCGAAGTCCCTGCTAGTGTGGGCTCTGGGCCACTGCTGCGCTGGTGGCGGCAACCCAGAGCCCCCACCAGCTGGTACTAGGGTGATCCCTGGGGTGGGGGTGGTTTAACACCCCCACCCCAGGGATCACCCTACCCGCCCAGAGATCGCCTTACTTGCCCTACGGGTGGTGGGGGTGGTGGCGGCGGCAGCAGCACGGCGCGCGGGTCTGGCTTCAGCGCTTGGCAGTGGCTTCAGCGCTTCAATAGGCCTTCCGGAAACCTCGGGTTGAAATGAATGGCCACAATGTAAAAAAATCCGGCATGGGGAACCGGTACCGGTACCCCAGATTATCAGGTTAATCCGATACTGCTGGTACAGCAAAATACTGGCAGCATTGGATATCGGGGGAACCGAAATTCCCACCCCCTTGGCGACACTGTTAACTTTTTTAAAGCTAACAGGACACAGTTCTCTGCCCCTAAAATTCTTATAATTAAGGATAAGCCGTATTGCCACCCCCAAGCATTCAGAATCTTAAATCATGCCACACTAAAATCGCAAATTCAAATAAAAGAGAAAGCGTTAACTCTTTGTAGTTGCCATTTCCCCCACACACTTTAATGAAATTATGTTTCTAAAACCACAGGAAATAAAATCTTATATTTTGTTAACACTAATGCAGAGATTCTCATATTAAAAAAAAATCACAAGAAGCAGCAACATTGGATTAAGATGCATTTCTTTCAGTTGATTTTTTTTCTGTGCATTGTTAGTACTTTCCCTTCAGCATCTCTGATCTTGCAAGATACCCCCATCAAGCATCGAATTAAGGGGGTATCTCTTGCATAATGCAGCTTGCAGGTTCAGGAGCAGCCTGTATGATCAGGGGGAGGGACATAGCTCAAGTGGTAAGAGTGTGTGCTTTGTTTGTATATAGTCCCAGGTTCAATCCCTGGCATCTCCATCTCAGAATCTCTGTCAGCACACCTGGGGAAGGTCTCTGCTGGGGCTTGGAGGAGTCTCAGGTAGCTTGCCAGGATGACCTGCTCCAGAGAACCTGGAAGAGCCAGATTTGGAGCTGAATTTGAAACCCCTGCTGCCATGTCAGGCTGTGATGATACTGGGCTAAGATGGACTATTGGTCTGACTCAGTAAGGCAGTTTAGTTGATTAAAACTAACTATCACACCAGTACAAAGGAAGCAAGTTTTTTAAAGCTTGTCAAAGCGATTTCAAACCTACAAGAACTTGTAACTTGCTGACTTAGGAACAGAAGTTGCTTTAATTCACTTTCTCTGCTCCAGGCCCCTATCACCCCACAGGTGGGGGTTTGGAACACAGACATCAACAAAAACAACAGCCACCAGTCTCCTTGCTTGCTTGAGTTGCTTTTCACCACACCACCCACTCTGGCACCAGGAGCCACCTCTCTTCTTCTGACACCAGCCTGCCTCATGCTGCTGCTGCTGCACACCACTGCTCCTGCGATGTTCAGGGTGGGCAGGGCAGCACTCAGTTCAACTTCAAAGGGTTGCTACCTTGTTAACAACATTCTTTGAGATGGCATTAAACATTCTCACTTGTGACAAGTGAGAATTCTCACAATGAGAACATTTGACACCATCTCGAAGAACATTTGTTTACAAGGTAGCAGCCTTCTCACTGCAGCTACAGACTCAGACATCCAGATGATCTGGGGCACTGGGGAAAAGATCAAGGGGTACAGCCCGGTCAGCGCCCCCCCCCGAAACACCCCTGGTTAAACCCATTGTGTGTAACAGAGAATTTCATAGTAGATACCACTAATAGGTATTTCAGATGAAAAAGACCTTATCTTGTGGATATAATCACAACTCTACAGAATATACAGATTTAAACAGCAGTAGGGATGGGCAAACAGAACC
>QEPC01014655.1:530621-554850 GCA_003113815.1 Sphenodon punctatus
GTGTCCCGCCCCTGCCCGGTGCCTTGTGGGGGTTTAGCGCCCGCCGGGGGTTCGGCTGCACGTCTGTTGTGCTGCCACGGGCCGTGATGGTGCGGGCCGGTTCCGGCCCGTGGTCCCGTTCCCGGCACGTCTGTTTGGGTCGTTTTCCAACCCCCGGGCGTGGTTGCGCTGTCCGCCCCCTCTGGTGGTTCGCTGTGGTGAACCGGCCGCCCGTAACGTCTGAAAGTACCCATTCTTGATGTAACCAAGCCAAGCGCATGCACCTGGGACCTCGCGTCTTCGTGAATGTTACACTCCTTGTCTCTCCCTCTGTTCTTCTTCCTTTGTATCTCACCCCACCCCCCCATCTCTCAGATTGCAAGCCCTTGGGCAAGGACTGTGTCTACTCAATTACTTTGTAAAGCACCAGGTACATTGCTTGCCCTATATAAACGCTTATTTTTTATTATTATTATTATTATTATTATTATTATTATTATTATTATTAATCAATCAGTACTTGAGAGTAATACTCACATTTGGGAGGCAGCCCACCTGACAGGTTACCTGACCACCCATCGGGTACCCGGATGCCTGAAAATAAAAACCCAGCACTGTATTATTATTATTATTATTATTAATAATAATAATAATAATAATAAATAATAATAATAATAATAATTAATAATACAGTGCTGGGTTTTTATTTTCAGGCATCCGGGTACCCGATGGGTGGTCAGGTAACCTGTCAGGTGGGCTGCCTCCCAAATGTGGGTATTACTCTCAAGTACTGATTGCAGTACTCACGGCACCCCTATTTTCAGCTTGTTTCTAACAGAACCAGAACCTAGAGCTGAAATGGGCACCTAGTTTGTTACCCATGAGCAATACCCGCATTTTGGAGTATTGTGTCAGGTATTTCAATGGGCTATCCAATTACTGACCAGTGATCTGATCAGGTACCTAAATACCCACAAGATTGGTAATTTCCAGTACCACTTTTTTGGATTTTCTATTTACTGATCTATAAATGGTGTTCAAGGACAGTACAAGACGTTTTGGGACATTAGATACTTGAATCAGGTTGAACTCAGATGCCAATTTGAACCCCAAGTTTTGAGTTGATTCAAATACCAGAAATTTTCCAGGTATACCTGTTTTTGAAGGTACTTGTTTCAGCTCTAAACATAAACACGACTTCTCTTTTGACAGAAACTACTCCTACTTGGCTTTTACAATCATCGATCCATGCTTTTTGATTTTTTTTTTTTTTTTAAATTCATATCAAGAAAAGGTTGGTTCATGTTTTCCTATGAAGTCAATGTGTTTGCCCTCATCTCTCACTGTTTGTACTGATGGGAAGTGATTAAATATTGACAGTGGCTAGAAAAAATGTTGGTCTTTGCTTTGCCGATGACAAGGATGAAATTCTCTGTATATGATTACGGATGTCCATGAAGGTTTTTCGTTGTGCAGTGAAGGATTGTGCTTCACTTCTCATTGAAACATGAAGCTGTGAGGCTGAAAAGAACGTCAAGAGGTCCTCTAGCTCATACTCCCATCTTCAACTGCACAGAGATGGGAGTCAGTATACTGTGAATATTTTATAGAGAGAGAATGGGGTTGACATGTTTGTCCCAAAAGTAATAGATCGAGACAAAGTAGTTCTTCTCATGAGCTCTTTTATTGGAGCAATTTCTGTTGGTGCAAGTATTCAAGATTTAGAGGCACACGGAGCCCTTCCTCAGGCTATGAGCAAGTCAGAACCAAATCTGAAAAAATGCAAGCCAGCTGTATGGTGCAGTCTGCTTAAGGCCGCTTTTAGACGAGTGCGGCATGCTCGCACGATGTGCTCATGTGACTTTTAAAGTACCTCGGGCGGCAATTAGATGAGACATCTCATGCATTATCGCCGCTTGCACTTTCTTTTAATACCATGGATTAAATCCCTTGATAGTAGAGATATTTAATCCACAGGATTAAAAGAATGCGCGAGTGGTGATCATATGCGAGAAGTCTTGTCTAATCTCCGCACGTGGTATTTTTAAAAATTACAGGAGCGCATTGCGCGAACGCAACCTGGTAGTCTAAAAATGGTCTAAGTCAAATTTCTCTGGATGTGTAAAAAATGTTGCCTTATCAGAAATTCTGCTTAAGCAGACCTTAGGGATATGAATCTGGAGGTGGAGAAAGTTGATACTTAGATTAAGTTAGCACCAGGTTTCTCCATCTTCAGCCTCCTTCCCTTCCCACAGAAATGGAAAGACAAAGCAGACAGCTGTCCGTGTCTGTCTGTTTCTCTGTGGATTTTTGTCTGTGGGTCTGTGTCCATTCTCATTAGGGCTGAAACGAGGGGGGGATTCTCATGAGAAATTCACAAGAATCAAGATGGGGGCAAGAACTCAGGTGTTTTTGCCCCCCCTCTCAAGTTCTCGAGAATTATTCAAGGGTGGGGTTGCACATGTGGGGGCTGCATGGGGGGGTGGAGGTGATCAGGGGGCAAAGACAAGCTCCCTGAGTACCTCCTGCCCTTGCCTGGCATCCATGTCTGGGGGAGGGGAAAGTTTGGGTGGGGACAGGGGTGTACTTACCATCCAGGGGTCCCGATGCCCTCCCCCCACCCGACGCAGTGCTCCATTTGGCACTGGGTCCCTTCCTGGGTCTTCAGTTTAAAAGGAAAAAAAAAAACCCCACAGCTGGAACATGCTCAGAACATTGTTCGGGTTTGCATGACCTCTTTAAAGATGGCGCCCACAGGGCCGAGCAACTCTTCTGAGCATGCGCAGCCCTGCAGCTTTGAAAAGGGCATGTAGGGATGAGCAAGCTCAGAAGAGCTGCTTGGCCCTGCAGCTGCCATCTTTGAAAAAGGCACACAAAGCCAAGCAGCGCTCTGAGCATGCTCCAGCTGTGGTGTGTGCATGTTCTTTTAAACTGAAAACCTGGGACGGGGCCCAGAGTGGCATGGAGCACCCCGTGTGTGTGTGTGTGTCGGAATGCCCCCAGCTAGTAAGTACACCCCTGCCCTACCCCTGTTCCTGTTCCTGTCCCTGGCCAAATATTCCCTTCCCCCCTAGGCAGGGATGCTGGATGGGGGGATGGCGGTACTCAGGGGGTTGTCTTTGCCCCCCACTCATCTCCGGTCCCTGTGTCATCCCTGCCTGCAACCCCCATCCCCCTCAAATTCTCACAGACTCTCTATGAGAATAGGGAGGTTTCTCGTCTTGAACATCCCCGCCCCTTCTCGTCGAGAACTGGGGAGACAACCGAGCTGAGTTTCAGCCCTAGTTCTGATATTTTTAGTTGGGTAGGTATACTCTATACACCTTAAAACTTCAAGTTATCAGGGTTCAAAATTCTGCCTATCTAGCGCAAGAAGCAATACATCCCCACAGAACTGCAGCGGAGGAAAACAAATTAATTCAGCTTATCCAGAAATTCAAGTTATGCAAGTTCTACTGGAGTGGATTTCACTCTGTATGCATGGACACAAATATTGTGTCTAGTTTTGGCACTCCATCTCAGAAAGGACACAACGGCTCAGCCTCTGTCTTCAGTTTAGAGAAGAGACAGCTGAGTGGAGATGTGATTCATGTTTCAAAAGTATGAATGGTGTGAAACAAGTACATTGAAAATGATTATTTACCCTTCCTAAAAAAACACTAGAACTAGGAGACACTCTATGTAATGGACTGCCAGGTGACTTCAAACAAATAAACAGAAGCATTTTTTTTCACCAAAAATTCAATTGACCTGTAGAACTCATTGCCAGATGAAGTGAAGGCCAATAGTATTACTGGATTGGGTAAGTTCTTAGAGGATAGGACTATAAATGGTTATTAGTCAAGGTTATCAGGTGAGGAGACCTCATCAGAGATTCTTGAGTAAACTAAGGTGATTGCAGGTCAATCAAGTGATGACAAGGTCCCACACCGGAGCCTCTTGAGCAAACTAAGTAATTGTGCAATAAAAGGAAGAGTCTTGTCATAGGCCCTTTTCAAATGGGCTGTGACTGGGGTGGGGTGGGGTTGGGGTAGGGGTGGGGTGCACCACTGCTGGGGTGGTGCGGGGGACTGGTGAACATGGGTACACACCAACCACCCCCTGCATTACCAAACATCCCCACCTGTGCCTTCACATGGAGTAACCGGCAAAAATGTTGGTGGCTCCATGCAGGGGCCATGGGTGTAGGTGGGTGGGCAGCTGAAACTGCGGGGCCAGGAACCCAATCAGCCGCCTAATGCCCATGTCCTGTACCATGGAGAAGGGCTGCCCATCGAGCGTGATCATTTTGCCCAACCAGCGCATGGCTTTCACTTAAAAGTCACGACACCCTCCAGCTGCCAATGGACTTGGCAGCTGCCCCCACTCCAGCTCCTCCATGGTGGACTGTCGCTGACAGCAAGGCTGCAGCTGCTGTTCTTCCACCCTGGCAGGAATACTGC
Source organism: Sphenodon punctatus (assembly GCA_003113815.1). Classification (NCBI taxonomy): domain Eukaryota; kingdom Metazoa; phylum Chordata; class Lepidosauria; order Sphenodontia; family Sphenodontidae; genus Sphenodon; species Sphenodon punctatus. Next base: position 535,043 of record QEPC01014655.1, read on the forward strand.
TCCTGCTGCTGGAGGTAGCAGTTGGTGCAGGACGCTGGTCCGCTGAAGGAGGTGGACGACTGGCTGCTGCAGTCAGGAACCCACTGGCATCCACTGCCCCTGCCTGCCTGCTTAGCAGCAGAACACTGTGGCATGCCTTCAGGTGCCTCGCCATGGCAGTTGTCCAAAGGTTGGTGAGCACCTGCCCATGCTTCATTACCTTATTGCACAAAGTGCACTGCACCTCCCTCAGATCATCCGCCCGCACCAACTTGAAATGTGCCCAGACAGGATTTTTTGACCCTGCCTGTCTTCTGGCCCACACCGGGTGATGCACCGCTGCCAGCGCTGCTGGGAAGGGCAGAACTTGGTGGCGACAGCCCTCTGGGAGGGACACCCATTGCCTCAACACCAGACATCTTCGCGGGACTAGTGTCTGTCTCACTGTCCACAATCACGGTGATGTCCCATGAAGGGGAGTACTGACTGCCCATCATGCTGCTGCCACTCTCCCTGTGCCCCCTATAGCTGCTACTGCTGCTGCTGCTCCTCTCCCTGCTGCCATTGCCCAGGGATCAGGACCTGTCTCTAGCAGCCGGGGTGGGATCCACCAGCCCTGGACTGCTCGGGATCACTTCAACAATGGGGGACATTGGTGGCCCTGGAGGAACAATTGAAGCACCTGCTCCAGCAGAGACAGCCGCAACCTCATGTCTTGCAGGCCTTCCAGTGTCCTGTGTGGCAGTGGAGGACACTGGCAGGAGGCACCGCCAAACCACCCCCAGGTTAGTGCCACTGCTGGGAACCTCTGAAGCCTGTCTCCCGAAATCAGGCCTATGGAGTTTGGGGTGTGGTGATGGTGATGGGCTCTGGCTGCTCTTGCATGCTGCCACTCCGCTGGCACGGCCCCTACCCCTACCACGTGCCCCATTATCCGCCTTACGGGCAGCACACCAGCCTCTCCTGTTTCCCTCCTCCATTTCTCTCATGGACCTAAATGGAATATTATCTAATATCTACAAATGCATAGTCCTATCAACACACTATAAAATAAATATTAAAACTGAATCTCACTACAGACTAATCTCTATCTATCTATATAACCAAGCTAACTCCTACAACATCTATCTATCTATCTATCTATCTATCTATCTATCTTACACAGGGATGGGGGGGTGGACACAGACAGCTCACATCAAACAACACAGGGAGGGGTACAAAACTGAAATGAAACCTAAATCAATGTAATCCTACTCTAAATACATTCAAAAACAGGGGAAGGGAATCAGGGATGGAATATATATAGAGAGGGAGAGAGAAAGGATTCAATGGAGGGTAGGGAGAAAGAACACAGGGATGGGTAAAAAATAAAAATAACAGCTAAATCTATCAAATCTAATTTAAATAAATGATACTAGAGAGGTAAATGTGTGGGATGGGTGAAATAGGAGCCGGAGGACGATGGCAATGTATTAGGATTCAGGAATAGGAAGGATTCAAGGAACACAAACTGCTGGGAGAGGGAGCATTCTGAAAACGCCTGCAGTCAGGATCAGTGGCTAGCTCAGAAGGTGTTGGAAGGGGGGAGGGCAGTGACTTTTGTTACTTGCTGCGCCCGCCTTGCCACAAGCCCCATTGGCTCTATGCAGCCTAGCCCCACGCCCCCCATATCCAGTCGCAGACTGTGAAGCCAGTGGTCTGATGAGAAAAGGGATGGTGATTGGGCAGGCTGGCTGCTATTCCAAGCCTCTCCACCCCTGGTGCCTGGAAGTCTGCTCCTTAGCTGCCTCCCCCCCTCCCCCATGCCTGTCTGTGCCTGGCACTCACTTGTTTCATGACCGAACTCATCCAAACTCGATCTGAATGCGACCAAACTATTTGGTCGTTCCGAGTTTGGATCAGGTTCGGTTTGGTCGGTTCGGGTTCTGTTCAACCATTCTGTTTGGTTGTCCGAACAGACTGAGTTCGGTCCGAATGCCATACTTCCAAACCACATTCGCACATCCCTATTGTCCTGGATTTTCCCCTTCTGTAGCCTTGCCTATCTCAGATCTGTGTGTATCTTTTACTCTTCCCCTCCTACTGCTCATAGCTTTGTCTCCTCACACTCCAGTGTCTATAGCTTTGTTTCCTCACACCCCCTTGTTCACAGTCTTGTCTCCCCTTGCCCCCTCGTTCATAGTTTTGTCTTCTCTTATTCCCTTTCTGTAACTTCTCTCTTCCTGGCTCATACTGCCTAGTTGTGCTCCCTGCTCTTGTTCCCTGTTTGACTCCCTCAGTCCTTGTGCTCTGGCTCTGATCCCTGTGTAGTAGTAGTAGTAATTCCTTTATTGATGCAACTGGTTGGTCGATACAAAATATGCAATACAATAATATAACCCATACAAATAAAATCGAAGAGAGAAATAAGAAATACAGAAATATATCTAGGCCTAAGGTGGAAGTAAACTGCACTCCGATCACCACTGCTTAGTTAATAAAACATCAAAATACAGAGCAAGGCCCAAGTCAGTAACCCAACGGCAACACCCACATCACCCAAAAACCGACTCCCAGGCAGTAATCATACATAGGTTACCATCGCCCGCTCTCTCCTCCTGGCAAGGAGAAAGGGAAAGTTGGCTGCCCTAAACATAAGGTTCTCATTGGAATTGACTAGAATCGATTTTAACCTATACTCGTAATTCCCCCACAAGGTGTCTATGCCAATAAGCCCCTCAAAGCAGCTGTGAATGTTGGCAGATAGTGGTCATTCAAAGAAATAGTGGAAAGGATCCTCGATCCATAACAAGCATTCACAGATCCTTTGCTGATATGGTATGCCAATGAGATGTCCTTCCAGGACTTTTTTGGGCATCAGCTGAAATCTAGCCAATGTTAGTGCTCTCCTTAGCACAAAGCTAGAGATGTAAGTTAAATAAGGTTCCCGTTGGTGTCTTGTTTTAATTTTCCCGTACAGGGGAGCAATAACAGAAGTAGCCACCCCTGCCAAATCCTGTGGCCTATAGATGTCAGATAGACGAGATTCAAAACGCCTTTTCAGAGCGGCCTGCGAGAGGCCTGCCAATACTGCCAAAGATAAGCCAATTCCCCTAAGGAGCTCTGTGAAGCGGTGCCTCCATACATGAGTGCTTCTAAAGTTTCCCTGCCCCTCCTAGCACATGTGTGGGAGGCTATCCTCCACCATACACATCAGTCTAATCCAAAATCTGCATATGGCAACCTGAGCTCTATAACAAAGCAAAAAAACACCAGTTTCCATCCTCAAAAAGAGCACAGGGGTGTAACAGGGAACACCCGGGATCCTTCTAAGGATTATATTCTGTGACACATTTAAAGGTAGAACATAAAATCCCCACAGTTCTGCTCCATACAGGACCTGGGGTTCCAATTTGGAGGTCAAAAGCCATATAGCCGGTTCTACCAATTTACCCCTGCTAGTGGCCCAGAACCTCAGGATCCCTCCTGCGGTTTGATGTGCCTTTAATTTTGCTGCTGCCACATGATGGGACCAAGAACCGGAGGCAGCAAAATTTATCCCCAAGCATCTAAAAGAAGGGACTTATTCAATTTTACAGCCATCCAGCACCCAACTATGCATCTGAGATCTTCTAGCAGAAACCACCAGCTTAGTTTTGGCATAATTAATTATAAGTTTTTTGGCCTTACAATAGGCACTAAGTACCGTCAAAGCCCTTCTCATCGCGAGCTCTGCCATGGACAGAAGGGCCATATCATCAGCGTAAAGGAGGATTGGCAAAGCTCTGTTGCCTATACGTGGAGCATAAGTTAGTTCATCTCTATAAGAGTCAATAATATCGTTAATGTAAAACTTAAAAAGAAAAGGGGCCAACACACAGCCCTGCTTGACCCCACGTGATACAAAAATGTCATCAGTCATATGACCATATCCTGACAGACGGACCTTCGTATAATTATGCATATACAGCTCTTGAATAAGGAATAAGAGATGCCTATCTATATTTGTAGCAGCCAATTTAACCCACAATTGGTCTCGATCAATCAGATTGAACGCGGACTTGAGGTCTACAAAAGCGACGAAGAGGTTCCCCTTTCTAATATGCATATATTTATTAACTAGATGGTCAAGAACAAAGCAGTGGTCTATTGTTGCTCTACCTGAGAAAAACCCTACCTGTTCTTTGTGAAAAATATGCTTCCTTTCCGCCCATGCTTCCATTTTGGCTAATAAGAATCTACCATATAGTTTGGCCAATACATCTAACAGGCTAATCGGCCTGTAGTTTGCCGGGTCATTTTTAGGGCCTTTTTTGTAAATAGGTACCATTTCGCTCTTGTTCCAGCCTGCCAGGAGGATCCCCGTACCATTTATGCTATTAAAAAGCCTTGTAATGACAGGTACCCACCAGTCGATGTGTTTTCTACAAATTTCTCCAGGAATCCCATCTTCACCGGGAGCAATGGTATAGCCGCAATAAGGTTACGCACTTCTGATCCCTCCACTAAGCGCCACCGAGGATAATTGGCCAAAATGGAGTCTATCCCAGGGCTGAACTGGAGGTTACCCAAGGGGGCAAAAATCGCCTTGAAATGTCCTATCCATATACTTGCAAGGATTTCAGAAACCAGGTCCAGAGAGTCCCTCCTCAACCCTCCCTTGACCAATTTCCAAAATGCTGAACCATCCTTTGGTTTAACCGCTTCCCCTAACCTCTCCCATTGGGCTCGTTGGTATTTCCTTTTCTTACCCTTGATCCTTAACCTATAAACAACCCTGAGACATCTCAATGCATCCAAATTCTGCTCTGAGGGGCTCTGCTTAAACATTCGTGCAGCACGATTTAACTCCCGTTTGAGAGAAACGCATTCCGTATCGTACCAGGCATGGCCACTATTCCACTTCCCTCCCCGAGGGAAGGAATATAGCAAATCCCTCAACTCACTACTAAAGGAATTGTAGAGGATGATAACTTCCTTCTCCCTAGTCTCAGTGTCACAAATCCTGGCTTGTAAGCGTACACATTTTTCTCCTTCCAATTCCCTTAGAACAGCACCTGCCAACTTCTGACTCCATCTAGCACTCTTTTTTCTGGGCATGGTCTGCCCCCTATTCCCAGGAGTACAGGGAGGAGAGTTGCAATAAGGGCGTCATGGCCCAAGGAGCACTTTAATGGGTTGGTGGCCGCTAATTCCCAAGGGAATAACTGCAAACTCATGAAAATAATCAAAATAAACACAAGGGACGCAAATATAATCGAGCACACTCGCCCCTACTTCCCCTAAATAAGTAAACTCTCCGGGGTTATCAACCCTGCTTCTCCCATTAAGGTAACACCAGTTCATTTTAAACAAAATTTTCATGAACTGAATTCCATTTGAGTTGCAATTTTGGTCCCTAGAGATACGTTCCCTGACCCCAAAGTCACTCTCATCTTCCAAATCCAAAAGGTCCAAAATTCTTTGGTTCAAATTTCCAATTCTGGCATTTACATCCCCAGCCAAAATGGGGGTGAAATTTGGATACTTGAGCTCGCACTCAACTATAAAATTTTCTAGCTCAGACCAGATTGCCTGTCTCTCTGCAATGCCACTGGAGCAGGGGATATAGATGTTTATCACAATTAAATCAACAAGGCGGTGCCCGCTGAACTTAATAGCAAGGGTATGGTGCGGGGAATTGGGGATTTCCTCCCTGACTATCCCACAGCTCTGTTTTAGCAGAACCGCCAACCCCCGCCCCCCCCCCATTGCTCTACCAAATCTGGTGGATCTAATAGTCGGAGTACTCCAAACCCAAAATCCAACCAGCTCCAACATTGCCACCTTTCCCACCCAGGTTTCCTGTGTACAAATAATGTCATGCTCTGCCAAAACGCTCCCCCCACCACCCTCAAGGCTCATTTCCATCCATGCACATTCCAGGCCACGAAGGAAAGAGGCCGGGGGTGGGCTTTTTGTCAAAGGAGTGGTATGATCTCCTGCGAACAGACATCCAAAGACCTCACCAGGATAGGTGGAGCTAGTAGGGCACAAGCTGAAGCAACATTGACAGAAACATTTCCTTCCCCCTCCCTGATAGTCTTAGGTACAACCAGCAAACTCTCAGCTGTGGAGCCCCGGGACTGCGAGTGTCCGCACGCCTTGCCCTGAATTAACTTAGGCTCATAAGGAGCCACCTGCACCTTACCAGCCGCAACTTCCCCCATGCTTCTTTCCAAAACTTCAGACGGGCAAACTTCAATTATGGTCTCATGAGAGGCAACTTGGGGGGCTATGGAATCATAATCTGAGGCATTAAATGATGTCAATTTGTCTTCAAATTCCTGGTCACGGCCCACCAACCCCTCTAGGCCCACTGTCCTTCTGTTCCCTCTGGGGGCAGATACCGTGGGAGTTGAAACCCGGAAACTAGATGGAAGTTCCAAAGGTTGGGAACCCACGTAGCTTTTCCTTCTCTGCCACGAGTCCCCAGTTTGAACTAATGAGTACTAGCTCATTTCCTCGTTTAGCTTCCCTAATTGAAAATGCAGTGAGTACATGCGCTCCAGCAGTTTCCTCTGTTCGCGAGGAACTGAAGTGGAGGAGGAAATCACAGGAAGCTTATGATTCCTGGGGATACAGGTGGGAACCTTAAGTGCCTCACGGGGGTCTGTTTGCATGTCTGACTCCTGAGAAATATCTACTAAGTTTGCCACTAGGGTCAAGGTAAAATCCCTAGCCTGGGCCGTGTTTGCCTCCTGGATCAAAGAGCCCCTATTTATCACTATTTATCATTTATATAGTTTGGCTTCCCTAGTTATACCTTGGATTCCCTTGCTCATAGTCTTGGGGTTTTTTTGTTCTGTGTCCCCTGCCCTCTGTTTGGTCCTTGTATCTGGGTCCCTACCCTGAACTCTTGCTCCTTGCCCCATGGTCCTCGTTCCCCATCTCAATCCTTGTTCCCGCCTTGTTGTGACCTCGATGATGAGCCATAAGTCCTCATAGTCTGGGTGTCTCAACTCTTGTGCTGAGACTTCCATCCTCTGGTAGCAGGGAACAGCTGAGAGGTTTCCTAGTCCATCTGTGGGACTTCCCCTATTCCCTTAGGCCCTTCTCCTCCTATCTACACTTCTCTTACCCCCTTCCCTGCCTCCTGACCCCATAGCCATGACAGCCTGGCGTCGGGGTGTGGGACTTCCCCTATTCCCTTCAGTCCTTCCCCTCCTAGCTACCCTTCTCTTACCCCCTTCCGTGCCTCCTGACCCCAGAGCCGTGACAGCCTGGTGATGTAGTGTGGACCTTCCCCTATTCCCTTCAGTCCTTCCCCTCCTAGCTACCCTTCTCTTACCCCCTTCCCGTGCCTCCTGACCCCAGAGCCGTGACAGCCTAGTGTTGTAGTGTGGACCTTCCCCTATTCCCTTCGGCCCTTCCCCTTCTATCTACCCTTCTCTACCCCCTTCCCTGCCTCCTGACTCCAGATCCATGACAACTTGGCACCGAGGCAGTTGCCATGGCAGTGAGTCATGACTGCCTGTAATTGGCAGCCATGGCTACCCATAATAGCGGGGGGGGGAGGATGTTGCGAACACGGCTGAGTCACTGCACGTCACTCCCTACCCCTGTCTTCCCGGTTGGGGGAGGCCACCGGAACATTTGTTCCCTTGGGGAGGCTCATACCAAGCCCCACGTAGGTAGGGCAGATGTTTCTTTGCAACATTTGACAGCACCCATGCTTCATTATGAAGCCCTTTATAAGTGGCCTGAGTTCCATGGTGTAAGGAAATTTTCAAAATGATTGGGGGGAAAGTGTTGGCCCTGCCTCTGTCCACTCTGAAAATTTTCTAGTAGCACTCAGACTGCTTACAGAGCCCCCACCCCCAGCAGAGAATCCAAGGCCTGGAGTCAACTGATCCCCCTTGCTCCTGGTAGCTATGCCCAAGTTCTCCCCCAGCTGTTTTTTGAAGTAGGTGAGGAGAGGCCTGATTTCATATGAAGGGAACATGTAACTTTTCTAAAGATTGTACATTTCCTGAAATGTAGAGCCATAGGATCCTATGCTGTTTCCTAATACAAATATAATCAGCCATAGAATGTAGCACGGCTTCTCATCAGGCCGACTAAATTTAATAGAGTTTCACTGATTTAACTAAGGGGAGAAATTGACTCATTAAGGCCTCAATCCAGCACTCACTGGAGTCTATTAAAAGAAATCTAATGACTTGAATGGGCCTACATGCCTGGCTCAAAATCCCATATAGCAGTAATTCACAGAAAGTGGATTCTGAGCAGTAAGTGGCTCTTCACGGCTGTGTCCGCCTGACCTAAGGGAGGTGAAGACAGACATAAAAGCATAACATGTGCCATACTGGATCTCACCAATGGTTCATTCAGCCCACCATCCTGTCTTCAGCACTAGTGGCCGCTAGTGCTGAAACCCGGTATTCAAAAATTACTCAATTTTTAAAATGAGTATCTCATAGGGATGTGCGAACAGAATACGGTTTGGATGTTTGGACGTTCGGTTGTTTGGTTTGAAAACCAAGTTCGGGCTCAGGTGTTCGGTTCGGTGGAGTTTGGTTCAACCGAACTTGGATGAACATTAAAAAATAGCGTGATCGATACCGAATTCGAATATTTTGTGGGGTATCAGTATCATTTGGCCCTGAAACAACCCCTGGTCTCCACCCCTGGTGCCAAGAAGTCTTCTCCTCAGCTACCTCCCCATTCCAGTCACATTTTTCCCACCCGAAGTCACATTTTTCCCTCCCCCAAACTCATTCGAACATGACCGAACTGTTCGGCCATTTTTGAGTTTGGTTCGGATGTTCAGTACAGACATCCAAACAGACCGAGTTTGGTCCGAACTCAGAACATCCGAACCACATTTGCACATCCCTAGTATCTCGCTATTTGACTCGATTTTACCAAGTACTGAGTAACCTACGAATTGGCCCAGTACTCCGGTAAATCTTCGGATGGGTAACATACAGGGCTTCTCATAGTCCTATATAAGGGAACTCGGTACTCGGAACATATTCGGTACTTGGTTTTATTTTACAAAGTATTTTACTGAGTATCGAGTATTTGGCCGAGTTACCAAGGATAGGCCGAACACTCATAGCTGACCCTCAGAAATACTTGCCCTTTTTTTTTTTTTACTATTCAGTTCAGCCCTAGTAGCCATCTTCAGTTATGTCAGAGAAGCATACAAGAAGTCATAAGACATTTTTTGTTCATGGATATTAGTCATATTTTGGGACAGCTATCCAAGTATCCAAATAGTATCCAAAACTGAAATGGATACTTGCATATCTCTTTATTTGGGGATTCCATTTTCATTACTTAGCTTATTTAATTATTTCTTGTCGTTTGATTTGGTTTCTTAGTTAAAGTGTATTTTGAACATTTAGGTTGTCTCAGTTCAGGAAATTCAGCTTTTTTGGTTACTTCATTTCATCACCATTAGCATTATTGTGCCTATGAACCAGCCAAAATATTTGGGTTCAAAATGTTCAAAAGAGATATCCGACAAAATACAAATAGTTAGCGGTAGCACTGGAACAGGTAACTAATTCAATACCTGAGGGTAATACCTGCATTTTTGGGTACCCAGCAGCCAACCCAAGCAATAATCAGATACCTGAATACCCCCAAAATCAGTAATTTATATTTGTGATTTACCAGTTTTTCAGTTACCAAACAATAAATCAGGACGGAAAACTGAAAACTGGGTATCGTGCCAGGAACAAGCCGGTGAGCTGACAGGTGAGCAGAGAGGTGTAGTGCAGTTCAAGCCAGGTAATCGGACAGCATGGACATCAGCAAATGGATTAAATGAAGGCATGGTCAATGTAGAACATATGTCAAGCCAAGTAGTCGGGGAGCATGGACATCAGTAAATGGATTAAGCAAAGGCTTGGTCAAGGTAGAAAATAGGTCAAGGAAAATAGTTGGGTAGCATGGGTGTCAGCAAATGGATTAAGTAAAGGTGTGGTCAAAGTACAGTTCAGGTCAAATCAGATAGTCTGGTAGTATGGGTGAGAGCAAATTGATTAAGTTAAGGTGTTGTCAAGGTAGAGCATAGGTTAAGCCAGGTAGTCAGGTAACACAGGCAATAGTGGACCAAGAACCAGGGCAGAGGGCAACACATGGGTATGGAGACAGGTAGGAGAAGTGCAGAGGTAGGGTAGTGGGTGGAGGCACAGAGAGGCTATACCAGGAGGGATGGAATTTGTAAGCTACTGCCAGCTTGCAGTTGTTTCCTGGAAGGAAGAGGAAGTACTGGATGTTTCCTGTCCTAGCCTGTTGATCCCAACACCAGCTCTGATTGGATGAGGCCGTAGCAGTCTTCAAGGCAACAGAACAACCCAGGGCCTTGTGCTGGTATGGTTGGAGGATGCCTCATCTGAGTAGGCAGATGCTACCTGGGGTCCAGTGCTGTTATGGCTGGAGGACACCTCTTCTGAGGACACTGGGGCTACTTGGGACTCAGTGCTGTCACGGCTGAGTGTGACATCGGGATGGAAACCTGAAAAATTATGACTGAAAATTGAAATTCCAGGGCTGGAAATCAACATTCCAGGGCACCGAATACTTGAACTTAGTACTAATCAGTACCGATTAGTATGAGAGCTGAAAGAAGTACCCACAAAAATGGGAATACCCAACAAATTTCTGGTACCCAGATCGACCCAAGAACATCAGATACCAATTGATATCCAATTGCAACCTGATTCAGGTATGCAGTGTCCTGGAATGTTAACTTCTTCTCCTGGAATGTCAACTTCTGACTTCCTTACCCATTTATAGACTTCTGACACAATATTATTGATTTATTTCTTTTTTGTCCTGGAAAGTCAACTTCTGATCCCAGAAAGTCAACTTGCAGTCCCAAAAAATTGGCTTGAATCCTGATTTCTTTGATCAGTAGTTGAGTACTGAGTCTGGCATCTGGCACGGTACTTGAAATTACTGGTAGTAGTCATGAGTAGCAATGAGCTCCACATTTGAGCTCCACATTTGAGCTCTACCTTTGAGCTAGTCAGGACTGAGTGCCACTAGCATATGATGTGATAATGAAAAACTGGTTTTGCCGAATGAAGGTAGCTACCCATCCATCATCATATACGCATAAAAGATTTTGTGGCATGTTCTTGAGTACATTTTCCATTGAATCACAAAGTCATGTGATTGATCTTGTCAGATATTGGGAAAAAAGGAGTTGCAAGTTGGGAAGGTCAGCAGCATATTCCTCTTTGATTTTCTAGGTTTAAAATGAAGATGAAAGGAACAGGTCTGGTCAAAAGAAAGCATGGACTGCCTCAGCCTTTAATCATCAAAATACTCCTGGAGGCTTTTACATTTATGGAAGGGTGGGGGGGGGGGGAGGGAAGGAAATAGCACAGCATCCTTAAACTTGGCAAAGAGAGGCCTTGATGGACATCTCCCAGAATTGGCTTGTCAGTCAATATCCTTCTATCTGGAAAGGAACAATGAGGCTATGTTTAGTCTTATTTTTGACTGATCATTCATGTCTTTATTAGGCAATAAATTATCAGCATTATGCAAATCACCTCAAAGGCTTCTGTGAAATACAGGTGGAGATCAATGGAAAATTACACCTCCTTTTCTTTTAAAGTATATCTAGCTTATTCTACAGGTTTCTTTTTATACCAACCCCCCCCCCGAAAGATGTAGAGACAAATTAGAGATGAAATGAGTCCTCTCAAAGACAGGCATACCTATCGAATTTCCAGCACCTGACTAGAATTGAATATTTTGGGTACTTTTTGATACCAAAACTGTTTTTTGATTGGGTATTGGAAATACCGACAGCCTGTATACCAAAATACTGATTTCTGTCCTGATTCTAGGGATGGGATGGGGGATTATTTAGTTTTGGGGGTGATTTTGGATAATTGGAAATCAGAAAATGCAATTTCATATTTTAGAGTTGTCATACGGATTCAAGGACGAATTCACATACCCTAAACGGTACCTGGAAATGCAGGTATTTTCCATCGGTACCAAGTCAGGTAAGTGTTTCAGCTCTAAGCCAAATGTAGATTGGGCTGATCCTAAACCTGTGCACCCATGGCTTGTGCGAATGTTTATTTACTCCTGTGGTCTTTGCACAGTTTGCTCACGTGCCGTAGTCCCGATTACACGGGTGCATGCAGGGTCCACGGGAGGGTTGCACATGAGGTGCGTGTGCACTGTTTGCACAGCACTCAAGAGTTGGGATCAGCCCCATTGTATTTTCCCTCTTTTATGTCATAGGCTGCGTTTGCATTAGCAGTATTTCAATACTAATATATCTTCAAGCAGCTTTTAAAACTTTAAGCGAGTACCTTTCCTCCATGATCTTTTCCATGCATTCCTGTACAGTTTATCTTTTTCTCTCTCCTACCACCAGAGCAATTAATCCCTCCTTTTGAACTATGTGGAAATTCAAAAGATACATTCTGAGTGGTGGGAAAGATTTTGGACTGATCATACGAAGTTCAAAATGAGGAATAAAATAGTAGGTGTTTTCAGACGTGATGATAACCCACATTTTCATGCTTTGATGCACATGGAAATGTGGGCTACCACCATCACATAAGAAACTAATGCCAGATAGTAGCCAAGGACATTCCTCAGTCGGTGTTGGCTCTTAGCCCGGACTGTGAGTTGGGGAAATCCCCAACTCACAGTCCGGGCTAAGGGCCAACACTGACTGGGGAACGGCTGCCCAACTGGGTGTAAAGCATGCCGTAATGTTTGTAAAACCTCTTTACCTACTGTGATCTGGGGTCATGGCAGGACTGGCCAGGCTCCATGGTGGCTGTCATTGGCCCCCATGGTTGCCCATCAGGCAGGAGGTGAGCTGCTCCATACAGCATGAGGGTGTGCCAGGCAGATGCACCTCCGGCCACCGTAACTTTTGTTAGGCGGCTGGACTGACTCCCGGACAGAGTGACAGCTCCTGCCACTGCCTGGAAAACTCTGGTGGCAGTTGCTGTCACATTTGAAAGCACTGTGTGTGTGTGTGTGTGTGTGTGCGTGCGTGCACGTTGAACGTTCATGAAGATAAGTAGAGCTAAAATGGATACCTAATTTGGTACTTGTGAGAATTACCTGCATTGTTGAGTACTGCGTTGGGTATTTGACAGGCTACCTGGTCACTGACTGGGTACCCATATACCAAACAAATAAGTAATTTCTGGTGCCAATTTTTAAATTTTTAATTTTTTTTCCAGATACTGATCAGTAAATTGGGATGAAAAAACAAAAAACAGAACAGCAAGTCGAAAAATCAGGGCCAGAAGATGACATTACCAGGATGTTCCAAGACATTGGTTAGCCTAATTGAGTCAAATTGGGTATTGATTCAGACCCAAATTTTCAAGCTGCTTTGGGTACTGGAAATTCAATTGGTATATCCATTTTGGGGGGTATTTGTTTCAGCTCTAATAAGAAGTCAAACGCAGAGAAAATATTACACTGGGAAAATATCACCAAAAATAAAAGTGTTTTTAAATATCCAAAAAATAAATCACAAAAAGCACCAAGTGATATCTCCACAGAGAACTCTTCTAGTGTTGTACCATTACAATAATCCCAAAGAACCCACCAGACAGGGTTAACACATGGTACTTTACAGAATAGTTTATTCTGCCACAATTTGTCCATAGAATCATGGTTTTGTTAGGGACCTCAGTAGTCATCTAGCACAACCTCCTGCTCCAAGGAAAGCTGTACATTACCCACAGAACTACAGACAGATGCTTGCCCAGGCGGTTTTTGAAAACATCCAAGGAAGACGGTTTATCAACCTTCTCAGACTACCTATTCCATCACCCAACTGGTCTTAGAGTTCAGAATGTTTTTGTAACATTGGATTGGAATGTACTTTGCTGTAGTTTGGGTTCATTAGTTCAGTTTCTTGGTGCTTATTTCGGTAGCACTTCATTTGCTTCACCTAGACTGTGAGAATATACTTCCTGGCAGTTCTATCTTTCATCACCTTTAGAAAGACAACTCAGCCTCATCCTCATTAGCAATAGCAACAGTCGAAGAACTAGCACCGGTAGGTGCTGATGAAGCTTCCCTCTTGAGGAACATAGTGCTGTTTTTGGTACAAATGCAATAAATGACTGTTCTTTATTTGTCAGGAAAAAAGATGCAGAGACAGTCCTGACTAAGGAAATGAGTCTCATGCCTTTGGGTATAAAGTTTAAGCATAAAGCAAACATGTCTGCTCTGTTGCTGAAACAGGTCCTTAATTTTGTATCCCTGGGTAATACTTACATTTATGAGTACTATATCCAGTATTTAATGGACTCCCTGGTCACTGATTGGGTAGCAGGATACCGCAAGATTGGTAATTTATGTTATCGATTTACCAATTTCTTTGGTTACAGATTGAAAAATCAGGACAGAAAACTGAAAGAATGGGTAAGAAGTTATCTGTCAGATGTTAGCCTAGGTCATTACCCGATGATGGTGTTAGCCCAGGTTGTGAGTCAGGTCTATCCCCAACTCACATCCTGAGATAACTGCCACCACTGACCAAATAAGGGCTTCCCAACTGGGGGTAAACTGGACCACCATGGATGATGGCCCGCTGTACTTACCGCAGTTCAGAGTGGCAGCCCTTCTGGGCAGCCATGGTGGTTTGTCAGTGGCCACCATGGCTGTCCATCAGGGGAGAAAGTAGGCTGCTTCACATAGCATGGTGGTGGGGATGTGCAGATGCGGATGCACACCCATGCATCTCCCTACCCTCTCCCTGACCCAGCCACCGTAATATTTGTTCGACAGCCAGGCCAGAGTGACAGCTCCCACCATGACCTGGAGCAGTCCACGAAAGGACCCACGTGACAGGTGAAAGCACCCTTTGGTTCACATTAGCAAAGCGCGATTATGTCTTATTTGTTCATTATACAGTAAAATAAACCTATAGATGCCCTTGTCTATAAAAATTGCCCCATAGAATTTCACAGCGCAGTGAAAACCATAATGAAAAATATTCGGATTCCAGTATTCACAGAAGTCACTCTCATATTCAAAGACGCATCAGCATATTTCTTTTATTTATTCATTTATTTCAAATCATTTGTAACCCGCCCCTCTTCATTTAATTGCATTGGTTTATTCAGTTCATTGAGGCCACTTCTACATGAGTATCAAGATGCAGTGTTTTCAAGAACCCGCTTCCTGAAAAGCCCTGTGGGATGCATTTAGATGTACCAAAAGTAGCCCGCCGCCATAGGAATCACTGCTTGCACCGTCTTTTTGAAGGCGCATTTTGGAAACCTTGATATCGGGGTTTCCAAAATACACCTTCCAAAAGACTGTGAGAGTGATGATTCCTATGGCAGCTGGCTACCTCCAGTGCATCTAAACGCACCCCGCGCCAGGCTTTTCAGGAAAGGCGTTGAAGAATGTGCTGCATCCAGCCGCTTGTATAAAATGCTGTTCCGCATGCACATAAGGGGGGACATGATAGAAGTTTACAAAGTCACAACAGGTGTGGAACAGGTAAATCAAGAGTTTCTCTTTACCCTTTCTAAAAACAATAGAACCAGGAGTCACTCCATGGAGTTAACGGAGCAGATTTAAACAAAAGGAATACTGTTCCACACCTTTCATGATCTTGTAAACATCCATCATGTCCCCCTCATTGTGCATGCGGAACAGCATTCAATAGCACAAACTGAATGAACTGAACAAACCAGCAGAATTAAGCGAATGAAGTTAACCAAAATATCTGATGTGGATATCTGGACAGAGTGTAGTAAATTTCCAGTTCATCAGATATGTTTTGAAGTGGCCAAATTCACTGGGGAAGAGAGCCACATTCAATATTAGTTTCAACTGTACTAGGGATGGGCGAACAGAATGCGGTTCAGATGTTCGGATGTTCAGTTGTTCGGTTTGAAACCCAAGTTCGGGTTCGATGGTTCGGTTCAGCTGAGTTCGGGTTGGCCGAACTTGGCCAAACAGTCAAAAATAGCGCTATCGAAACCAAAACCAAAACCAAAACCAAAATGAAAACGAAACCTTACTTTTTGGCCCTGAAAAGATGTTTTTCCTGCCCCCGAACTCAACTGAACTCATCCGAACATGACCAAACTGTTCGGTCATTCGAGAGTTCAGTTCAGACGTTCGGTTTGGACGTCCAAACAGACCGAGTTTGGTCCGAACTTTGAACATCCGAACGATGTTCGTCCATCCCTAAACTGTACTCCAGATAATGCTGTAGACGTTATGCTTCATCTTGGACTTAATCAGTATATCCATGAAGAAAAATGCCAGAAAAGTCAAGAAAACAGGCCAATGCCTATGAAATATCTCTTTGTGGTTCTTTCCCCCATCCCCTTCTTTTCCTCTGCAGCAGTACAGCTTCCCCACAGATCAGCTTTTTCAGTTGGGAAGCATGAACTCTCCCATCCATCATGGAAGTCTCTGTCCAAGCTCGCCTCATCAACTGTCTCTCTGATATCTCCATCTGGATGTCCTAATATCAGCTCAAGCTCAATACGGCTAAGACTGAACTTCTTATTTTCCTCCCTACCCTTCCTCCCCCTCTTCCCTCTCCAGCCTTATTGATAGGGTCACCATCCGTCCTGTCCCCCAAGCCCGTAGCTTTGTTTTTGTCTTCGACACTCACCTTTCCTTCAAGCCTTACATCAGCTCTGTTGACAAGTCCTGTCGCTTTGCCCTACGTTACATTGCATGGATTCACCCCTTTCTCTCTGTCTCCTCAGGCAAAACCCTTGTTCATGCCATGGTAATCTCTCGCCTTCACTACTGCAACCTCCTCCTTGCTGGNTCCTCTCCTCGCTTCACTGGCTCCCCCTTCCCGCACGCATCCATCACAAACTCCTGGTATTTACTTACAAACCCTTCACAACCCGGCTCCCCCCTTACCTCTCAGCCCTTATCTCCTTACACACTCCTGCACGCACTCTCCGCTCCTCCTCTGTCCCCTCCCTCGCTCTCCCTCGTCTTCCCTGCTCACCTAACCACCTTTGTCTCTTCTCCCTCACTGCCCCCATGCTTGGAACTCCCTCCCTGCCCACATCCGCCTCGCCCCCTCCCTCCACACCTTCAAATCCCTCCTCAAAACCCACCTCTTCCTCGCTGCCCTTCCCGATGCCTGTTAGAACTTCCCTCTCAATACTTACTGTCTGCCCTCCCCATTGACTCCTGCCTAACTGCAACCAAGCCAAGCACGTGCACCTGAGAGTTCGCATCCGTTTGAATGTTTTTATCCCTTGTCTCTCCCTATGTCCCCTCTCCTTGTCTCCCCCCTCTGAGTCTATTAGATTGTAAACCATAGGCATAGACCGCATCTATCTCATTGTTCTGTAAAGCGCCAGATACACAGCTGGCACTATACACATAATAATAATAATAATAATAATAATAATAATAATAATAATAAATAAACAACCAGGCATCGGGGGAGGAGGGGAAATCCTGCTTCCCCAATTAACAGCTGATGAGCAGGGAAGTTACCTTCCCCTTCTCCCCATTTGCCCTACTCCTCTTGGGGCTTAGAGGATGGGAAGGGAGGAATTTTGATTTATTGTTTAGCAGCTCTCCAGTGAGGAAGGCAGAACTGTCTTTCCCCTGCCTGACCTGGAAAATGTAAGGATGGGGAAATCCTGTTTCCCTGCTGATATAAGTGAGGAAGCTCTCACCACGCTGATTGTATATAGGGGACAGACGGTTCCTGGTTCCCTCATGAACAGCGGATCAGCAGGGAATCTCTCTTTCACCCAACCACTATATGAGCCCTGGAGGACTTAGGGCTTTCGAGGTGGATGGGAGAGGAAAAACTGGGGAGTTGCAAAAAGTAGGGGTGTGCACAAGGTCCCCATGTCATTTTCTTTTTTTTGTTTTATTTTTCGTTATTCAAAATGTCATTTTCATTATAGTTATTCACGATAAAGTCATTTTCGTTTTCGTTGTCGTTATAATTTTTGTTATCATTTTTGGTATCGTTTTTTATATAGATTTTGTTATCAATATTGGTATTGTTTTTTTTATTGGTATTGACATTTGTTATTGTTATTTATATCATTATTGATATTGGTACCATTTAAAGCAAAGATTTTGTTTTTGGTATCAGTATCATTATTGATTCCTGTGCATAACTAATATTTATTTAAATCTATGGAGACAGGGGAGGGGGAAAGGAAAACTATTATCTAGTCAATTATCTATATAACGAATCTAATTTATATGTCTATAATATATATCTATATCGAATCTATACTACCTATCTTTATTTAATGTACAGTGGGGAGACGGGCAGGGAAAGGGAAAATGGAAAATGTAGGGTATGAGGAAGGAAAGCTATTGGTGGGAATACCTAATAAATGAATAAACCATACAATGAGGGCTAGGGAGGATTTTTTGTGTGCAAGCACCACAGTTCTGTAAACGCATCCTGAAAAGCAGACTTCTCACACAACGGAGAGAAAAAAACTGGCCCTCCCATTATAAATGGTTGCAGCGCCCTTCCCCAGAGCCCCTCTGATTGGTTGTGGGAGGCAGCAGGCATTGAGCAAACACAGAGTCCCATGAGACTGCTGGGGACTGCTTGAGCTGCTCATTGGCCAGGGGTACATCCATCAGATACTGCTGAGCTGCTCGCCCCTCCCAACACAGGCACAGTTCAAGAGTTCAACCATGTTAAGACTCCGAGATGTCTGTTCCCTCTTCCCCTCTCTACATTTTCCTTCCAAAACCCAACTGCCACAGCACTAATAATAACAACAATGATAACGACATTGTCGTTTTTGTTTCTTGTTATCATTTTTGTTATCATTTTTGTTATTGTTTTTGGTATCATTTTTTATATCGATACCGGTATCAATATCGGTGTCAATACCTTTATCGGTATTCTCAATTGACGTTTTTGGTATTCTCAGTTGTCATTTTTGTTATCATCATTATTCTCGGTTGTTGATTTCGTTATTGCAATAATGAAAATGAAAACAACAATTTGTGTTATTGCTATTGTAATAACAAAAATGACATGCACACCCCTAGCTAAAAGGTTCAGTTCTTTCTAGTGTTTATATGTATGGTTTATCAAAGGATACTTTTTGTGATTGGGGTTTCTCCAGTGATGAAACAGTGACAAAAGAAATACATCTTTAAATATGGACTCTGTAGGGTGAGTGAGATGTTTTGATTTGTGTTCAAAGGAAGTCTGTTTCATCAGAGACATAAGCATGCCCCATTTCTTGTCTTCCTATGTTTTTGCAATTATCTTCGGTAGACCTAAAATGGTTATCTATGCAGATATTGGTAACTGTCAGATTTGTGGCAACTGGACTGCACTGAAAATGACTGGTTACTGAGCAGTCACCATTAAACGACTTACTACATTATTGTGTTACTGTTTTGTCTGTTTAACATGACGGCACATTCCATTTTCCCGTCTGTTCTATGGTTACATGTTAGTTCAATTTGCCCATAATTCCTTTTATGTTTGGCCAGATCCCAGTTTTCATAAATTTCTCATTGGAAACTTGGTTCAAATGTTCTGGATGCAGCTTTGCTGTTGGTCTGGAAGGAAATCAGAAATTATGAAATGCAGAAAAATGCAAATTGATTGCAAGGTAAATTGGTTATGCAATAACAGTAAAACAATATTAATGATTATTTCTGTGAGTCAGTTAACCGCTAAGGTATGTGGTTACCTATTAGTAAAACAATTAGATATTGGAATTTGGTTACTAAGCAGAATTAACTATCCATTTCAGCTCTAACTAGCTCATTTCAGCCTTAGAGTTGAAATGAATATCCAATTTTATACCCATAGGTAATACCCACATTTTCTGGTACTGTGGGTATTTTCAAAC
>QEPC01014655.1:556673-571249 GCA_003113815.1 Sphenodon punctatus
GAACAGCCGAACATCCGAACCGAACAGCCGAACGGCCTAACTGAACAGCCTGTTCGGACGAACGAACCGAACATCCAAACCCGAACTCGACGAATGAACCGAACGAACAAACCGAACGAACGAACCGAACAAATCCGAACCGAACGAACGAACCGAATGGACGAACCAAACGAACGAACCGAACGGCCGAACCCGAACCGCGATCTGTTCGCCCATCCCTATCATTTATGGACCTATCTAATCCTTGTGTAAATCCGGCTATTCTAGTTTCTCTACTGGCCTTCTCAACATCCTCTGCAGAACTGAAATGGTTACCTAATTAGCAGGTTACCCCAGGTAATACCTGCCTATTCAAGCACAGTGTCCGGTACTCAACTGGCTACCAGGTAGCCAACTACCCCCAAAATTGGCAATTTCCATTGTTGGTTTACCAATTTCCTAGTTACCAACTGGTAAGTCAGGACAGACAACCAATAAATTGGGATGGAAATATGAGAAATCAGGACCAGAAGTCAGTATTCCAGGTCCAGAAGTTGGTGTTTCAGTTCTGGACATTGGGTACCCAAATTAGGCACTAATCTGGTGCATATTAGTACCTTAAATTTGCGGATTTATTTGGGTAATGGAAATTCAACAAGTTTACCTGTTTTGTGGGTAAATTTTTCAGCTCTAATCCTCTGACAGCAACTTCCACAGTAAATGTAAAAGGTCTGGATATGAGAGGTTAGTATATACCAGTACTGAAACTCGGTATTCTAAATTACTTGGGTTTTACTAAGTATTATGGTATTTGACTTGGTTTTACTGAGTACTGGGTAACCAGGGAATTGGCCCAGTACTCAGTGCATGGGTAAATTCTTGGATGGGTAATGTATGGGGCTTTTCCTGCAACATATGGGGCTTTCCCTGGTCCTATATAAGGGAACTTGGTACTCGGTACTTTGAAAATACTTAGTACTCAGTTTTGTTTTACCAAGTATTTTACCGAGTATTGAGTATTCAGCCGAGTTACCAAGGACCAGTTGAACATTCACAGCTGATCCTCAGAAACTCTTAAATGCTTACAATTTTTTTTCTACTGTTCGGTGCAGCCCTAGTATACACCTAGGGACAAACTTCCAGAATAACGACCAGTCTTAGAAAACTTTGCATCCTGGGTGGGGAACCCCAATCTCCCAGATCTGCTCTGGCCTGCCAGATTTTGTTCCATGCTATGGAATGGTCTGCAGACCCGATAGATAATGACAAACTGAATATGTCTTTCTTATTCCTCCTTATAAGAAGCAGGATCTTACCAGCGTTATTTAGTACAGTACTCATTTCTTAGAACTGAAATGCTGCAACATTGTGAGGGGGGAATTCTATCACTGCAATTTATAATAATGACACTTATGCACGGTGGCATCTCTGATTTTATTTTTTCACTCAAGCGTCCCATCTAATCTGTCACTTTTAATCTGTGGGTAAAATTCAGTTCTCACATACAAAAGTGTAAACTAGGGCTGAACTATTTTTTTTCTCATGAGTAAAACTCGTTATTTCAAGTACCAAGACCAGGATCTTGTCGGTCCTGGTATGAACTCTCGAGGGTTACCAAAATTTCAACAGCCATTCTGATATCGTGAAATCTTCCTGTGAAATCAGTATGGCTATTTCAGACCAGCCTAGTACAACCCCCAAATCTCCTGATAACTAAAACATCTCCGACTCTTTTCCTGCTGCCCCCAATTCTTGGAACTCTCTTCCTGGATGTATCTTCTCTATTCCATTCCTCCTGACCTTTCAGATCCTTCCTAAAAGCCTCTCTCTTCCATTAGTTGTACCCCAGAGTAATTCCCCTGAGCCTGATTCTTATTCACAATCACAGCAATGCTCATTTTCAACACTGTGGCAGAATAAAGTAGCTCTTTTACACTGGAGACAGTACAACAGATTAGACATTTTCATAGTCAAGAATATTATTTACATTTTCCCACAGACCTCCAAATATCTGAATAGTTATGTGCTACCAAAATGATATTTTCATCTTTGGTTATTATAGTTTGCTTATTTCTGTTATTTCTTCCATTTCAGTATTTCAGGTAATTTGTTTTAGAAATAATGGCTCCCATAGTGCTAAAAGGAAGTAACTGAAATATTGAATTGGGTAATACTGATGAAAATAACCAAAATAGATATTCATCTGAGGAATTAAAGCAGGAACCTAATTCCATTTGTATCTGCTTTATTGGATCCATTTCAAAGAAGGCAAAATGATCAGAAAAAATTGAGCTTAAACGCGTGCCTAATTTAGTAACCACGGGCAATACCTATGTCCCGATGCGCTACCTGAACACTAATCAGGTACCTAACTACCTTAAAAATTGGACATTTCTGTTTCTGTTTTGTTAATTTTCCTGTTATTGATCAGTAAATTGGGATGGGAAACTGAAAAATTGGGCACAGAAACTTGTAAAATCAGTCCTTAAAGATGATATTTTGGGACCAGAAGTTGACATTCCAGGACACTGGGTACCTGAACCATTGTGGATCAATTTGGGTACCAAAATTTCAGTGAGTAATATATTATAGAGCTGCAGGAGTGGCACTATAGTTAAGGCACATCACGGGCCATTTTTACAAGGACGGGAGTAGGAGGGATGGGTGTTCTGGCACGGTGGGTGGAGGGGTGTGTGTGTGTCCCTTTACATGGATGCACACCCACCTCCGCCCATCTCAACCAATGGGGCCTCCTCCAGTTTTCCAGGTGGAGATGGGTGGAGATGGGTGGGTGATGGGTGTAGGTGGGTGTGCGCCGGGAGCACACATGCACAAACACCCACTGCCCATGGTGTTTGCATGGATGAACACCCAGTGCACACTCATCCCTCCCACCCACCACCAGCCCGTTTTTGTTGACGCCCCCCTCCTGCACACCCACTGGAACACCCAGTGGTGGGTGGGACTGTCCATGTGAAAACGGCCACTGTGTTAAAAACATAAACATTCTATTAATTATAAATTGGGATGATTTCTCATATCACTGTGAAATTTAGTTGGGAGGATTGATTGGATGAGGGATAGAATCCATGTGAATTTCAGGAAAATCGGATGAAAAACATCAGAGGTTTGGAGGCCAAATTATATTTTCTCTCCTATGCAATATGTTTTGCTCTTGGAGACTTACTTCTGGGAGCAGTATTAAGAAATCTAGCAATGCTCCAAAATTCAAGGGCTGCCTGAACTGATTTTGTGTTTTTAGTTTTTGAAAATGCATTGTATAATCTTGAAGCTCTGATGTTTTGAAGTGCCCATTTTGGCAAATGGTGAGAGCGAGAAAAATGGTTTTGCTTCTCTAATGTTCGATTTCATGGGAGAAGATAGAAGCTTTCATGAAGGCTACTGTTTTACAGACCTCAGAGGCATTTATTGCAGGCAATTGTACCTTATTTTCTTGCAGGCATTATACTGCAGGCATTTATTGCCCCCTAATCTTGTATGGCTGCCAGGGAAGTTTATTGCACCCTAATATTGAATCGATGCCAGGGGAGTTTATTGCACAAAAGGACAGGACTCCAGGAGCTGAAAGGGAAACTCACTGGCTAGCTGCTCCAGTTGGCAAGCAAATTCCCCAGCCGGTGTACTGGCAAGGCACAAGGAATGTTGATTGGAAACAATAGAGATAATAGGAATGCCAATGGGAAGTAATGGGGCTTTGGAAATGCCAGTCACCCTTAATGGGCATTAAAATAATACAATGCAGATGCTTAAGTAAGACAAAGGGAGTGGGAGAGGATCTGAAACACCAAAGAAGGTGGGTGATCAGGGAGACTAAGAAAGAACTGGAAAGGGGTGGCGGGGGGGAGAAAGCCATGTAGAGCAACTGAAAAGCTGGGTGGAATGACAGGTAGGAGGACATCAGGAGAAGCTGGAGTGATGGGGGGGCTGAGTGGAATAATGGGTAGGAGGGTCCATGGGTGGAGATGTGTGTGCACCCATGGGAAAGGGAGAACACCCCACCTCCACCCACGGCCGGTGCACACCCATCCCCCCACTCAGCAGCACTGTGTGAAAACGGCCTTTGTCATGGTCTTTTAGCCCCAGTCGTCTTCCTCTGCAGGTTGGGGGAAAGACTGAAGCTGGGGAGAGCTGCTTTCCCTATGTTTTTTTTTTTTTAATTAGAGTTGGAAAGAACAGGGAAACTGTGGACAGATGAGGTAACTGGTCATTTGCATCCAGATTATAATGATCAGGGTGAGACTTGTTTAAATACTGGGATTAGCAACATTAGGGAGGCAGGGCTAACTTTGCTGCTTCTTGCCTTAGTGGTGTCTCTAGTCTGTAAGATTGAGACTGTGCTGTAGTTGGGGAATATTTGAGCAGTTCTCCTCTGCAAAGATTTGTTAAGGTACGTGTGAGAGCACTGATATTAACATGTTTAACAGTCTTGCAGTAAAAGGGTAAGTGCAGATGTCTGGAATTCTGATCTACAAGGTTTCCTACACAGTTGCAATTACAGCTGAAACTCACTCCCGTATTTCTCAGTGAGAATCACAGTTCTTGGCTCATTCTAACAAGCAAGAATGAGCCAAGGACCAGCAGGACCTCAGCTGCATTCTCGCTGATAAACGTGAAAGAAAGAAAGAAAGAAAGAAAGAAAGAAAGAAAGACCTGCGCATGCGTTGGCCAACGGGCCATTCTGTGCATGCGAAGCCCTTTTCCAAAATGGTGGCAGCAGCATCACCACCATTTTGGAAAAGGGCAGCCATTTTGCACATGTGCCGTGGCCATTTTGTGCATGCAGAGAAAGTCTACCTTTTGCCAAACTGGCAGCAACTCTTCTGGAACCATTTTGCGAAAAGACTGTGCATGTAATGAATGGCCCAGCAGCCATTTTGTGCATGTGCTGTAATGTTATAGTTTGGTGTTTTTTTTACAAGATCTATTGTAAGATTTCTTACTGAATCTGAGATCTCATTGGGGCTGATCTCATGGCCCATGGACACCACGAGCAACCTGCATGTGC
Organism: Sphenodon punctatus; assembly: GCA_003113815.1. Taxonomy (NCBI): domain Eukaryota; kingdom Metazoa; phylum Chordata; class Lepidosauria; order Sphenodontia; family Sphenodontidae; genus Sphenodon; species Sphenodon punctatus. The sequence continues at coordinate 561,679 of QEPC01014655.1, forward strand.
AAATGTGCGCACCAACCGTGTGCAAGTCCATAGAAAAGACATTGTGCTGTGCAGAATCCGTATGGATTCCATGCAGATCCCATGCAGAGGGGTTTGCATTGTGGCCATTGTGATCTGAGTACACAACACAAAATCTCGCAAGGTATCTCACAAAAACAAAAAAAGGCTTTTCGTTCAGCACTAGTTGCAGCAGAAATATGGTATGTTTTGAAGGAAAAAAAATCTTAAAAAGAGATGTCCTTTCCAGAGCATTGCGGACCAAAAGAGAAGTGGCGTAGGAGTGTCTGAAATAGACTGTGTCCTGTCCACAATTATTTCTCATGAGTGACCACTCACCCTTGTCTTATTGGAAAAGGAGATCTTCTGAGGTGAGAGTTTGCTAAATTGTACAATACCTCAGAAAGGATATCATAAACTGTGACTGTTTTAATGCTGGGAGATCGGGCTGCCATTTTTAGGGATGTGTGAATAGAACCGAGTTCGGAACTTCCATTCGGTTCAGTTTGAAAATCGAGTTCGGTTTGAAAGTTCGGTTTGGTGGACCGAACTATTTGAGTTTGGTTGACCGAACTATTCGAGTTCGGTCGAATTCAAAACTTCCAAACCGAGTTTGTAGATTCAAAACCAGGTTTTTTGGCCTTCCGAACTGTTTTGGATTCGACTGAACAGTTTGGTTGTATTCGAGTTCAGTTCTAAAGTTCGGTTTGGTCGACCAAACTATTTGAGTTCTGTTCAAATTCTGAACGTCCAAACCGCGTTCACACATCCCTAGCCATCTTTGCTCTGGGAGAATACTGGGAAATGTAGTCCAGCATGCTTGTAGAGAGCCAGTGGCAGTTACTGTTCTAATGCTCTCTTGGAGCATGCTGGGAAATGTAGACCAGCATGCTTCCAGTGAGCCAATCAGGGCTGGCCTTACCACGGGGTGGCTCAGGGCAGCGGCCCCAGGCCCCACTCCTGGGGTGGGGGGCGCACTCAGTGTCCCCAGCTCCTGGCCTGACAGTGCCTGGGCGCTGGGGACCGCATGTGAGGCCCCCCTGCTCAACTGACCAGTCCACATCTCCCCTGAAAGGCAGCGGAGGGGGGGCACTGAGTAAGGGAGAGGCAGAGGCCCTGCCTCTCCCACACTTCGTGCCCCCCCTCCGCTGCCTGTCAGTCTCAGCCAGGGAACATGTGGAAGAGGTGGGGCCTCTCCCTCTCCCTCATTCCCACTGGCCAAGACAGTCAGGCAGTGGGGGGGTCCAGCTGACAGTGGAAGTGAGGAAGAGGCAGCAGCGTCACTCCGTAGGTGCCCCCCCTCCGCTGCCTGTCAGTCTCGGCCAGGGGAAATGTGGAAGAGGCGGGGCCTCTGCCTCTCCCTCAGTCCCCCTGGCCGATACAGCCTGGCAGCAGAGGGGGCCAGTGGAAGTGAGGGAGAGGGAGAAGCCCCACCTGTCCCACACTCCCTGCAACTACTGGTGGCAGCAGGCGGCATGGCGACAGATTTAATCTGCCACTGCTGTGCCTGCCACCGAAACCCGCCACAAGGAGCCAGAAGGCAGGCCTGGCGTGGGGCCCAGTATGGCAAGGAATTATGCCACAGTGATGGATGGGGAGGTAAATGCCCCCGAAATGGCTGGGCTTGGAGTTGGGTGGAGGGGAGTGCCCCTCCACCCGTCCCTGAGCCAGGAAGTGCCCCTAGGCCCACCGGCAACTTTGCCACCGGCGGGAGACTGGGTCCCACATTTCTCCCCTGCCCTGGCCTCGCAGTTCTTATGGCCAGCCCTGGACCCAATGACGGCATTGATGGTGGTTCCACTTCACAGTGGCATGATGGGCTGGCTCCCTCTGCTTTGACTCCACGTGTCACATCCCTCCTCACGATGAGTTTCCTTCCCCACATCCTCTTTCTAGCCCCCTTCCTGCCTGCCCCCATATTCCTGCTGCCCCCTTTCTAGCATTTTCCTGCTGCCCTTCTCTTCCTGCCCACCGTGCCCCCCAAATTTTCATGCTGTCCCCCCTTCTTGTCCAACATCCCCCCTTGTTTTGTCATGTAAGGACAGTAGGACAAATAAGGAGATTCAGTAAAATACTTGGTATTCTACTGAGTATTTTACCAAATATTACTGAATATTTGTTGGGATTACTGAGTAGCTCCCGGAAACCCGATCCCGATCCTTGACTACTCATGAATAATTACTGCCCTGCTTGTTTCATCCCTGATTGTACACAGCAACATTTCCATCCATTCTCTCACACCGAAGTATCTCATTGGATGACATAAGAAGGCAAATATTCCTCTGCCCGTAATCACCTGTGCAGTGACCGGATGCACTTGAGCTGCTGCCTGAGAAAGGAGCTATAAAAGAAGGAAAAATTGAGGCCACAGTGGAGACAGAGATCAAGCACATAGTACTAGGGTGGGAAAGGAGCCTGCTGTCCCCAGCTTCAGTGTTGCCTTAAACTTGAAAAAGAGGAAGATTGGGGCTGAAAGACCAAGAAAAATTGTCGGAGCCAAAGGATGTTTTTGTACAACACCCCCCCATGCATGGGCACTAGCTGTTCATGTGGGGGGATAGCTCTTTAAAATATGGTGCATGGAGGGTGCGCACTCCGGTGACCCAGGCACCACCCACCCAGTGCGTGGGGCATTCTGGGAAAATCCATTGTACCCTGTGTGTGGATGGAGTGGGCGTTGTGTGGATGGAGCGGCTGTGCATGGGGCCACTCTTTGAAGTGCTCCCCTACGCACGGCGCCAACCAACAACTGGGAACCCCCCACCTGTCTTGTGTAAAAACACCCTAAGTTGTAAGTGAGCACAAAATGTGAGACTGTACAATGTCTTTATAGCCTTAACTTAAAATTTCCAAGTTTTTTTGGAGCATGGATGCATTTTTAAGAGTCTTAACTCCCCTCTTAACCTAAAGGTTTTTTTAAAATTTAAGAATACCTGCCTTTGCGTGTACTCGTGTCAGCTCTTGATACAATATTACCCACATATATTCATTGTGGTTCTTTTCTTTTGCAATGCCAACAATGTAAATATAGACTAGTGCCCTTCAACATTTAAGGAATTACTTCTGAATTACACCGGATTAAATGAAGGGAGAATTTGGCCCTGTGAGTAGCTTAAATTGTTTGCCAAAGGTTGCTCTTTGTGGATGATGCAAGACTCCCGGACCTCATCAAAAAGCAAAATATCTTTGTTTCTGCACTTTTCTCTTTTTATCACTGTGGCACACAAAACCCTACGAAGAGGAATGATGATTAAATGCCTGCCAGCAGAGAACCTGCGGAAGCAAGACATTTTTTTTTTCTGTCTTAGAAGCTATCTGCCAGGGTTTTTGCTCAGCAATGAGGGGGGAGTTTCTGCAATAATAGCAGTTTCCAACAGCAGGCAACTTTCAAGAGTTGCAAAAGTCACTGTGACGTGGTTTAGCAGCCTCTATTTTAGAGAATGATTCAGTCGCAAAAAGACAGACACCAGTAACCACAAAGACTACATCACTCAACCAGTCTACAACACAAATAATAGCCATATAAACCTCCTTGTTCTGTCTTGCAGAAATATCACATTCCATAAAGAGCTCGAGTTGGTGAAGCTGTGGTTCTGTATACAATCAATAACATGTATGTTCCCCTTCAGACAAAACAAAGCACGGATCTATGAATTAAAATGGAAAAGGAAAGTGAAATAGATGCGACTAAGTACAGGACAGAGTTCCTAAACAGTTGTGACCAAAGCTGTACTGTGCTTAGGAAAAGGTAGGTATTCACCTGACATCATCACTGGGAACACCTGATATGACCCCAGTCCATGGGGCACTCACTGGTCACAGAGCAAGGTTCACCAAAGCAGGGAGTGGTGAAGACCTTGAGGTCTCCTAATGTAATCATACCCAAAAAGTTTGCTATAAATATTAGTCATCAGATAGTAAGTGGATAGTAAGTGAACAAAAGTTAAAGGGACGGAGGTCTAAAGCTTTCAAAGTGATTAAATGTGAGAATCAATATTTCACGGATATTCTGAATACATGGGCTGGATTAGAGATGAAACAAGTACCGTCAAAAACAGGTATACCCACTGAATTTCCAGTACATGAATCAACCTGCCAACATTGGATACTGATTGGTCCCTGATTGTGACCCACAGTTTGGGTACACAATGTTCAATGTCCCGGAACATTGGCTTCTGATGCTGGAATGTCTACTTCTGGTACCAATTTTTGTATATATAGACTTTGTTATTGATTTACTGACTTCCAACACCTAATAAGTGAATTTCTGTCTCAGAAAAATCGGCTTCAAGTCCCTAATTTTAACATTTCCATCCCAATGTTTCAGTTTTCCAACCCAATATACCGATTGGCAATTAAAAAAATTGAAAAATCATTGCTGTAAAAATAATCCCCCCCAAAATTAAAAAAAAAATAAAAGTTACCAATTTGGGGAGAATCTGGGTACATGATCGGTACCCAAGAACCTGTTGGGTACCTGATGTGATAGCTGAAAATCCAGCTATTACCCTTTGGTACTAATTTAAGTGTCCGTTTCAGCTCTATGGATTGAATCCTGGTAGCTTGTCTTTCCCAGTCACTGACATCCTGCCATGTTTTTGTCGTCTTTTATGGTGTGGCCTCCAATGTCATTCAAGTAATTTTCATCCGGCTGAGAGCTCTAAAATTTGTGCTGTTCAGCAAATGTATTATTTGATTTGCCCATCCTTAAAGAACGGCCTTGTACATTCCAATTGCCGCTGCATCAACCATAAAAGAAAAATCCACACACCTTTGGGTTTTATTGCCATTTTCATCTAATAATAGCAGTAACCTTGGTGCAGGGATTTTTTTTTTTTTTGAAGCAAATAAAGACCAACTGGCATCATTGGTTAATGTCGTGGGACACAAGTGAGAATTACCGAGGGGGAAAGAAAGAGGTAGAGGGTGAGGGAAAGTGTAAAACTGCTGGAAGCAGAAGAGGAATTTAGAGAGACCAGAAAGATCCTGAAAAATGATGAAAGTAAAGTACTTACCGTATTGAGTGGTAAGAACAATAGGGGGCTTTGATGGCACCTAAATGCCAATTGTGGCTCTGCAGAGTGACAGTTAGCAGCAACAGAGAGATTTATTGTTAAGAGACTTCCTGGAAGAGATAAAAAGCCCTGGTTTTATCTTTTTCAGATGCTTCTTTTTCGGATAGCTCCATGAAATAACCATGTAACACAGAGCTAAAATAAGTATTAGGTTTATCACTGGTGGGTTTTATTAACATTTTCTGGTAGCCCTTTGAGTAGCTGGATACTATTTGAGAGCAAAACGGACATTAGCATCTCAAATTTTTTAGGTAATTTGTATCATCATTTTATACGTTTCCATTTTTCTACTTCAGTTGTTTTGGTTCTTTGCTCATTTTGGTATTTATTATGGTGTTTTCTGTAATATTAGCATTTTTGTGCCTACACGATTGCAGAAAATGATGTAACTGAAATATTGAAAATGACCAAAAGACTCAGACCAAAGGACTGGGGGAGAAAAAAATTAAAGCAGAATAACTGAAAGAGATAACTAGCAGAGAGTAAATGGATATTGGTTATTGCCTGAACTGCCATTTTCAGTTTCGGTCAGGCACATTTTGGGGGGCACTTCTATCACCTTTTAGCCACCCTAAGATGCTTATAGCTGGACAGGGCGACACAAAAATATTAATAATAAATAATAATAAATAAATAAATAAATAAATAATGTACATTATACCTCAAGGGTGGGTAAATTTTCCTAATCCTGAGAGCCGCATCCATTTACCACAATGGGGCAAAGAACCGCATGTGACTCTAGAGTCACAGTTTGTCCAGTTGTCTTGTCAATGAGCACTATACATATATATTATAGATAAATCCTCCAATTGAATACACAATCAGATTAGGATTAGGGGTGTGTGCATTCGTTGTTTGCTTGCTTGTTCTGTTTGTTATAGGGTAATTTCAGACATGACAGGCCGTTCGCCCCGCCACGTTGAACCCTGGACTGAGATCCATCTCGGATCCCAGTTCGTGATCAGACCAGCCGTCCTTTAGACGTGCCGGCCTGATCTCTGAGGAGGATTGAGAAGGGGCCGGGGCTGCGCAGCACGATGTGCAGCTGCTCGACCCCACTCCCCCATGCTTCACCGGCCGCCTGCCCTCGGGGAGACGGGCAGACACAGTGGCCAATCAGGCCACTGTGCCCAATCCCGAACTGCGGTCTGAGCCACGGTCAGGACCGGGGCGAGGTAACAGATGTTACCTTTGCTCCATTCCTGATTGTGGTCCAGCTAACCACAATTCTGGAGGTGAGGCCGGCCTCACCTCCAGAATCATGGTTAGCTTTGAACCCCGCCAGGAATTCACCATGGTGAACATCTGGCAGGGCTCAAACAGACGTTTACACGATCATAGCTACCACACCGAATTCACTGTGATTCGGTGTGGTTGACTGTGATCACGTAACGTCTGAAATTATCCTTAGTTACTAAACCTAATGAAGCCACATTTGATTAGGTAACTAAAGTTATGAAAAAGAATGAATAACCAAACCACATACATTTGCTTTCATTCATGTTAATTTGAAAACAATTTTTTTTAAAAAAATACCCCTACTCATTCTGTGCATCTGTAGTCATTTTCCAAAATGGTGCCGACAACGTCACCCCCAGTTTGGTAAAGAATGTGTACGCGCAAAATGGCCCCAGTGGCCATTTTGCACATGACCAATTCTTTTTTTTATTTATTTTTTTTAAAAAAAGATTAATCTTTTTATATGTTTTATTATTTTTAAAATGAAAAGCACAATGTCAATGAAGGGGATTTTAACAAAATATCCAAAATGGATTTTTAACCCAGTAAGCAAAAACAAAAATGCACACGGTAAGTGCTGCACACCCTATTTAGAAATGTTCAGTAAGAAGAACAGAGAACTTCTCGGGGAGAACTTGCCTTTATTTTCATCTAGGGATTTATTTATTTTTTGGCCTTTCAAAGGAACTGGGAGTCTTGATGGGTAAGAGCTGAGAAGATGGAATCCTCCCTTTAAGGACCTCTTTGTTTACAAGCTTTGTCTGGCCCTGTCACGGCTGGGCCTTGAACCCTTGGCCTTGGGTGAGACGCTCCCTGCCTCCTGCACTATTGACAGATCGCTGCAGGGAGTGTCTCTCTTCTTCCTCTTGGTATTCTCCCACTCTCTCTCCCTCTGTGCCCTACACGCACCTGGTGGCAGGCGTGGACCCACCTGCCACAGCCTGATTGGCTCTGTGTAGTATTTAGGACTGCTGAGGGCTGTGGCAGGTGTGGAGCTTCTGGTCATTTCTCCTTGACCCTTGTGTGGTTCACACCCCTTGCTTTTTCCTCCTCCTCCTCCTCCTCCTCCTCCTCCTCGCACTCTGTTTGTATGTCTGTTTGTGTCAGTAAGTCTCAATGTGTTATGTTCCCTCTGTGTTCCTAGTGTGCTATACCTTTCCCCCTCCCCCTGTGTTGATACCTGCCCTGTCTGTATTTTGTGTGTGTTGGGGCATTCCTTGCCCAGCTCCCTTCCCCCTTGGTTTGTCTGCTTGGGGTTTAGGTTGATTGGTCCCTACTCACACCCTGCCCCGCGTCTATGGGTATTTTCAGACGAGACGGGGAACCACTCTTCAGATTCCCCGCTGGAATCAGCCCGTCACGTCCCACAGACATGCCGGCTGATCCTGGCAGGGAATCGGGGAGGGGAGGGGCCACGTAATGCAATGTGTGGCCGTACGGCCCCGACCCCCCACGCTCCCCTGCCTCCCGCCCTCTGGGGAGACGGGCAGACGCTGCGGCCAATCCAGCTGCAGCGCCCGCCCGAATTGACCACGGCCCAGAATCCCGCCAGGGATGTGATTCCCCGCCGTGATTGACCGTGGTTAACACCTGTGGGGGAACTTCCGGTTCCCCCACAGATGTTACGAGGCCATTCCCCACCACAGGGTATTGACTGGTTGAGCGTGGTCTTGTAACATCTGAAAATACCCTGTGTTGATGTTTTTCCCTTACCCCCTGAAACCCCCACAGTGTATTGTGCTTTCTGTTTGTTTGTCTGTCTGTCTGTTTGTTTGTTGGCAGGAAAGGCCTCATTCTGTGGTTGCCTCTTGTCTCTCTTTGGAACCTTGTTGCTCTCCTCCTGCCTCTCTTGGTAACCTTGCTGCTCCCCTCCCTTTTGGCCCTGTTCCAACACGGGTGTGCTCCCTGACCTTCTAGCCCTACATTGCTGGTTCTCTAGTCCCCCACTCCCTGTCTCTGGTTCCTTATTGCTCCCTCATGCCCTACCTATCGTTCATTGTTCCCTGCCCCTGGTCCCTCGCTTCCTGCCCTTGGCCCCTTGTTGCTTCCTGGTTCCCAGTTCCCTGCCTTGGGTTCCCTGGACCCTGCCTCTGGCCCCCCGCTTCCCATCTCTGGTCCCCCATTGCTCCCTAACACCCTACCTATCATTCATTGTCCCTGACCCTGGTCCCTTGCTTCCTGCCTGTGGTCCTTTGTTGCTCCCCCAGGTCTGGTTTCCTGCTCCCTGCCTCCAGTCCCCAGGTCCTTGCCTGGGTTTCCCTGCTCCCTGCCTCTGACCCCTCGCTCCCTGGATTTGGTCCCCTATTGTTCCCTAACTCCCTACCTCTGGTTCCTTGTTCCCTGCCTCTGGCTCCTCTATCCCTACCTCTGGTTCCCCGCTCCTTGTCCCTGTTTTCCCTTTCCAGTTCCCTGTCCCTTGTCCTCAATGATAAGCCGTATGCTTTCTTAGGCCAGCTCGTCTGGCCCTTATGCTGAGCACTTAGTCTCCTTAGTATCAGAGAACGGCTGAGAGGTTCCTTGTTACGCCCTGTGCCTCCTTTCCCTTTTCCCCCTGCCTACCTACCTTTTCCTCCTCCCCTTCCTGGCCTCTGGCCACGTATGCTTACCCTTCCTTCCTCTCCCTCCTAGGCTCCAGCCACCGGAGCCTGACAGGCCCTTGCAGGGTAGAGTTGAAATGAATAGTCCATCTTTTTATTGACAGAGATCATTCCTGTTTTTGGATAGCCTTTGAATACGTAAAAAATGATGTCTGTTTTCACCTTGATATGAATATCGGTTTGGCCCTGTGTTCACCATGTGGCACTGCTTAGACACACAAACCTATCTTGGGACAAATCGGTGTTTTGCTTGCCACCTATTCTCATCACGTAAGCACTACTGCCTCGTTCCCCATGTTGTATGTGCAAACACACCTGACACCACGAGATATCATTAGACACAACATTGGCCATGTGTTCAGATGAAACATGTAAATTGTCCAGTGTTTACATTGTGTGTTCAACGGGTGGCCAAACTGGTGTTGGGATTGTTAGGGTGCTTACATAATGGCCAAACATGTGATTAGGTGTTTTGACACCCAATAAGAACGTAAGAAGTGCCATACTGGGTCAGACCAATGGTCCATCAAGCCCAGCATCCTGCCTCCAACAGTGGCCAGTCACAGGGTCCTGAGAGAAGCACCCAACAGGTCAGAATGCTATCCATTCCCTGTGGGTCATCCTCAGGCTCCCGACAGTAAAGGGTTCCTCCCCCCCCCCCCC
>QEPC01014655.1:573812-598212 GCA_003113815.1 Sphenodon punctatus
CGCAATCCTATCTGGCTAATAGCTGGTAATTGAACTATCTTCCAGAAACTTGTCCAGACCTCTTTTAAACTCAGCTATTCTGCTGGCCTTGATCACCTCCCCTGGCAGTAAATTCCACAACCTAATTGTACGCTGAGTGAAAAAATACTTTCTTTTGTCTGTTTTTATTCTGCCACCTGTGAGTTTCATGGAGTGTCCCCTAATTTTAGTACTAGTTAAGAGTGTAAATAACCATTCCCTGTTTACAAGTTCCACACCACTCATGATTTTATAGACCTCTATCATATCTCCTCTCAGCCATCTCTTTTCCAAGCTGAAGAGTCCCAAGCCTCTCCTCATACGGGTGCTGTCCCATACCCTGGATCATTTTTGGTGCCCTTCTCTGTACCTTTTCTAATTCTGCTATGTCTTTTTTGAAATGGGGCGACCAGAACGGCACATAATATTCAAGTTGCGGTCACACCATTGATTTGTATAGAGGCATTATGACATCCTCAGTTTTATTCTCTGTTCCCTTGTGAATAATTCTTAACATTCTTTGTTATGTCTAAAGACACCCATAATCTCCACATATTATATGAGAATCCAGATAAGGACCAATCCAAGGTACATGCATGCACCATTTACACGCATGCAGTGTGTGCATGCGTAGTGCAGGATGTGTTAACACCAAGGACACGGTATGCATGTGTTGTGCACATGGTGTGCATAGATCCTGTGCTTGGCGCACACATGATGCGTACTTGGAGTGTGCATGTAAACCTTGGATTTGGTCCATACTCTACTGAAGTTGTTCTACTAGTTTTGGTATTTCCTTTTTATGTTTTATTCTTTTGGTTAATTCTGTTATTTTGGTTACTTCATTTCAGTGACTGCACACGCATCAGACTACTAAACATAAGAACATAAGTAGTGTCATACTGGGTCAGGCCAGTCATCCATCAAGCCCAGCACCGGTCTCCAACTGTGTCCAATCTCTGTCGATTGGAAGAAGTACCCAATAGGTCACTACTGGTACTACTTATCATTTCTAAAATACTGGGTGTCTTTAAACATCAATGGGTGTCTGAATGTGTGTTTTGACCTTGATATGAACACTGGTTTGGTCCTGTGTTCACGATTTATTTATTTATTTATTTATTTATTTCCCATCTTTTCTGCTCCCAGAAGCTCAAGGTGGCTAACAATAAAAACATAGAACACAAAAATACACCAGTAAAAATAGATTGAAACACTACATTAAAATTCAATTAAAACTCAATTAAAACTGGGGGAAATAATCAGCACCCACCACCCTAACACATCCCACCCAGCCATCACCCATCTCCCTCACCAAATGCCTGGTGGAACAGCCAGGTCTTGCATCTTCGTCAAAAGGAAGGGAGGTCCGGAGCCAACCAGGCCTCCACCAGGAGGGAGTTCCACAACCTAGGTGTGGCCACTGAGAACACCCTCTCCAGAGTCCTCCCTGGGATACCCTGGGGAACCTCCAAAAAGGCTCCCCCAGCCAACCGCAGGGGCTGCTCCAGGGCCCGGGGAATGAGGCAGTCCTGCAGGTAGGCAGGAATCAAGCCATTTAGGGCTTTATAGGTCAAAACCAACACCTTGAATAGGGCCCCCAAAACTTTAGGCAGCGGATGGAGCACTGGTGTAATGGGGTGATTTCAGACGTTACGGGCCCCGTTGGCCCCGTACCGAAATCGACCCATTCGTTCCCCACCGGGGTCACCCCATCACGCCATATCAGACGTGCCGGCGGGATCCCGGCAGGGAACCCGGGAGGGGGCGGGGCCGCGCAGTGCAGCGTGCGGCCGCACAGCCCCGCCCCCTCCACACACCCCGCCGCCCGCCCTCCGAGGAGATGGGCGGGTGGCGGAGCCAATGCGGCTGCCGCGTGCGGCCAAATGTACCACGGCCCAGGATCCCGCCGGTGATCCCGGGCCGTGGCGAGCGGCCAGACGTTATTTTTTTTTGTCCCTGCCGGGGGTCCGTTTGACCATGCTTCCCAGGACATTCCCCCGGCTAGCCCGGGAAGTGTGGTTCAAATTGACCCCTTGTGCAGATTGACCATGGAGAACATCTGGCGGCCGCCAAACAGACGTTCGAGGCACAGTGACCACAGGTGGGTATTCACCGTGGTTCACTGTGATCTCGTAATGTCTGAAAATACCCATGTACTCACGGTGACCCGTCCCCTTAAGGAGAGGAGCTGCCGCATTCACACCAGCATTGCATTCTGCACTATGGTGCTGTTTAGGCACACAGCCCATCTTGGGGGCAAATCAGTGTTTTGCTCACTACCCGATATCAGCATGCATGTGCTGCTGCCTCGTTCCCCATATTGTACCTGCTAACACACCACGTGATATCATTAGACATAAGGTTGGCCGCGTGTTCAGATGAAACATGCAAATTATCCTTGTGATGTAATGGTGTTCACATCGTATGCTGAACAGGTGGCTTAATTGGTGTTGGGATTGTTATGGTGCTTACACACAACAGCCAAACACGTGCTTAAGGGTTTTGACACGTGTTCTTTGTTATGTCTAAAAATGCCCACTAATAGTCGTACGCAGAACTGTACAAATACACATAACATAAAAGACAGTCCCTGCTCCAAGGGGTTTACAATCTAGATAAGAGATGAACACAGACAATTAAAAACAGGGCAATAGAATGAATCATGGACTACAGGGTGCAATTTATTCAGTAATTCAGTAACTGATTTATTCCAACTAAGATTATGCCTGGGATCATGTTTTAAAGGGAACTTCAAAGAGGCGGGCCTTTAGGCGGGACTTGAATACGGATAGGAGGGGGCCAGGTGCACCACCTCAAGAAAAATGTTCCAGGCATAGGGTGCAGCAAGGTGAAGGCACAGAGTCCAGAGTTGGCAACAGAGCAGAAGGATGCAACTAAGAGTATCTGGCCTGATGAACGGAAGTCACAAGAATGTATATAGGGGGAAATAAGGTCACAATGGGCAATCCATTCTCAGCCCCCAACAGTAGGAGGTTACATTCCCAAAACCTACTCGGCTAATAGCCATTAATGGGCCTATCCTCCAAGAACTTATCCAATCACTTTTTAAAACTAGCTACACTACCAGGCTTGACCACTTCCTCCGGCAGTAAATTCCACAATTTCTTTTGGTTATTCTGCTATTGTGATTACTTCATTTTAGCAAACACACATGCATGAGATTGCTAAACATGTTGGAGGAATGAAGTCACCAAAATAACAAAACCAAAACTGAAATTCCTGAAGTTACCAAAATAAACCACCCCCAAAAGAGCAGATATTTATGACTTTGGGTAATTTCAGACATTACGATTCCACAGTCAACCACAGTGAACCCCCTGTGGTGGCCGCAGTACCGGAACCTCTGTAGTGTGTTCCGCCAGAAGTTCACCATGGTGAACCTCCCGTGGGAAACACTTTGACCATGGTTCTGGACCATGGTCCGGAATTGGTGGAAAGTAAAGTCTGTTACCTCCACTGATTCCAGACTGTGTCCCAGACCCCGATGCGGGGTCGCCCATCTCCTGGAGGGCGGCCAGCTGGGGGAGTATGGGGGGGGGATGTGCGGCCGCAAGTTGTGTCGCACAGCCCCGCCCCCTCCCTGATCCCAAAGTGGAATCAGTCCAGCATGTCTAAAGGATGGCCGGACTTATTCCTGATGGGATCCAAAACGGATCTCGGTTGATGGTAATGGGCCGGTCCGTCAAGTCTGAAATTACCCTTCATCTGGTTCAGTTCAAATATAACTAATTCAGTGAATTTATTTGTTTTTGTGGATATTTGTTTCAGCTCCAGTGGAGGGCCAGGCTTCCTGAGTCATCAACTGAGATCTCGTCACTCAAATTCTGATTAAAACCTACTACCACTACTACTTATCATTCCTATAGTGCTACTAGGTGTATGCAGCATTTAACACTCACACATTTTGGAGACAGATCCTTTCCCAGTGACTTACAACTGAAGATGGAGAAGGATGCCCTCAATCATCACATGGAAAGACAGACACATACATATTCCCATTTTACAGATGTGGAACTGAGGCTGAGAGGTTGTGAGTTACCCAAGTCCACCCAGTGAGTTTATTGGCTGGGGTGAGTTTTAAACCCTGGTCTCTCAATTCGAGGTCCAAGTCCACCACCTTTTCCACTACACAAGACTGGCCCTCAAAACCTCTAAATAGCCATCTGCCATAAACTCCCTGTCTTACAACTTCTTCCTTAAAAGTTTAACATTCAACAGATGAGGTAGGATTAGAGCTGAAATGGATAGTTTTGCTACCTTGTAGTAAATTAACCGTGTATTCAATATTCCTGCAAATTAGCCATCAGATAGCAAAGTGGTTGAAGGAGAACAGGGAAGTATCATAGGACCACAGGTGCAGAGGCAGTGAGAAAGCAGGCCCCCAGAAGTCATCCAGAAATTCCAGTTTTTGGCTACTATGATATTTCAGTTTGGTCATTGCAGTCATTTGTTTAATTATTTGCGTACTGGTCACTTGATCATTTTGGTGATTGTGGTGTTGAAATACAAACAAAATTGTATTCCAAAATACCAGTTTCATCCTGATTTTGTCCCAATTTTGTCCCAGATTTCAGGCAAAAATTTTGGGTATTATTTCAGGTTTTCAGGTAAATTTGGGTACACAAAAAACAGTAACTGGCATTTTTGTTTTCCAGTACTCGATCACTATCCAGGTACTGCTTTGGATACCCAAAATGGTATCCAAAAACGGTAACTGAAAATGTGGTTATTGACGATGGATATCAAACCAGGGACCCATTTCAGCTCTAGTGTGGCTATCATTTGGATATTTGGGAGGCTATCTGAAAATGTTAATAATAACTGGGAACAGAAAATCTACTATTTGTTTCAGCTCTAATTCTCAACCCTGATTGTAAGCCTCGCCTCTGAAGATGAGAGGGGATGTAGTCTCCTTGGACAGATTTAGCCTGCGACTCTGCTTCTGGGGTTGCTGACAACGCTGTCGCTTGCATGGTACCTAATCCTTTTGCTGGACCCACCAACACATTTCAAACTGCTCTAGCCCATCAGTGACCCTTTTCAGTTACCCTCTGACCTGGGCTTGATGGAGCTAGTGTCCTCAAGCTGGGAAACTTCATAAAACATTCATTACTGGAGCCTCAGCACTTCTAAGAAGCAGATGGTTAATTTGCAGATGGAGAAGGAAGGGCAAGGTCTGCCTAAGACCAAAGCTCGGCCCATTAATTGACAGTTCAGGTTAGCCATGAAAAGCAGGGTCAGGAAAGAAAGAAAGAGATAAGTTCTGCTAGATCATTAAGCCCCTATAAGTGCAGGATATAAGTCCGCTAATCGGAGATACAAGCGGACAATGGCTAGGGTTTTAAACCTATTTGTGGTGTACATGCACTAGCTATTCTGACTTTCTTCCTGTGTATTGCCTAGAAACTGGTACATCACTCAGTGCTGTCTCTGAGAGAGGACACTCTCTGTTGTTTTCATGGAGTCTTTATTTCTTATTCTCCCCTGACTTGTTGCTTTTATGTGGAAAAACTGAAGTCAACCAGGCAAACAGCCTGTTGTGTATGGGGGGAAAAAATGATCATATCCTCTGTCAAATTCCAGTGGCAAAAAGGGGAAGTGATACAAATTTTAAAAGGGTGCATGACTTAGTAAGTAACCCTTTGGAATAGAGCCGACAGAGAGTACTTTCAAAACGGGTAACGCATTCAATTTCCGGTACCTGAATTGACCCATCGGGTACTGATCAGTACCCAATTGCGACCTGCTCCATGTACCCAAGTCCCAGAATGTCAACTTACGGTACCAATTTTTCATCTTTTTCATAGATATATCAACTTCCTACATCTGTTAATCAGTTTTCGGTCCCGGAAAGTCAACTTTTGGTCACATTTAAAAAAAACTTTTTTGTGCTGATTTTTGGTTTTCTGACCTGATATACCGATTGGTATTCTGATATATTGACTGGAAATTGGTAAATTGAAAAATAAGTTCTGGAAGATTATTTTTTCCACAATAATAATTACCAAATTATTTTGGTATCTGGGTCCCTGATGAGTACCTGGGTCACCCATTGGTCTGTGGAACTGGGTTGCAGAGGAGCACGCCTGGCCCAGAAAGACCCGATGCCTTTACACGGATGACACCCACATCTCGGCTCTGCCTCACAACTGGGCGGGCCTGTCCGTGTAAAGGTGGGCCGCCAGATGCACAGGCGGAGGAGAAGCTCCGCTCCAGCCCTGCTAGCGGGACAAATTTCCCTACTAGTGGGAGCACCACCATGGAGTGGGCCTCTCAAACCTGAGGCACCAGCCTGAGGTGGAGCAGCAATCCGTCTACTTAGCAGATGGCTTCTGCAGGTTCACTCATGGCTAGGGGTTGCCCCAGGAAATACCATAGAGCTGCGGGTGGCAGTCTAGAGCAGTGGCCAACATTTCTTCAACTCTATGGTTTGGGAAAGTGAATGAGGACTACGGGAGGTAGGAGCTGCCGAGTCTGTTTAAAATGGACCTAGGTGCAGCTGCAAGTGGACAGACATGGGGGTGCATCCCTGGACTTGCTCCGTGTTGAAGCATCCCACGTCCGTCTAAAGACAGCCTATGAGTACAAGCCAGAGGGCTTTCCCTGCCTTGGGAGACCTTTGTATGTAGACTGTGTAGGTGGAGAAAATGCAAGGACTGTGAGAGGAATTCTCAGAGTGAGTGATGGTATGGGCCCTGATGTTGCCAGGACTTACCCCAGGAAAGCCCACCCCTGTCACACAAAATCTATGGTTCTATGTGAGAAATTGTTCTTGAAATCGTGCGAGAATATTTGGAGGTGCCCTGTGTTTCAGTTTGTTCAGAAATATAATAGGGGGAAGAGGAGAGGGGGAACTCATTAGAATTTCTAAATATATAGTCTAGAAAGACAACGTGGTTGTTACCAAATTGGTCCCTGAAGTATTGCTGTTGTTGCTTTATATCCCACCCTATCCCCAAAGGCTCATGGTGGCTCACAACAGATTAAAAAATAATTATACAAAAGTTAACTCCCCTCAGTTAACATGTCTCAAAATTCCCCAGCTCCCATCATACCTTCTGAAAACCCCCATTCTCCATTCCGTCCATTCTCCCATATATTCCACAGTTTTCCCTGTTCCATACACACAGAGTAAGTGGGGGGAAATTTCTTGTTCTACAGTTTGATGGCTGTGGCTCCTCTGTATTTCTCATTTTTTGAGATGGGGAGAGTTCCGTGTCATTTGTCCAAATGACACGGAACATTTGTCCAAATGACCCCCAACAATAGGCGGAGACAGCTCTGACTTGCCTATCACCTGATGGAGAGTCATGTGTGGCTCGAAAGTTTGCAAACTCTCACCAACAGAAGTTGGTCCAATAAAAGCTAGCACCCAAATACTTTGGGTGTTTTTAGACAGAGCCCGGGAGGGGGGCACCCTGCTCTAGCACCAGTGGGTTCAAATGGATCTCGCCATTGCAGACCACAGTCCACCTCTGCCCCCACCCCCAACCTGCACCATCGAGCTGCTGGTAGATGGGAAGCCACTCTAGGCTGCCACCCACAGCTCTATGTCGAAGAAATCCACAGCCTGGAGCAAAGCTGCAGTGGCCAGCCATCATTTAGACCAGGGGTGGGGAACCTTTTCTATCCCAGGGCCCACACTGAAAATTAGTACGAGCTCTGAGGGACACATTGAGGTTGGGGGCAGGAGTGCTTAACGGGTGTATTCAAGAACAGGAGGGCCCAGATCATGGATCTGTGCCATGGATCTGTCCCCTACCCTTGTGCGCATGCCCTCCCCTCTGCTCCATTATCCTGAGCTCAGTTTTTAAGTGCTTGGGGAGGGGGGTAGAAACTGGGTCCAGGGACCAGATCCAGGCACTGGAAAGGAGCTACATAAAAAGTTGCTGAGGGCCACATTTGACCCCTGGGCCTGAGGTTCCCCACCCCTGATTTAGGCGGACCACTTCTCTGCCCCCAGCCGGTGCTCCAGGTATGGGCAGCCCACTTCACTCGCGGTGCTCCCAGATGTTCCAGAGAACCACGAGCAGAGCTGGCCCAGAGCAAGCAGCACCTCTTCTGCTCCTGCTCCACCTCACCCCAGGGTGGCCGGCCTCTACATGGATGGGCCATCCAGGGGTAGGGCATCTAAAGACACCCTTTGTCTCCATAAAAATATATCAGTATTTGATATAGCTGGGGTTCTCAATCAGTGTGTTGGCTGGAAGGGCATTATGTGGGTCCCAGGAGTGGTTCAGAGTGACTTGGAGGCAGGGGAAGGGAGGCAGAGTGGAGAAGCCCTTGTACAGCTGCATTCTGTCTCCTGCCATGTTCCCTCCCACCCTGAGCCTTCGGGGAAGGGCAGGATATAAACGCGAATAAAGAAAGAAATAAAATTTGTCCTGGCGGCCTGTGCCACTCAGGATGGAAAGTTGAATAGAATGAGGCAGAAGATACCTTCCTTCAGTTCCTTGCCTCTCTAAATCTCTCCTCCCACTGCTTCCAGTTGCTTCATCCTGGCTCCTTGCTGAGGTGGCTGTCTAGGACAGTGCAGAAAATTGGGCATAGCCTCTCTGAAAAAGCCAGGAACTCAGCTGCAAGGCAGATGGGCATGGCTAACACTTTAAAGTACACCAGGTAGTCGCGCCGTGCTTCGATCCTGCCTGGGGTGAGAGTCCTCACCTCATGCAGGATCTGTCCCCGCCGCCGAACAAATGTGACAGCAGCCAGGGCTGGGGAGGGAGTGGGGAGAGGACAGGGGCTACATGCAGACATAGTCTGTATGACCCTGCCTCCCATGCTACTCAGCATGGCCATGTCTCCTCCCTGATGGGCGGGTGCTGTGGCCTTTGAGGCTGCTGCACCTGCCCAGAAAAGCTCAAGCCACCAGCCAGAGTTAGGTAGAGCGGGCCATCATACATGATGGCCCGCTCTACTATGATTTGGGGAAGGCTTCCCTGGACCATGGCAGGACTAACTCTAGGTTGTGAGGTGTCAGGAAGCCCACCTCACAACCTGGAGTTAATCCTGCCATGGTCCATGGAATGTTTGCTCCCGCCCGCAACAAACATCTGGTGGGCGGGAACAAACGTGACACCACCATGGGTGGCCACGCCTGGATAAGCGTGGCCACCTTGGTAGCGTCACGTCTGAAAACAGCCTATGTTGAGTGTGATTTTAGCATCCGCTTAACCGGTCATGCTGCTTCCTCTCCAGTTCATTTGCATGCATGCAGTTGATTGGTTGCAAAGCTTCAGCTGATATCAAACAACCATTTTATACTCTTTATATGGAGATTTTCCGAAATGATACGTTGATTCCCTCACACTGTTTCTATCTCAAGACAATAAGCTCCTGCCAGCATTGCAACCTCCCAAGAGAGGATTTTTCAAGCATATCCAATGTCGGCTCTGCGCAGCTTCCAGTTGATTTCAAATGGAGTTTTTGAAGCGATGGATGAAGAGTTAGCCCGATGCTGAGTGCATTAGAAAATATTTGCCCTCTGTGTTCAAAGCAGGAGTGTGATATTAACTGGGTAATTCCGATTCCAGAGAATACGTTGCACTTTGCAATGTACTATCTCATACAAACAAGGAAACAGAAGAAGAAAAATGGTCTCGGGTCAGGAATCCCACACTCATTTTTCTCCTTTAGTGATTGAGCAACAATGCAGAATAAAACAGTCGGCTTGAGATTGGATTTTCCATCCAGGTTACCTTGAGCGAGATTTAGCTAGTTCTAATGAAATGTTGCACTTATGCCAAAGATCCCCAAATATGAAAAGAACATTGGCTGATCAGAGAGCATTTTACCAACAGGGAAGACCTGCCACATAGATCCACAATGAGGAAATTAAATTGTATTCTATCTTTTCAAAATACACCGGTGCCTTTAATTGTCTATGAACGGGAAAGGATTACTAGACGCACACGTGGTGTATTTCCAGTAGCTGGGGTAATACCTTTCTACCCATATCTGTACCAGAGCCATAACCAGTCTATGACCAATGTGACAGTGGCCACCGGTGCATTTACATGAGGGGCACCAAACAACGATGTCCCAGAGCAACTGAATCATCAGCTGTTTGCCTCACTGTGGCTGCCTGCCCCAGACTCCCCTAGTGCTTAGCTAATGGGTATGTGCAGGACCTTCCCATGGGGCATATACGTCCCCCCACTACTGGCTAAGCATTTCTGCTTAGTTCTGGTTTACAGAAGCAGCAGTTCAGGGAGTTCGGAGCAGACCACCGCAGGGTAATATACACACAGCTAATGATACAGCTGCCCTTGGGCATGGTTGGTTGGCGTCCCTGATGCAAATACCCATGGCCACTGCCATGTTGGCCATAGGCTAGTTATTGCTCTGATCTGTATGTCTTCTAGAACATGTCTTCTAGAGTTGAAATGAATAGCCGCAAAATGAATATACCTGGTGAAATTATGATATCTGACTTGACTCAGCAACATTGGGTATCAATCCATATTCAATTACTGCCCAAATGGCTGCCCGATTTACCAAAATACCATTGCTGCTACCAAAGTTCCGGTTTTCATTACTGATTTGCTGTTACCAATTTTCCATTTCCACCATGCACCAAAATAGGAATGGGGTCAAGAACATTCAGAAACACATGAAAATAGTGAAACATAAGTCCGAATTGGTCAATAGATAGAAAACTAGTTGATAAATTGGAAAATTGGTGACAGTAATATCCAGTATTTCAGGTAATTGGGTGTCCAACTCGGTAATTGGGTACCAATCAGACATATAACAGACTACCTGGAATTTCAGGTATTACCCACTGGTAGCAAATTAGCTACCCATTTCTGCCCTTAAGGCTTCCAATGGGAAAGAAGTCTTATGTGGCTCAGGGAAGGGAACATATAAAATATACATAAAATGAATCCCTTAAAATATATACTGCATTAAAATATAAAATCCCCTAAAAACAGTCCTTGATATCGTATCCCCAGTTGCTAAACATCTAGCCAAGAAATACGTTTTTCATTGCCTCTAAAAAAATCATGTTCAGCTTGGGCTTTGACGAACCTCCAGATAGAGTTCTAGAGCTGTTAAGAAGCTACTAAGAATGCACCTCTGCTCATGATTCCCATGAAGATTTGGTACATAGATGGAACTTGCAAGACAGGGCCCCCAGCTGACCTTAGAGATTGCGGTAGGAACATAAGGTATGTCTCCAACTCTGATCTTGCCACCATCACCATGCATTTGTCACCTCGAGGATTGATTACTGCAATGCCCTCTATATTTTCTGGTGCACGTCTGCCCCTGGAGGAGTGTGGAACCAGTTTGGTTGGTTTGCACACGAAGCCTGATTGAACCAGAGAGGCTCCAGACTGTTCTGGGGGAATTATCCTTTTATCTTGATGACTGGACGCTCGATGACCTCGTTTCTCTTTGGAACACCTTGCTGACTGAGGCCATCAACTGGATAGATCCCAGCCATCCGCTCCCTAGGCATCGGCACCACAGGCTTCCTTCGTTTACTGAGGTTGCTGAAACAAGATGTGCGGTGGTTAGAGCAACGGTGGTGCCGTTCTCATGCTGAAGTGGACAGATTGCAACATAGAGCCAGTTTGCAAGCCTATGCCATGGCTCTGTGGGCAGCAAAGAAGGAGTTCTTTGCTACCCTCATATCATCAGTAAAGTCTCATCCAGAGGAGCTTTTCCAGGTGGTGAGGGGGCTCAGCTGTTCAGTCCGGCCTCCTTCTGTCTGGAACTGGAGTTTTCCAGTGCCCGCTGTGACATGTTTGTTGATTACTTCATAGATAAAATTGCCCGTATTCACCACAACTTTGACGCCACATTTATTACACTAGGAGAACCAGAGGTTATGGGAGCCCCATCTTGTCCGGTTTCATGGGATCAGTTTTGATGGGTGTCACCCGCCAATGCAGGGGATGTTCTTGGGGCAGTTAGAGCCACCTCTTGTGAATTATATCCATAACTGGAGACGCTAGAGACGTTGTTTGTGGGGGAGGTCAGTGCCTCCCTTCAGGAGGGCAGAGTGCCACGCTGTCTCAAAGAGGCAGTGGTGTGGCCTCTGCTCAGGAAACCTTCACTTGACATTGACTCCCTTGCAGGCTATCAGTCTGTCTCTAACCTTCCCTTTTTAGGGAACATTATTGAACAGGTAGTGGCTAGGCAGCTGCAGAAGCATCTGGACTGCTTGATTTTCTGGATCCCTGGCAGTTCGGCTTTCATCCAGGCTATGGCACTGACACGTCACTTGTGGCTTTGGTTGATGTACTCCATAGGGAACTGGATCAGGGATGTTTGACCCTGCTGATTCTGTTAGATCTGTCATCTGCCTTTGATACCATTGACCATGAGATGTTGGTGACTCGCCTGTGGGACAGAACCAAAGTGGATGGAATTGTTCTTGAATAGTTTAGTTCCTTCCTGGCCTGGAGAACTCAGTGAGTGGTGCTCAGGGACTGTTCTTTATCTCCTCGACACCTCCCATGTGGAGTCCAGCAGGGATCCAGCTTGTCCCCTATCCTGTTCAATGTGTATATAGCCTATAAAGCCATAAATGGCCTGGGCCCTACCTATCTGTGGGACCGCCTCACTCCCCGGGTTCAGGATCGGTCCCTGCAGTCATCTGGGGTTGCCCTTCTCGAAGTATCTTGAGCCTTTCGGGGGGCCACACAGAGGAGGGCATTCTCAGTGGCTGCACCACATCTGTGGAACTCCCTATCACTGGGTGGGGAGGGCAGTTGGCCCTGGATCTCCCCTTGTTTCAGAGAAGCTGTAAGGCCTGGCTGTCCTGCCAGGCATTTGGCGGGGGAGATGAGTAGGGATGGGCAAAAGCGGCTCGGAAGTTCAGAGATTGGCCCGAACTTGGCCTGTTCGGACGTCTGAACATGAACACGAACACAAACACAAACACGAACACGAACACGAACACGAACACGAACACGAACTTACCGAACCGAACTCAATTCCGAACATCGAAATGACCGAACAGTTTGGTCAGTTTGGATCGCGTTCAGGTGAGTTCAGGTGGCTAAATTGTGGTGTCTCTAGAAGGCCAACCATGGCAGGGAGGAGGAGTCAGCTGACTCAGCTGAGGAGGAGACTTCAAGGCACCAGGGGTGGAGGGTGGAGAGGCTTGGAGTAGCAGCTAGCCTGCCCAATCACCATCCCTTTTTGCCTCAGGCGACTGGCTTCGCAGTCTGCGATTGGCCATGGACTAGGCTGCATGGAGCCAATGGGGCTTGCGGTGAGGCGGGCGCAGCAAGAAACAAAACTGTCTGACTCCCCCCTTCCCAACACCTTCTGAGCTATTCACCGTTCCTGAACAGCAGGCGTTTCAGAAGACTGCCTCTCCCAGCAGTTCCCAGCTCCCCAATCCATTGCCATCCTCCTCTCATTTCACCCATCCAACCCATCTACCCCCATACTCTCATTCATTTATTACACTTAGCTTATATAGATTTAGCGATTATTTTTTGTTTTTACCCCTCCCTAGGTTCCCTGGGTTCAATCCTCCTTCCTCCCTTCCCCTTCTATTGACTCCTTTCCCTCTCCCATATATTCCATCCCTGATTCCCTTCCCCTGTTTTTTCATTTAGAGTAGGATTATTAGATTGATTTAGGTTTCATTTCAGCTTTGTACCCCTCCTTGTGTTGTTTGTGTCCCCCCCATATCTATCTATCTATCAATCTATCGATCGATCTATCGATCTATCGATCGATAGGTTAGTGATAATAGACAGTTGTAGGAGTTAGCTTAGTGATAGAAATAGCGTTTAGTGATTTAGTTTTTGTGTTTGTAGGAGTAGGCCTGTGTACTTATTAGATAATCCATTTAGTTAATAGCATTTAGAATAGTTAATAGCAGTTAGATTTAGAGTGTGTGTGTGTGTGTGTATATATATATATATATTTATATATTAAAAAATAATAATTTTTTAAAAAAAACAAACATATACAAACATTATTTTGGAGGGAGAAATGGAGAAGGGAAGGAGAGGCTGCCCATAGGGGAGGCAATGGGCCACATGCCAGAGGCAGGTGGGGCCGTGCCAGGGAAGTGGCAGCAGGCAGCAGAAGTAGCCAGAGGCAAAGCACATGACACACACACACGCACACGACCCAACTCAGCTGGCCTGCTTTAGGGCAACAGGCTTCAGTGGCTCATCATCACCTCCTGGCAATGACCTCCTCCACTGCCATGCAGGGCACTGGAAGGTCTGCATGACTTGAGGCTGCGTTTGTCTCTGCTGCTGGTGGTGCTGGAGCAGGTGCTGGTGCTGCTTCCGATGTTCCTCCAGGGCCACCAATGTCCCCCACTGTTGAGGTGATCCCCAGCAGTTCAGAGGTGGTAGATCCCACATCGGCTGCTAGAGGCAGGGCCCGATCCTCAGGCAATGTCAGTAGGGAGAGGAGTAGCAGCAGCAGCACTAGCAGATACAGAGGGGGGCACAGGGAGAGTGCCAGCAGCATGGTGGGCATGGGAAGTCTAGCCTCAGGGTCCCAGGACTCCCCTTTATGGGACATCACTGTGATCGCAGACAGTGAGGAAGAGGCAGACACTTGTGCTGCAGAGGAGATGTCTGTAGCTGAGGTGATGTCAGACCCTCTTCCTAGAGCTGCGTCGCATGTGCACAAAGTTCTCCCCCTCCCAGCAGCACTGGCAGCAGTGCATCTGGCGGGATGGGCAAGAAGGCAAGACGGGGGAAAAAATCCTCAGTCTGGGATCATTTTAAGCAGGTGCGGGCAGATGATCCCAGAGAGGTGCAGTGCACGCTGTGCAATAAGGTGGTGAAGCGTGGACAGGTGCTCACCAACCTTGGCACAACTACAATGGCGAGACACCTCAAGGTATGCCACAGTGCTCTGTTGCTCAGCGGGAAGGCAGGGGAAGTGGATGCCAGCAGGTTCCCGACTGCAGCGGCCAGTCACGTGGTTCCTTCAGCGGGCCAGAATCCTGCAGCAACTGCTGCTCCCTCTAGCAGCAGGAGCAGTAGGGGGGCAGAACAGCAGCAGGAGCATCCCCAGCAGTGCCGTCAGTCCACCATGGAGGAGATGGGGTTGGGGGATCTGTCCAGGCCATTGTCAGGGTGCTGTGGCACTGGTTTCTAAGGGAAATCCAAGCGTCTATAGGGATAAATGATTGCCTTGGATGGCCAGCCCTTGTCAACTGTGGAGGACAAGGGCTTCCAGCAGCTGATTGGTTTCCTGGCCCCAAACTTTAAGATGCCTTCCCACTCCACCCTGAGTTGGTCTGTGGTGCCACAGCTCTACAGGACTTTGAAGGAGCAGATGAGAGAGCTGCTGGTAGGGGCTGGGGAGGCCATGGTCCACTTCACCACTGACCTGTGGTCCACCAGAAACACCCAGCATGCCTACCTGGCAGTGACTGCACACTGGTGGCAGGACCCAGAGGCAGCGCTTGGCAGTGGCAGGAGGGGACCTGAAGCAGGGTATAGGTGGGCCCTGCTTCAGGCACAATTCATAGACAACTCTCATACCTCGAGGAACCTTAAGGCAGCCCTGGCCACCATGGTGAGGGAGTGGGTCATGCCAGGCACGGCCTTCACCAAGGGGTGTGATGTCATGGACAATGCGGCCCATATACTAAAGGCAGTCCATGACGGGGGATTCACAAGCATCCCTTGCGCTGCACACATCCTCCATCTCATGGTGAACAACGCTCTGGGCTTGGGGGAGAAGGGGATTGGTCCTGGCACACTTAGCTCCCTGGTCGAGCAGGGGAGGAAGCTGGTGGGCTTCTTCAACTGCAGTGTGAAGGGCAGCGAGCTCCTCCAGGCGAAGCAGGCCAAGCAAGGGTCCCCGTTGCTTACGCTGATCTAGGATGTCTCCATCAGGTGGAATTTCACCTTCCTGATGCTCAAGCGGCTTCTTGAACAATAAACTGCCCTGCATTAAGTGGAACTGGAGACAGACATTGAGGCACCTCCAGAGTTGGAAGAATATAGCTCACACTATCTTCGTCCTGCGACCATTCATGGCCGTGACGGAGACCTTGAGCAGCTCCACTGCCACTCTCAGCCAGGTGACCCCGCTCGTCCATAGTCTCCACAGAAGCCTGGATGAGATTGGGGGGGAGGGGCAGGATTGTGGCTACACGATTTCAACCCACCTATGTGACACTAACTGGCTCCACTCTCTCGCGCTGCACAGTCTTTGCTAGCCTATCTGAGTGACCTTCTGCCAATGTCCCAGACTGTCTGCCCTACTGCCTCCCATGTAATGCTGCATGTCTGCCTGCACAGCTTTCCGCCAAGCTCAAAGCATGCCCCAGTCTGCCTTCCTGCTTCCCATGCCAAGGTACCTGTCTGCCCACCCAGGTTGACTAGCTCAAAGGCTGCCAAAGCCTTCCTGCCCTATTGCCTCCCATGCCATGCTGCCTGTATGCCGGCCCAGCTTTCTGTCAAGGCAAAGCATGCCTCAGTCTGCCTTCCTGCCTCCCATGCTAAGGTGCCTGTCTTCCCACCCAGGTTGACTAGCTAAAAGCCTGCCAAAGTCTGCCTCCCCTACTGCCTCTCATGCCATGCTACCTGCCTGCCCACCCCCCTGCCCAGGTTGCAAAGTTTGAACCCTGCCTCAGTCTGCCTGACTGCCACTCATGCCACGCCAACTGACAGCCTGCCCCGGCAACCAATGTCTGCTGGTGCTAGTGCCAATGGCCCCCAGGCCAGGCCTATATGCTGTCTGTGCCAAGGGTTCTGTACCCTGGCAACCAATGTCTGCTGGTGCTAGTACCAATCACCCCCAGGCCTATATGCTGTCTGTGCAATGGGTTCTGTGACCCGACAATCCAATGTCTGCTGCTGCTGCCAACGCTGCCCATGCTTTCTGTGCCATGGGTTCTGGGGCCCGTCATTCCACTCACAGAGAGTCATCGTTCAACTGCATCATGAAGCAGCCACTCCAGTCGCAGGACCTGCCATCAGGGTTCTGGGGCCAAGTTACAGGCAGGGAGGGCTGTGGCCAATATCTACAAGCTGCCACTCTAGCCCCAGGACCCACCATGATGGGTCTGGGGCCATCATTCCTTGCACACTGTGCTGTCGTTCCACCACATCAAGAAAAAGCCACTGCAGCCCCAGGACCTGAAATCAGGGTTCTGGGGCCAAGTTACAGGCAGGGAGGGCTGTGGCCAAGATCCAGAAGCTGCTGTCACTCCAGCCCCAGGACCCACCATCATGGATCTGGGGCCATCATTCATCGCACATTGCGCTGTCATTCCACCGCATCAAGAAGCAGCCACTCCAGCCCCAGGACCCACAGTCAGAGTTATGAGGCCATGTTACAGGAAGGGAGGGCTTTGGCCAATATCTACAAGCTGCCAATCTAGCCTCAGGACCCAACGTAATGGGTCTGGGGCCATCATTCCTCACATGCTGCGTTGTCGTTCCACCACATCAAGAAACAGCCACTCCAGCCCCAGGACCCACCGCCAGGGTTCTGGGGCCAAGTTACAGGCAGGGAGGGCTATGGCCAAGTTCTATAAGCTGCCACTCTAGCCCCAGGACCCATCATGATGGGTCTGGGGTCATCATTCCTCGCACACTGCTCTGTTGTTCCACCGCATCAAGAAACATCCACTCCAGCCCCAAGACCCACCGTCAGAGTTCTGAGGCCATGTTACAGGCAGGGAGGGCTGTGGCCAGTATCTACAAGCTGCCAACCTAGCCCCAGGACCCAACGTAATGGGTCTGGAGCCATCATTCCTCACACGCTGCGTTGTCGTTCCACCGCATCAAGAAACAGCCACTCCAGCCCCAGGACCCACCTCCAGGGTTCTGGGGCCAAGTTACAGGCAGGGAGGGCTGTGGCCAAGTTCTATAAGCTGCCACTCTAGCCCCAGGACCCATCATGATGGGTCTGGGTTCATCATTCCTCGCACACTGTGCTGTTGTTCCACCGTATTAAGAAACAGCCACTTCAGCCCGAGGACCCACTGCCAGGGTTCTGGGGCCAAGTTACAGGCAGGGAGGACTGTGGCCAAGATGTACAAGCTACCACTCTAGCCCCAGGACCCACCGTGATGGGTCTGGGGTCTATCATTCCTCACACAGAGGTGATGTCATTCCACCGCATCAAGAAACAGCCACTCCAGCTCCAGCACCTGCCGTCAGGGTCCTGGGGCCTACATTACTGGCAGGGAGGGCTGTGGACAATATGCATCTAGAAGCTGCCACTCTATCCCCAGAACCCACCATGATCAGTCCGGGGCCATCATTCCTCGCACAATGAACCAATTTTCAACTACATCAAGAAGCAGTCACTCCAGCCCCAGGATGTGCCGTCAGGGTCCTGGGGCCTACGTTACTGGCAGGGAGGGCTGTGGCCAATATCTACATGCTGCCACTCTTCTAACCTTAGGATCCACTGTGATGGGTCTGGGCCCGTCATTCCGCTCACAGGATGCTGTAAATCCTGCTGCTGTTGTCTGCTGTGCCACAGGTACTGTGCCCTGGCAATCCAATGTCTGCTGCTGTCGCCAATGCCGCCTATGCTTTATGTGCCATGGGTTCCACCCCAGCAACCCAGTCTTCTTCTGTTGCTAATATTGCACGTCAACCATTTGCTTCTCAATCTTGTAGACTGCAATAGCTCAGATGAGGGCGGCGGCAGGCAGGGGTTGGGTGAACATTACAATGGGGCAGAATGGAAGACTCTCTTTCGATTGGCTGCGGGAAATGGAGGCTATCGGTGATCACCCGTCCCTTTGCAACAATGCTCTCCTATCTCTTAGGATCGACTGTTCATGTTTGCACATCCCACAGATCACATTCCGAATCCTCTCCACTTCACAGATTTGACCGATGGTGCACGCATATCCGGTTGTGCAACCTGCATTGAATGATGAGTTCCTTGAGGATTTCCGCAGTGATGATGTACTCAGTTTGCTTGCCTTCTGATGATTTGGAGCTCACCCCGGATGATCTCAATCCTAAAAGAATCTTAAACGTCTCCTACAGTCCATGATCCTTGTTCTGTGGCTTTGCCATGGGTTACCCAAAAAGTGCCAGGGAACTTCCACCCTCTCCAGCCAGCAGGCACCTGCCCCTGCCAAGCCCCCTTACCCCTGTCCCCTCATAATTCTTTGCCTGGACCTCAATGCTCTTGGACTTTTAGGTCCTGGCTCCCGTGCATGGGGCCATCAATAAAGTATGTCACGCAAGGCGTGCAGATTAGCAAAGTCGTGCCAATGGGTGACAATTGGGGGTGATGGGGATTGGTCACATGACATTATACCCATATGTTTGTGTCTCTGTTACAGTTATTTAGTATGTAGGTATTTAGGTAGGTGACTAGGTGTGGGTGGGGAGTTTTACTTGCTTTCCTGTCTCATCTCAGTCTCTAGACCTCCTCCCATTTGCCATCATTCCACTCATGGAGATGGCCCCCAGGCCTTGGCTGATATGCTATCCATGCCAAGAGTTCTGTAGCATGACCAGCAATGTCTGCTTCTTCCAGTGCCAATGGCCACCAGGCCAGGCCTATATGGTGTCTGTGCCATGATGTCATGGCATCAAGAAACAGCTGCTGCTGCCAGGCCTATATGCTGTCTGTGCCAAGGTTTCTGTAGCCCAGGTTGCTGCCAAGCTCAAAGCCTGCCTCAGCCCGCCTTCCTGCCTCTCATGCCAAGGTGCCTGTCTGCCAACCCAGGTTGCTGCCAAGAGAGAGAGAGAGGAAATAAGAGAGAAAGCGAGAAAGTCCACCCACTGCTTGAAGGAGAGACAGACACGATCCCACCCATGCTGTCACCTGCACTATATGGCCAGAGAGAGAGAAAGAGAGAGAGAGAGAGAGAGAGGTTCCCAGATAGAATGAGGGATATGGGGGCTAGAGGGGGAGAGGTAGGTGTATCCAGCTACCCTGGCTGCCACCTGCCAGAACCAGGAAGAACTAAAATCTGTGCTCATGCGCCCAATGCCCATTGCCCACATCAAGCACACAGCAAACCTACCATAATGAGATGGAATATAACACACAATGTTTTATATGTGCCTGCCTGCCTGCCTGCCTGTGTGTGTTCCTAAACTGCTGATACAACCAACTTCAGCACATAGGGATAAAAGATTGGACAGGTCACATGAAGCTCGTAAAAAGAAATACAACAACTTTTATTAAAACTATTTACATAACAACAAAACAACAACAACAACAACATTCTAAAAACCAAAACCAAAAGTTTAAAGGAAACTTTTAAATGAAACTAGGAGTCTCTGGGCCTATCCCCCGGGACTTGGGAGAAAGGCAACAGCTATTGGGGTGCAGCACAGGGCTGAGGGCCGGCCACCCGGGACTCTGGCAGCTTGTAGCCTTGGGAGATGGCAATGTTCAGGGCCCCTTCCATGTCCTGATGCCACCTGGAGAGCGCCTGGTGGTATATTTGCAGGCGGTACATCTCGGCAGAGACATACTCGCCGTATGCCTCCACCTTCTGCCTCTCCACCTGGACTGCCTGCAACTGCTCCACCAGGCGGTTCTCCATGGTGGCTGCAGACAGCTGGACCTTGGCCACAAAGTCCCGGGTGGGCCGCTCCACCTGGGCCCAAAAGGCCTTGGCCTCTGCATTCTCCCGTGGGTCTCCATCCACATCAGGGCTGGGGGGGGAGGGCATACATGCCATCATTTGTGGGTTTCCTTCCCCCCATTCTTCTGGTGCTGAGGCTCCATGACCACAGCAACACCAGACTCCTTTGCCTGCCGCCTCACTCTCAGGCCATGGGTGCACTGTATGTGGGCGATGAGCCCCGTTGTGGTCACCTCCCTCTGCTGGCAGAATCTTTTCTGGCAGATCTAAAAAGAGCAGAAAAAGATAGGAACATAGGAAGTGCCATATTGTGTCAGACCAATGGACTGTCAAGCCCTGCCTTCATTCTGTCTCCACAAGTGGGTGGACTGGGTGGCCAATCTCCCTCTGCAGGGAACTTCCTTCCTAACAGGTCAGGTCATAGGGCAATTCATTCCCTGTTGTTCTAGTCCCTGTGCCATACCTTGCATGTGGCGATTCCGTCACCCTTGTCAAAAAACCTCCAGACATCCGACTTCTGGCGCCGAATGTCTGGGGGTGTCACTGGCAGGTGTGACCTCTGGCTAAAGGTCCTCCTCCTTGGCCTGGTCCTGGCAGCAACGCTGGGGCTGGCATCCGATTCCTCTCTGAAATGGGAACACATTAAGAACACCAAAGTAATATCATGCATTTATGATGATGATGCCTCTAGTCCTCCCTCCTTGGGGTGCTAGGGATTACAACTAGAAAGCACGTGCAAATCCTGCCCTCCCGGGGGTGCTAGGGGATGCTAGGGATTGCAACTAGAAAGCCCCTGGCTGGCACTTGTAAATCCTGCGCTCCCTGGGGTGCTTGGGAGACCCTGACTGGTACGTGCAAATCCTGTCCTCCCGGGGGTGCTACAGGATGCTAGGGATTGCAACTAGGAAGGCCCTGGCTGGCACGTGGAAATCCTGCCCTTCTTGGGGTGCTAGGGATGGCGACGGGAGATGTGACCCTGGCTGGAAGGACCCTGGCCTTATTTGGGGGTGCGTAGGGAATGGGATGGCAACTGGAGAATGGAGACTCTTGCTAGTCTGGCACAAATTTGGGTGGGGGTGCTGCTCATGCCAGAGCCCCCCACACCACAGTACCCTCTCTCTCTGTGGCAGACATTCTCTGCTACCCACTGATGCCCACTGTTTCTGCCTGACTGATGCCCACCACCCACGCACCCACCCACACACCATCGAGCACACTCTACCGAATAGAGCCTTTCATGTCCTCAAAGTAAAAAAAAAGTTTACAAACCTGGGAGCACCTCCTTAGCCCACCGCTTGCTCCTCAGCCAAGGAGCTGGACACCACCACTGGAGGTGTACTAGGGGCAGCGACCTCTTCCTCTTCCTTCTCCTCAAGCAGCAAGTTGGCCCCCAGCCAGCGAATAAGCACTTCAGCCTTCTTCATTTTTTTTTTTAAAAAAAAATCACACACAGCCAAACACACAGTCACTCACCAACCACAACTACAACAGCACAGCCAAACCCAACCCAAACACAGCCAAAATAAACAAAATGCACAGCCACCCAGTCAAACACACACTCACTCACCACAGAGCTCCGCACGCACTCGAATTTCCGTTTTCCGGTGCAATCACAGCTTCAAGTGCTCGCGCGATACTTTTTTCCAAATGGCCAAACCCGAACTGAACGGCTGAAATCAACGGCCGAACCCGAACCCGGCGAATGAACCGAACGGCTGAACGGAATGGCCGAACCAAACGCAGTCGAACTGAACGGCAGAGCCCGAACCGCAATCTGTTCGCCCATCCCTAGAGAGGGTTGAGGGGGTGGAATGTTTTTGGGGTGGGAGATATTTTCTTCCTCCCTTTAGTTGTTTTTAATTGTTGTTTTCATGTTTTATGAACTGTAAGCCTCACTGAGCTGCCTATGGCAGCAGGGGTGGGGGTAGTAAAAATGTTTTTATATATATATATATATATATATATATGCAGCTTCTGGGGGAGGTCGTGAAACATTTTGGGGTGCAGTGTCATCAATATGTTGATGAAACCCAACTCTACCTCTCTTTTTCATCCAACCCAGACCCAGCAGTCTCTGTTCTTACTTGGTGTCTGGCAGCTGTTGGGGACTGGATGAGGGCGAGCCGTCTGAAGCTGAATCCTGACAAGACAGAGGTGATGTTAGGGTAAGGCAGTGGGTGTGGCATTCCCTGTCATTGATGGGGTTTCTCCCCTCTGGTCCCCCTGGTTCGTAGCCTGGGAGTGTTCCTCGATTCCCAGCTCTGCCTGCATCTCCAGGTGTGGCAAAGAGCGCATTTCGTCAATTACAACCGGTGCAGCGGTTTTTGGCCATTTCTCTCAGACTCTGACCTGGCCACTATCATCCTTGCTTTTATTTATTTATTTATTTTACTATTTTTCTGCTTCACCTTGTCCTGCTCACAGAGCAGCTCGGGGCAGCTTTAAAAATACATCAACAATAAAAACACATGAATTATCATTAAAAACATTTTTTAAAATAAAAAGAACTAAAAGGGAAGAATTCCCCCTCCCCAACCTACCCACACTACCCATCTCCCTCTCCAAATGCCCAGCAGAACAGTCAGGTCCTACGCTGTCTACAGAAAGAGGGGAGGACTGGGTATCAGACAGGCCTCCGTCGGGAGGGAGTTCCACAGCCTTGGAGCAGCCACCAAGAATGCCCTCCCCATTGTCGCCAGCCGGACAACCCAGGGGAATTTGAGTTGGGTGTCCCCGGCCAACCACAGGGGCCGCAATGCAATCTGGGGTCTGAAGCGGTCCCGCAGGAAAAATGGGCCTGGGTCCAGTCCCGCAGCTGAGCCACCAACATCTTGTGGTCAATGGTATCAAATGCAGCCGACAGATAGAATAGAATTAAAACAGAAGATGTGTCCCGGTTTAATTCATGGCTCAGGTTGTCAACGAAAGCCACAAGAGCACTCTCCAGGCCAAACTCACGGAGAAAACCAGACTGTGAGGGATCAAGGAAAGTGACCCAATCTAGAAAAAGTGACCCAATCTAGATGCTCCTGAAGCTGCTGAGCCACCACCCGTTCAATAACCTTCCATAAAAAGGGAAGGTTAGAGACTGGCCAATAGCTGGCCAGGGAGTCAATATCAAGAGATGGCTTCTTGAGCAGGGGTCTCACTGCTGCCTCTTTGAGGTGGTTCGGCACCCTGCCCTCCCTAAGGAAGGCATTAACAACCCCCGTCAGCAATGGCTTTAATGTCTCCCGGCAGGTCTCAGGATCTCAAAACCATCCCATTTCCAGCATTGTGACCACACCTAAAGATCGCCAGACTCACAGTTTATTTATTTATTTTATAGATTTCTACCCCGCCCCTCCTGCCATGCAGCTCGGGGCGGCTTCCAACATTTAAAACATACCATAATTTTTTTTAAAAAAATCACATAAATATTATAAAAATATTAAAACAGGGCTAAAACCAGTATAAAACACAGAATAGGTGGGGGAACTAAACCATCCCCCTACCTCTCCCTCCCAAAGGCCTGGGTGAACAGCCAGGTCTTACAACTCAGCCGGAATGTTAATAGGCTAGGAGCCAGGCGAGCTTCCTCCAGAAGGGAGTTCCAAAGCCGCGGCCCTACCACCGAGAATGCCCTCTCCATCATGGCCCCCCATTTAACACGGGGGACCTCCAGGAAGGCACCCCTCAGTTACATCTCAGGATTTAAAAAGCATCCCATTTCCAGCATTGTGAACACACCTAAAGATCTCCAGTCTCACAGTTACATCTCAGGATTTAAAAAGCATCCCATTTCCAGCATTGTGACCACACGTAAAGATCTCCAGACTCACAGTTACATCTCAG
>QEPC01014655.1:612969-671649 GCA_003113815.1 Sphenodon punctatus
AGGGAGGGAGGTTTTTAATCCCCCACCCATTTGTTTTGTCTAGCCCTGTTTTAATATTTATATTTAATATTTGATTGTTTTATCTGAATTTTATTGTATTTTATTGTTTTAATTATTTGTTGTTGTGAGCCGCCCCGGGCTGCGTTGCAGGAGGGGTGGGATATAAATTTGTATAAATAAATAAATAAATAAAATAAATGAGAGACAGCCATAGCCAGATAGAGAGACACCAAACTGACCTTGCTCGTCTTGCCTCCAGTCTATGCAGTTAATTACATGGGCAATTAAGTTTGGAAGAGCTGAAACGAGTACCCACAAAAATGGGTATACCCATCCAATTCCCGGTACTCAAATTGATTGGAAAATATTGCCTACCAATTGGTACTAGATTTTGACTCGAGTCAAGTACCCAGTGTGCAAGAAGGTTGACTTTCAGTCCCAGAATGTTGACTTTTAGCCCCAGTTTTTTCATTTTCCATGCTGATTTACCCACTCGTAATCAGAAAATTGGTCCTGGAAATTACTGATTTTGGGGGGAAGTCAGGTACCTGATTGGTAATAGGGTAGCCCTTCAAGTATCTAACATAGTACTTGAAAATGTGGGCATTATCCATGGATAACAAACACACTACCTGTTTCAGCTCTAGATATATCCCATCATTCAGTCAATCAAGGAAAGTACCAGGCAAATGTCGCCACTCAGAACAGGTTTTCTCCACTCCTTCCTGACATTCAACAAAGTTCCTCTTATCCCAAACCTCTTCTCTTGAAAATTAAATCAATCAGTCTGAAGGTGATAATTAATTACACTGTTTGCTCAAGGTGCAGCCTTAGGCACTTAACAAATCTTACGTGGTTACCAAGCACTTGTTAATTTTTCATGGTGGGCTTAGGGATGAGACAAGAACTAGTGTTCATATTCCGAAGAAAAATAGCAACCTTTCGGGAGTGCTTACGAGTGTCCATCAGTACTTCGGCACTATCCGGTGATTCCACACTTCTGCTATTTCTCTTCCCCCCCCCCCCCCCCCGCCCCATCATTTTTGTCACTGTCCTGGACTTTTTATCACTTTCTGGGACTATTTGTTTCTTTACATCACTTTCCAGGAGTTTTTGTTAGTTTCATCACTTTCTAAATTTTTCATCACTTTCCAGGACTTTTACAACAGATTTATGGCAGTTTTACAGCACTTTTATGGCAATTTCCAGCATTTCCCTGGTACTTACTTAGCATGTTTTTCATCTGTACAGACCTGGGGGTGTGCACAGGGTACCCGCAGGGCTTGGAACAAGCCTATTGCAGCACCATTCAACTTGTGAAAAATAACAGGAAATGACTAAAACAGCGGGAAAGTCAGCAAGTTTCCACGTCGCATTATTTTATTATTGTTTTAACCTGTGAATCACCCCGGGATGCCATAGGCATGAGGGGGCAGCCAGTAATTATAAATAAATAAAATCTAGGCCCATCCCGGTAATGCACTTTGCTTCCTAGCTTCCTTTGCTTCCTAGCTTTGCTTTCTAGCTTTCTTCCTTGTTGCATAGCCATTGCCATGCAACAAGATGCATACACAAAATGGTCCAGTCAGAATTCCAACAAGCCATTCTGAACATTTCCGCAAAAAAGAAAAGAAAAAAAGAATGGCTTTTCCAAACCAGCCCTAGCCCATGCTAAGCTGTGTGGATCACACAGCCCCTTAATCTATCCAGTACTTACTGTTATGCAGCTACTCCCTGTCATTTATTTTCAATTACTACATTTTTAGTAGGATTGAAATGAGAATCAATTTTTTTCTCGCAAAAATCTTGTGAGCATCGAGAATAGTTACCGAGATCTCAGAATGATCTTGGTAACAGTCCAAGATATCGGTTGAGAATTTCTCAATTTAGCATTTACCGCTTTCCATGATTTACCATTTATCATTTACTGTGTTCATCCCGGTAATGCACATTCACAAAATGGCCACCACAGCTGTTCTGCGCATTTGCAGCCCTCTTCCAAAATGGCACGGGCAGCGTCACCACCATCTTGTTCATGCACATTACCGGGATGTATGCGCTGAGCGGACATGGTACATCGGTATATGATACACAATAAATCATGGTAAACCAAGAAAATAATCTTGACCACGAAAGTGTTTAAAACTGGGGTTTCCTTGTGCCCCAGACACTAGCCAGGGGAAGCCAGGCAGGGATGACAGCACCTTTATGCAGGGGATGGGACCATGTATGGCCCCCGGACGGGATTGCTGTGGCCTGGAGTCTAGGAGCAATCTGCTGCGGCCAGCTGCTTTTCAGGGATCTGATTCTGGTTCTGGCAGCCACTGCTTCTAGGCACAAGTTCTGCCTGCATGTTCAGTTCTTTGGCCCAACTCATGGTGTGGGGGCTGCCGGAAGACTGGATGTGTGCGCTGTTGTCCGCGGCAGACCAATGGGTGTCAGCTGCGTTGCCGCTCCATGGGTTGGGCAGGGGATCTGGCTGGCCTCTGCCTTGTATATTTTCATCCTATGTCACCAGAGGGGATCGTTTAAACTGGACTGGTCTAAAATCAGTTAGCAGCCAAGAAAGGGACTCTGCAACTTTCACGCCTTGGAAAAAGAGATAAAAAGGAAACTTATGTCCTGGGCTTCACACCTTTCAGCACAGGGCTCCTGAAAGTGTGACATTAGCTGACGGTGTGTCCCAGGCTCCTTTTCTATCCCCAACAAGCTTCTCTGATTTTGTCAAAACTCTTGAAGATATGCCACAGGAAATAACAGAAATTCTCACTTTGCCTGATAAGCTGTTTCCCACTATACCCCCAACCCATATGTTAGTTTCTCGGTGTGTTTACCACGGCCTATAGTATCATTGTCACCTACATCAATATATAATTTTTCAGCTCTTTTTAAATGTCTAGTACCTCTCTCTCTCTCCCCCAACCACCTTCTACTTTGTCCTCTCCACTCCCACCCATTCCATACCCCCTCACATATAACTTCCCCACACTTACCCAGTTTATACACTTATACTGGCTATGCTACATGCCTGAGGAAGGGCTCAGTGTGGCCCAAAAGCTGGCTTATTTCCACCAACACATAGTCCAATAAAAGATATAATTCGAACCACCTTGGGTGAAAACAGACATGACTAACTCCACTTTCACATTTCTTATGCACGCTACAGGGCTTCAGAGAGCACCAATACAGTCCTGCCAACATGCAAAAGCAATGTTAAAATGGTGTTAAAGTGGAATTAACATGGTGTCTGTTTTCACCCCTTATCTCTGTCACTTGGAACCAACATGGTAACCATGCTGTATGGTCCTTTTCAAACAAGTGCGGGTGCATGGGGGGATGGGTGGGCGGTGCGTGGTGTGCGTTCCCAAGGACCCCCACTGACGGCCACCCATCTTCACACACGGGGAATCCAGCATTGGTGCGCTCTTCTCCTTGCGTGGGTGACGGGTGGAGTACAGGAGCTCGTACACACCCCCACCCACTGGCCGCAGCATTACCCTGGGCGCCCGCCAATCCCCCTCCCCGTACCCGCTGTGGCATTCAAATGGATGCCCCCCAACCACGCACATGGGTGAGGGTGGGGCATCCATTTGAAAAGGGCCTATGTCTGGATTCTAAATTCAGAGACGGATATTCCCTCCCTTACCATTAACTACATCCTGCAAAAAGAATGTCAGGTGAGGTTCTATTTAATTTCAGACATAAATTGCTTATTTCATGCTTTGCTTCATAAACATTGGCCCTTTCCAAATGGACGCAGGTGTGTGAGGGGATGGGTGATGGAACAGTGGGTGGACGGTGCATGGGGGTGCATTCCCTCTGACCTCCATCCATCTTCACACATAAAGCATCCGGCATTGGTGCCCGTTGCTCCTTGTGTGGGTGGTTGGTGGAGTGCAGGAGTGCACCAGCACCCCACCCACCAGCCACGGTGTTCGCATGGATGCCGCTCCCCCTTGCACCCATGAGTGAAAGGGGGGGCGTCAGTTTGAAAAGAGTGATTATCTCTTCCACCCAATAACATGGATGGGGCCAAAGTAGGGTTTCAGCTCTGCTCCATCATGCCTCAACGGGTGGAGGATCAAATGGGGAATCTAAAGAAGGTAGCAGATGATGTAGCCAGCGTTTACATTTCTTCCACTAGTCTTCCAGATCCTTGTGTACTGCTCCTTTTGGGGGATACCATAGTGTCACCCATTTTCACCAGAGCAGGCTGTGGGGCCGCACTTCCTCCCAATGGGGTCTCAAATACAACCATGTTTAAGGCCCTTTGTAGGGTGTTCCAAATGGGGTGGAATCCCCAGGGAGCTCACATTTTATCAGTCCTAGGTCTTGAAAATTTAAGTCTAGCCTTGTTGAAACAGGTCCTAACTTTGCAGGGCTAGTGTAAAAAATCAATCAATCAATCAATCAATTAATCAATCAAACAATTGATTAATTGATTAATCAATTAAGCAATTACTTAATTAAATAATCAATTAAGCAATCAATTAATTACATGATCAATTAATCAATTAATCAATTAATTAATTATGTTTCCCCAGATTTAGGGATTCTGTGAGAGAGTGGTTTTTTTGAGGATTAGGGGTGTGTATCACTTACCTTTTTCATTTTTGTTTTATTGGTTAAAAAAACATCCATTTTCAGGGGTTTTGTATAAAAAAAAGGATTTGGTTTTTTAGTTACTTTTCATTTATCTTAACAAATAAATACATTTATAAATACATATAAATAATAATAGTTAATAATAATAATAATAAATCACTGCTCATTATTGGCAGGTGTGGGGGACTGGATGAGGATGAGTTGGCTATTGTCGGAGGAGATGCTGCTGGGTGTGAGAGATGCCCATCATTGATGGCTTTCACCCCTCCTTTCTCCCTCACATTAGGTGTCTGGGGGTGCTCCTCAATTTGCAGCTCCACCTGGATGAACAGGAAGACTATTATTCAGATAAATAGCAGCACATGCAGTGCCAGTCATATTCGGGCACCTGGTATAGCAGGGGGAGGGAGACTGTAGGAGGTAGGATTGGGAGCAACTCAACAGACTGACAGACACATTCTCTGGCCAATTACTGCCTGCTTCTATCTTTACAGGACCAATTGGTAGTGCCTTCGAGATGGGCATGGGGGGGTGGCCCTGACGCAGACATAGAAGGGATATAACTGGGACTTTGGGGATAGCATCACAGCAATCAGGAGACATGGGCCACTTTTATATGGATGCCACCCACTCACAAACACCCGGAAACACCCATCAGATGGGTGGGAGAGGGTCCGTGTAAACGTCCACGGGGGGGTGGGGGTGCATGCATGACCCACCCGCTGACACCCGCCAACACCCACGGAGCAGCCGGGAGGGAGCCAGCACCCTCCGTGGGTGCAGGTGGGTTGCTATGGGTGGAGATGGGTGTTCAACACCAGAGCATCCATGTAAAAGCCAAAACACCCACACCGATGTGGAAAGGACCAGCGGAGCCCCACTGTGCCGGCGCCACGGGGCACGCACACGTTGCCATTCAGACATGCCCCCAGGGTGGGGGGATGCCAGATGTCCAGCCCAAGAGCCCGTAAAGGAGGGAGGAACCATGGCACACGTGCGCGGGCTCCCATGATGGTGAACAGGAAAGCCCACAAGAAGGCAATGGGAGTCAACGTCACCGCAGGCAGGGGAAGGGGCCGGGTGAGCATGGGGACCTGGGGGCACCTGGGGGGAGGAAAAGCCCTGGCAAGGTGGTTCGGGGGGATGTGCCCCAGGCAGAAGGCACAAGGGTGTGGTAACTGACCGCCAGCGGGGGGGGCATCAGGGGAGAACGGGTGGGGAAAAGCGCCAGGAAGTAACACGGCACACGTGTCCTGGCACAGGGCAAAGGGTCCACACCGATGTACGCCCCCCCCTCCGGTTGATGACCACCAGCCCAGCACCTCCCAAGGGCATGGCCCAAGGAGCAGCAGGGAAAGTGAGATGAGAGTGAGGGCACAACCCCCACTTCTGGAGAGAGGGCCGTGCCCCTGGCCCAATCACTGGGCCTGGGGACACAGGGCAGGGGGCAGAAACATAACCCTATCCCCTGTCCCCCGCAGAACAGCTCCCAGACAACGGAGCACTGCACCACTGGGACGACAGCCTAGGAGGGCTTCCCAGACAGTCAGGTGAGCAAAAGAGAACCCCATGGGGAGAGGGGGAACAGGCCCCATGGGTCGGCGGGGGGACAGCAGGAGCCGTAGTAACCCCTATCGCACTACCCCCAACAGGGCACCACCAGCACCACGGCGACCACATTCACAGGGAAGGCCCCATGCCGCCAAGTCAGTCGGCGCCCCACATGTGGGTCCCAAAAGGGGGAGTCCTGGTCCAGGCAGGAGGTCAGGGACTTTATACACCTGTGGGGGTCTGAAAGGGTCCAGCACAACCTGGTGCACAGCTACAAGACCAGACAGGTCTATGAAGCCATCACCCAGGAGTTGCAGCAGCAGGGGTACAGTAGGGATGTAACCCAATGTATGCAGCAGGCGAAGGACTTGAGATCCAGATATAAACATATCCGGGACAATAATCTCCAGTCTGGCCAGGCCATGCGCACAGTCAAGTTCCAGGAGGAGCTGGACAAGTTCCTCTGCATGGACGGGGACATCATGGCCACCAGCACATACACCAGCGCCTTCGCCAGGGGCAGGTGCAGGGCTAACCCCCAACACCCCCCTGACAGACCCCACAGAGCAAGGGGGGGAGGGTGCCCCTGGCGAGACTGGCCACAAAGCAGGAGGGTACAGCCCCGTCCCACAAGGGGAGGAGGCGCACCGGAGATCCGAGTGCTGGACCACCACACACTCTGCGCGTATCCACAAGACACACAGGCCGTCCGACTGCAGGGACAGGGGGCACGCATGGAGCATGTGGAGACCCGGAATGGTCCCCAGGAGGTGGAGGAACAAGATCCAGGTTTGATCGCCCCAGAGGGGTCGGGGGTGTGGGGTTGGGGGTGGGACCAGCTTGGACAGAGATGCTGCGGCCGGAGCTGGGGGCCGGCAAATGGTAATGGTACCCCATCCCATTGCAGCCCAAGACAGCCTGGAGGTGCACGAGGTGGACGTCGCGGAGTAGGAGGACGACGAGGGTGGCCAGGCAGTGCCCCCACCACTAGGTGGGCCACCCTCCATGGCAGGGCTCACAGGCCATGGAGGGCCCGGGTGCAGAAAGGGGTGGAGGTACAGGGGGGGGGTCCACCCAGGGCCGAGCAACAACAAGCAGCAGGGTCTAATAGGGTCGGGGCTGCGGGGGCAAATGTGAGAGGCTGGTGGACCCACAGTGGCCCCCACAGAACACATGATGGACCCGGGCCCCACCTACAGTGATCTATGACCGGGGGGGCGATCCCACAAGAGGGCAGGGCAGGGGGGGTCCCAAAGGGGAGGGCAGAGGGTGGCAGCCACAATATGGGGGCCGCCCCACCAGGCACCCCAGGACATGGGGTAGTGGGCAGTGGAGCACACTGGCTGGGTGCACTAATGTTCTCTCCAACCTCCCATTCACAGATCAGGTGCCTGTCATGCCAGGGGAACAGCTGCCTGCAGTGTGGAGCGGAACCGGGAGATGCGGGCCAGGAATTGGCTCCACTCCCTGGTGCAGTGCCTGGCTGTGGCCCCCTTTCTTATCTTGCCAGCTGTGCGGCATGGGTTGCGGCACCCTGTCTACAGCGGGCCTGTCTATCTCTGGCCTACAAGGCTGTCTGTGGGCAAAGGGGCTTGTATTCGATGATGTATTCGACAACATACAATTTTTTCACAGTGCATTAAGTCTCTGCTTTCCATGTATACAAATTTAATACAATAAATACAATATTATTATTATTATTATTATTAACAAACATTTATATAGCGCCAGCAGTGTACATGGCACTTTACAAAGTAATAAAATAGACATGGTCCCTGCCCCTAGGGCTTACAATCTGAGAGACAGGAGCTGGGGGAGAGACTTAGGAAGGGGAACAGAGGGAGAGACAAGGGGTCTAACATTCATGAAGATGCGAGGTCTCAAGTGCACGTACTTGGCTTGGTTACGATGAGAATGACAGCAGGCAGGTCCATGTTGCAAGGATAAGGGTAAACCGATCGTAGGTATAGGAATAGTGGCTCAGCAGGATAAAGAGTCAGACAGAGCAGAGCGAAAGAGGTGAGTTTTAAGGAGAGATTTGAAGGTATGAAGGGAGGGGGCAAGGCGGATGTGGACAGGGAGGGAGTTCCAGGCATGGGGGGCAGCAAGTGAGAAGGGACGAAGGCGCTTAGGGGAGCAGGGAAGGCGTGGAAGGGTGAGAGAAGGGACAGAGGAGGAGCGAAGTGCACGGGCTGGAGTATGGAGGGCGATAAGTGCAGAGAGGTAGGGGGGAGCAAGGTTGTGAAGAGCTTTATAGGTGAAGACTAGGAGCTTGTGCAGGATTCGTTCAGGAAGGGGAAGCCAGTGAAGCGAAGAGAGGAGGGGCTGCACATGGTTAACAATGTGAGTGTACATTACATTATACAATTTATTCTACACAAAGCAGTTGTGTGCAAACAGACTTAATGCACTGTGAAAAAATTGTATGTTGTCGAATTATAAGAAATTCATGTTTAATAATGGGAAAATGAAAGTTTAGTTATTGATGAAAATGAATATAAGTATGTATGGTAAGGAATTAAGTACATATATTACATGTATGTTGATGGTAAAATATTAAATATTGGTCAAATTTTGAAATAATTTCAATGTTTTGGGGCGTTTATATTTTGTTGCAATGTATGTCAAATCCATACATTGCAACAAAATATAAACTCCCCAAAACATTAAAATTATTTCAAAATTTGACCAATATTTAATATTTTTTAATTGTAATTGTAAGGTTTTTTTAATTGTAATTTTTCAGATTTTTTTTTTTTTTTTTTGGAAGAAAACTTGTGCATTTAAGGTTTTTTTAAAACTGTTAAGTTTTTTGTTTTGGTTAATATATATTAGGATTATAGGATAGGCATATTGTATAAATATAGATTAGGTTCAGGTTAGGTTTGGTTTTGTATAATTATTCCATCACATACAGTACATATTTAGTATTGATAGATAGTAATAATGATAGCAATGACAAAATCTTTGTTCGAAATCGGTACTGATATTGATCGATAATGACAATAACGAAAATGACATTGTCGTTAACAATAAAACAGCACATATTAAAAACGAAAACGATAATGATAACAAAAAATGCCCTGGTTCACACCCCTAACTCCAAGGCCAGATGTCCTGTACCTACCGCATCACAGACAGATGCTTGTCCAGCTGGTTTTTGAAAACATTCAAAGAAGGAAATTCCACACACCTCCTTTGGGAACCTCTTCCAGTGATGAATCCAGTGTTCTGGGGCCTTCCAGGATGGATTAACTGAAGAATATCGCAGCACGGATGACCTTGTGTGGCCCAAAATATTGCATATTCTCACCGACAGAAG
Source organism: Sphenodon punctatus (assembly GCA_003113815.1). NCBI lineage: Eukaryota > Metazoa > Chordata > Lepidosauria > Sphenodontia > Sphenodontidae > Sphenodon > Sphenodon punctatus. Next base: position 622,448 of record QEPC01014655.1, read on the forward strand.
CTGGTCCAATAAGAAATATCATGTGAATGACTTTGGGTGTTAACAAATGTGACAGTGGCCCACTGTGGCTCGCAGGCCACTGTTATTTTTGCTAACGGGCATCCAGTTGTTTCCACCAGAGTTTCCCTGGCCGTGATGGTGGCTTGCTGAGGCTGAAACGTCAGAAACCTCTAGAGTCACAGCTCAGGCTAGGGCTGAAACAAGGGGAGGGATTCTCACAACAAATTAGCAAAAATTGAGATGGGGGCAAATTGAGTTCTTGTGGATTATTCGAGGGGGGGGTCACACGTGGGGGGCAGGCTGCATGGGGGATGGAAGTGATCAGGGGGCAAAGAGAAGCTCCCTGAGTACCTTAAGCTGAACACCCGGGAAGGGACCCAGGGCAGCATGTAGCACCTCGGGGAGGGGGGGGGTCAGAACTCCACCCAGATGATACGTACACCCCTGCCCTACCCCTTCCGCTGTACCCGCCCAAACGTTCCCTTTCCCCCCAGGTGGGGATACCGGGCATGTCTTTGCCTCATACTCACTTCTGGCCCTTGTGTTGCCCCCCCTCCCCCATCTGCAACTCCCACTCCCCTAGAATTCTTGCTGGCTCTCGGCGAGAAGAGGGGGGGGGGAATGTTTCTTGTCTCGTCTCATCTCGAGACAAGACGGGAACACACACACACCTTTCTCATTGAGAACTGGCGAGACAATTGAGCCCAGTTTCAGCCCTAGCTAAGCTCAGGCTATCTGCTATCATGCCCGGGAAAAGGCCTGCACAACCAGGCTACAGCAGGCTTTCATGTGTGGCATTTTGCTGTTCTCTGCCTGGTGTTAGGAAGACCCTAATACACACAACCCCCCCTCCCCTTTTTTCTTTTTCTCACACGAAGTGAGCAATCTAAAAGAGAAGCAGTCTGGGGCACCCACGTGGTCCCTTCTGTCTAGTAAAGTGCCCTGATTCCAACTAAGCTGAATCGGCCATCAGCCTCACCTTAAAGTGATCAAGGCCTGTCCTCCTCCCAGTATCCACCATCCTGCCATCTAATTCCCAACTCCTCCACCCACTGTCTCCCATCTACCTGAGTGATCTTCCACCCTGCTCCCTTTTCACACACCCAGGAAGCTGTATCCAAACACCCATAGATGCTTTTTGTCTTGTATCCAAATACCCATGGAGACGTTGTCTTGTGTTTTGTCCAAAATCCCTATAACTGACCCAGACTCCTTTTGCTGTTTGAGTCTTGTTTCTGGAGTGGGGTTACACAGGCACTCTGCATTACACTGCTCTAGAAACCCTCCCAGTCCAGTGCCCCTCCTTGCGTCTGTCTGCCCCGCATCTACCCTTGACCTCTACGCCAGATCTTTGGGGTGTCCCCATTCCCTCTGCAATGGGCCAGGAAAGGTAACCATTCCCCCATCTCAATCTCTGTTCACCTCCGAGTCTCCCTACTGTTCTAGCTTCGAGACTGTTCCAATGAACCTTCTTTCATTACTATTTAAACTTCCCTCTTATCTTGAAGAAGGAACCCTTGCTCTGCCTCAGGGAACCTCCCCACTCCTATTCTTGACAACACTGTTGCCGGGCCAGCAGGACTTTCTTGATCAGTCCCACTGGCCCTCTGGAAGCCAAGAACACTGTTGCATGGCATCTGCAGGGCAAAAGTGGCCCCAAGCACATCACCAGGGGCCCACGTGGTTCTTTGGCCAGCACAGTTTGAGCATGCCTCTCCCAGACACCTCCCTCTGCTTGTCTCTCACCCTGGTGGCCTTACGGGTTATGGCGAGCTCTGTAGTTTTCACTGCTGTGGTCTCCCCTTGATTCCCCACTAGGCCTGCTACAGGCTTCACCCACCCCCTACCTCCTCTCCAGTTCTTCCTTTTCCACCCCAACCCCCCGGGTTCTGTCCTGGAAGACCCTGTTCCCAGCAGCCAGAAGGGATCTGCACCTCACTCCTCCACTGTATTAATCCCATAATCACCAGTTCAGATGGTGTATGTATCTCTGCAATAAATAGAATTTTTTTCTGTATTGAAACCTTGTCTGTCTTATCTCTCTGGGGGAGCAGGGTTCAAGGAGTCGCAGCACATCATGTCTCCAGACTTAAGATCCCAGACACTCATGTGCCCTGATTAGAGAATTAGGCTTATTAAATTCCCCAAATTAATTATTTCTGAAGCACCCACCTGGACATTGGGACCCCACTCCACGGGTGACCCAGTGGACATGCATGAAGAAATCACACATGGTAACAGAGGTCTAGAGTATCTTCCATGACGGACGGCCATGGCAGCCATCATTGGCTGGCATGGCTACCCGTCATAGGGGAGAAGGTCTTGAGAAAGGGAGCAGAGTCTTTGAGCTCCGGAAGGGAGTAACAAGTATAGGGGACAACACTGAAGAGGGGAGAAGACAATTTAGGGAACTGGAGTCTTTGGAGCAGTTGAGTGTGGTGACGTGGGGGCAGGACTGGCCGCACGTCCCTGCGGTGCCCCACCCCTTGGGCCCGGCTGTGTGAACATTTGTTCCAGGGCCAGACCCCAGTTGGGATCGTGGCATGATTTCACCCCATGTCTCCATTTCTCTTTTTTAATTATTTTATTTCTTTGCACTTTATCTCCTGCTCCTCTCACCTCTGGCGACCCAGAGTGGCGCACGACAATAAAATAGGCACAACAATAAAATAAAACACACATACAAAAAATATAAAAATACAAAGATAGAATAAAGTATAAAATACAAATATAAATAAAGATTTATCAGTGCCAGGACAAGAACCCCACTCTAACCCACTCCCGCCCTCCCCCCTGCCGAAAGCCTGACAGAAGAGCCTGGTCTTGCAGTTACGTCGAAAGGCCAGGCGATCTGGGCGGAGACCGATCTCCACCAGGAGAGCATTCCAAAGTGACGGCACAGCCACCGAGAACACTGTCCTGTCTGTACGGACCCGCCAATAACGTGGGACCTCCAGGAGGGCTTCCCCAGACGACTGCAAGGGCTGCTCTGGGATTCAGGGGCTGAGACAAGCTTTCAGATAAGGAGGCCTAGACCATGTAGAGCTTTATAGTTCAAAACCAGCACTTTGATTTCTCCAATTATTTCAACAAAAACAGAGTTTGACCTTAAGAATATGTTACAGAGTTTGGGGTTTTCAGATGACGGGGGGTTAAAATAAGATTAAAGAACATTATAAATTAATAACGGTGAATAATCCTTAACACACACCGTGTTCATCAAATAGACTGTACGTTGTTGGCTAATGCTAGAGCTGAAAGAGATTCCTGGAAAAACAAACAGGTAAACCTGTTGAATCTGCCCGCCCTGAATCAAAAAAATGGTGGTTTGTGTAATATGCCTTTGTGGTCCATTTTGTACCTATTTTTGTATGCGGGTATTTTGCTTTTTGATGGGTTTTGGTTTGGTTATTTTAGTATTTCAGTCATTCCGGTCATTTTGGTTGCAACATTTGGCCAGTATTTGTGCTATGGTGCTCTTGCAATTGCCAAAAACGAGGTAAGCAAAATACCATAGTGGGTGAAATAGTGAAGTTGCCAATCCAGAAAATCAAACCTCCCCCCCCCATCCCAAACTCAAAATGCAATACCTGAAAAATCAAATATGTGAGTACCTAGTTTGGTCACAGAGAGTGAAGGAAGAGATAGAGACAAAGTAATATGAAAAATGCCCACCATGCATTTTACCTCTACTGATGAATGTGTATGACATTTGAGTTCAGTTCAGTTCAGTTCACTACCCACTTTCTGATATTTATCCATTTCATGTGAATGAAGAAATATTCTTCTTTGAAGATGAAATTGAGCCCCCATTTGTGATAGAAAAATCATTACTTTTGCTGGCAAGGCAGACAATGGGCTGTTGATCACAGATTACTTCAGCAACTCTGCCTATGTCAGTCCCACGCAACAGTTGAACTGTTACTGTTCACAGGAATGAGAAGTCTATTCTTTCAAGCATCAGGAGACGAGTTTCCTTTGTGAGGTGACAATGTGGCAGAGAGTCTGTCTGATTTGACGGCGTCGTCAGAGTTCAAAATCTTCTGAGCAATGATAACCTTTTCTGAAGCAAGGAATTTACATAAGCCTTTTCAAAGCACTGAATACAGCTTCCCAAAGCTGTATTCAGCCACCAGCCTCCCTAAGAAGGTATTTCCTGGATAAAGAAATGTAGTAGATTATAAAATTCTCATCCCTTCCCTGAACTTGAATACGCTTTGATTACTTAATAAAATGATTTCATTTCATGTCCTGGAAGGCAAGAGAGATATGTTCTCTCTCATTTTTAATTTTGTCCCTGAATCACTATGACAAGCCACCTACGTTATAGAAATAACTACCTACATTCTACACTGGCTTATATACATTTTGTAGAACTTAGTGATGAGTTTGACCATAGGCCAAGTTTCACTAGGATTTAGATACCTAGGTCCCCATAACTCTCCCTCTCTGCCTCCTCAGAACTGACAGGTGTGTGCATTGAGACCAGAGATAGACAGGTTACCATAAACCAGAGGTTCAAAGTTGTGGTTGCGGGTTCAACCCCAAGCGAAATGATGCTGTGAGGACCAAGCCTCGAACCAGCAGTCTGGCCTAACAAGCACCATCTTAGGATTCAGGTTGGGTTCCTGATTTTCACCTCACCTGGCTGTCTGCTCGGGTCACACCCACTCCTGTCTGTGATTGGGGTCTGGTCTATTTGTGTTTATAAGACCACCAAGATATCACAGGAAACTGAGTGGAGCAATTCCCATCTCTGTCCTGCCCTGCTTCAAGCCCTTTGGTCCAACCCCTTGTCCTTTTTGTGCTCTCCCCAAGATTGTTTCCTCTCCTATCGTGACTCTTAGTTAAAGCGGAAACAAATACCCTAAAAAATAGGTATACCTGTCAAATTTCCAGTACCTCAATTGTTTTGAAAATATCAAGTACAAATTGGTATCCAGTTATGACCTGTATCGAGGACCCAATGTCCTGGAATGTCCCACAATACTGACTTCCAGTCCCAGAACATTGAATTCCAGTCCTGATTTTTCAGTTGTCTGTCCCATTTTTTTCTATTTTCTTTGTAAATTTTTCAGTTGGTAACCAGAAATTGCCCGGTGTCCGAGTACCTGATTGGTATGCACGGATACAAAATTAGGTACCTGTGGAAGGCTTGCCCCCTTGCCTTTAATTAAGGTGTGACAGGTCAGCTTTGTGGGGAATTAGCTTGTGCTCAGCACCAACATAAACTTTCCAAGAAGAACTGTATCACTCTATGTTCTTGGCCTTAGACACAGCTTCGCTCCTGAGGGCAATTTAGGTCTGGCCTCCCATCACCCCTTTACAGCCACCAGACCATTGGGTGGGATTTCTTCCATACAATAGTGGGTCCCAAAACTTAGAGATAAATTTAATATAAATACACAGTCCTTTCTTGGATGGCTAATAAGAATTATCCCACCTGCATTTAGCTCAGTCTCTCCAGGCTTCTTGCTTAGTGCAACAGCGGAGAGGCCTTTTCCAAGACCTTTACCTGACTGTACTGGCAGGTTTTCCTTCCTGGCATCCTTGCCTGTTATAGGGAGTTTCCACTCCAGTCTGCTTCCAGAAGGTCAGCATCTTCATTGTGACTGGTGTCTCTGCAACTTCCTCTTCCTCTGGACAGTGGACACTGTAGCTCCTTATACTACTATAACTGTGGCAGTTCTATCTCTTCAACAGCTTCTTAACACTCTTCAGTCCTCTTGCGTCTCTCCACTCTGGCTTCTTGTTCCTCTTATACAGGGGCAGTCTCTGGATTGAGCCCATTAGCCTGGCTTTTAAAGGGACCATAACCCTTTAAGGGCTTAGCCGTTTACATACTTCCTCTATTAAGGCTCACAGAGGAGGGTCAATCTTGGGGTGTCCCTGCGACCCTGTAATACTACTCATTTCACCTCTTTTCCCAGCCCAATTCCTGTTTTCCACCGATGTCCCACACTGTCATACTTCTGACCTTGACATATACCATATGCAGCTGAGGACATGATCCTGACTGATGTTGTAAATGGACCCCAGAAATAGGAATGACATGGAAGTCTTAAGATTATGCCAACAGAAGAAATAAAAGTATATTTAAAGATCGAGGTCATTTTTACATGGCGCCGCAAGGTGGGGTGTGTGTGCATGGGCATGTCGGTGAATGCACGTGGCTGCACAGGCATCCACACTCACCCCCCACTCATCCCCAAACACAGAGTAACCCATTGTCTCCGATTGCTCTGTGCATGGCAATGAGTGGGGGGTAAGTGGGGATGCGTGTTAGGCGGGAGCAGACACACACACCCACTCACCGCAGGCTTGTGAGCTCATGTTCATGAGTGGGAGAAGCCCATGTAAAAAGGGCCCAAGTTGAAAGGTATACACAGTCAACCATGCCTAGAAACCCATACTACCATGAGAGGGAGAGAGAGGAAGGTTTCAAGGAAAGTCTCCAGTTGGTAATTTTTATCTACAAGCAAAGACGCGTCAAAAACCATCATTACAGAACTTATGAACATAGAAATGAAACATGTCATTATCATAAATATGATACTGAGAAAAGGTGACATAAAATGTTTACAGAACATCGGTTTCACAAGCAGAGCTTGTTTTAGCCATCCACCCTTGGGTCTACAAACAGTTTGTCACTCCGTAGAAGGCTGAGGCCATGGACAGAGAACAGAACTATGAGGGAGCATCATGACTCAATTATCTCTCCTCTTCCCTTGAAGCTAACATCAACAATAAGGCAATAAATCTCCTGACTGCTGAACGAGTCTGGAGCTAAGGGGAAACATGTAGTGAGTTTAGTTCTCTGAGCTAAGAGTTGCTCTTTCTAGTGTCTTAAAGGGGGGGGGGTCTGTTACCTGGAACTGACATTGGATATACTTAGCGTATACTTAAGATATACCTTTCATCGTTTGACCCCCGAGACTTCCATAGGCCAAAATGGGAGTCTCGAGGTCAAAGGGTACGTGAAAGGTGGCAACCCTAGATATACTTCACATGTCTTTGTTGCTTTCTGGGGTCAAAGAATTATGTTTGAGTCTCAAAATGGGGTCACACAGGGAAACGTTGGGGAGCTGCTCTCAGACTACGAGGAGAGAGGGAGAGACAAACCAAAATGAGGGGGTAATTTCAAAATATTAAGGACTTAATTTTTAAAAAAATGATAAAAGAAAGATCAGGCATGAAGCTGTGGAACCAATCTATTGGCTCATTAGACTTGCAAATCACTACTCTAATCCTACATGGCATACAAAGAAATAATTTGGCGGGGATGGGGGGGGAGAAGTCACATGACAATGAAGAAGAAAAGAAATAGTGTGTTTTTACCCACACATGTCTCCTGGATGTTTGCTGTTACATCCTGAAGTTTCTGTGTGTCTAAATCACTCACCCACATCTTAAACATCCGACTCTTTGAACTTCTGCGTAGAACTCCTCCCAGAATGTTTGTGTGTAAAAAGTTATCCTGGTAAACTGCTTTGCTCCAGGCAGCTGCGGTCACTTGGTTTCCATGGCAGCCTGTCATGTCTACAGCTGCGGCTACTTTAGGCTGCCTCAGGGCAGTGTTTGTGTGAAGAATGCATCCAGGAATTGCCTCAGGGAAGTCTGTGTGTGAAAAATGCATCTGGAACTTACTTGTGGACAGGTAAACCCAGAATACTGAAAAATCCAGAACTTTAAGGTGTGTGTAAAAATGCCCCAAATCTGTGCCTCAGCTTCTCGAAACTTCTTAATCCTTTTGATTCCTGAATCCCAAAGCACTCCTAGCTCTTGAAAAATGCTTAGCCTTCATTCACTCCAACCCTACAAAAATCAAAGGCCCATTTTACATGAGACGTACCCACTCATGCCCACGCATGGATGGGCATCAGTGGGTTGCATCCCGTGTGAATGCCGTGGCGGAGGAGTGGGCATACATCCGCGCTCCCATGACCCACGCATCTCCACCCATTGCCCATGCATGGTACAATTAGCCAGAACGGCAATTGCTCCATACGTGGAAGTGGGTGGAGGTGGATGGAGTTGGGTGTGCATCTGTGTACGTACACACCCATGGGCCATGCACATTGATCGTACCCCCTCCCGCAGCCGAAGCCACGGCCATTTGAAAAGGGCCAGACTGTACCCAAGAATTTGAAAACAGACTGGCTGTGTTGTGCTGTGTCCTAATGTTCATTTGTGGTCACCATTTCTAGTTCCTAAAAAATCAAAGAAAAATGATCCATCATTTAAATTTATGCTTGTTTGTTGATAAATATTAATTCTTCCCATGGGTCATGATCTCCAGCTGAGAAATAGGCTAAAAATTACAATAGGTTGCTTTCTTATAATGCCTCTTGTCTTGTGTGATGATAAAAAAAACCACATCAAATTTGATTTAGAAAGGCTGAATAAAGCCGAAGGTACATATAATTGATTAGATGGATATTGAAAGTAATTACACCAAATTTTCAGTATTATTACCTTGGCTAGAGGCTAAACAAGTTACTCTGAATTTAAGATGAAACATTACCTTTCCTATCAAGAAAAGAACATATTTACCTATTATTTATTTTATTTATTTAAGTTTATACCCCACCCTTCCCTGGAGGCCCAGGGTGTCTGACAACAAAACCACAAGAAATAATAAAAATACAAAGCAATACCAAAAAAATCCCCCCAAATCCCAAACCTCACCCTAAAAACCCTCCCAACCGACCTCTATCCCCGCCTGCCAAAAAAAATAAAATAAAAATGTTTTACACCATTTCCAGAATTGGCTCAAGCTCAGGCTCTGATGAAACTCTAGGGGGAGGGAGTTCCATAGTACCGAGGCAGCAACTCTGGCTGTGTTCTCACCTGCGGTGGCTGTAGAGGTAGCGGGAGGGGTGAGGGAGATGCGGCAGCGAGTAGAAGCTGGTGGCCAGGAAAAGAGCCGGTGTGAATGGGGATCTGCCGCGGCTTCTCTCGTACATGTCAGGGTGCAAAATTCTGCCCTGATGTGCATGAGAGAAGCCACAGCAGATACCATTCGCACGGGCTCGTTCCCCAGCCGCCGGCTCCTCAACACTGCCGCGTCTCCCTCGCCCTTCCCGCTACCGCTGCAGGTGAGAATGCAGCCTAAGAACACTATTGTGGGCCCTTGTCATATGGACAAGACTAGACAGTGGTACATGCAAGAGGGTATTCCCAGCAACCCGCAGGGGTCACAATGCAGCATGGACGGAGAGGCATTCTTTCAGATATGTGGGGCCTAAGCCATTCAGGGCTTTAAAGGTCAAAACCAGGACCTTGAATTGTGCCCAGAAAGCTATTTTCTATTTCTATTTCTTTGTATTTCTTAACCACCCCCCTCATGCCTATGGCATCTCGGGGCGGCTTACAATAGCCAAAAATACATAACAATAAAATACAATAAAAATACTAAAACTACCACAGCATTTTAAAATATCTTAACCCCCCCCCAAATTTACCCCCAATTTCCCCACCCTCCCCTCTGAAGGCCTAGGAGAACAGCCAGGTCTTGCAGGCTTGGCAAAAAGCCTGCAGACCTCGGGCCAGGTGGTCTTCCTCCAGGAGGGAGTTCCAAAGTCACCGACTGGCCATCAAGAACACCCTCTCCATTGTAGCCACCCATTTTACATGGGGACCTCCAAAAAGGCGCCCCCGGTGGACCTAAGGGATTGCTCTGAGGCACGGAGGGCAAGGCAAACGCTGAGGTAGCAGGGCTTTATAAACCAACACTAACACCTTGAATCTGGCTCGGTATGCTATAGGCAGCCAGTGCAGAGTACGGAGCACAGGCGTTATGTGCTCCCGCCGACCCGTCCCTGTAAGGAGACGGGCCGCCGCATTCTGCACTAGCTGTAGCCTCAGAACCAGTGTCAAGGGAAGCCCCACATAGAGCGCATTGCAGTAGTCTAGCTTCGAGGTGATAAAGGTGTGGATGAGGGTAGCCAGACCAGTCCCGGAAATGTACGGACGCAGCCTCCGCACTAGATACAATTGATGAAAGGTGACTTTAGCCATTGCCTCCACCTGTTGATCCAGATGGAGATCTGAGTCCAGAAACACTCCAAGACTCCAAAACTGCTGGGCTACAGGAGGGCGGACCCCCCCTACAAGGGGAGCCAGCACGTCCCTTGCCCTGCTCACCACCATCACCTCTGTCTTGTGGGGATTGAGCTTCAGTCTGCTCTGGCACATCCAATCTGCCACGGCCTCCAAACACTGGGAAAGTAATGAGACAACAGGACCTGGGTCAGTTGAAAAAGAGAGGTATAGCTGAGTATCATCAGCATATTGGTGACATCACACCCTGAATCCTCTCACGATCTCCCCCAAGGGCTGCATATACACATTAAATAATAACGGAGACAAGATCTAACCCTGCAGAACACCACAGGTCAAGGTCCGGAGGCTTGATGTTTCAGCCCCCATCACCACCCTTTGGCTTCTCCCCAAAAGGAATGAGCGGAACCGCCAAAGGACAGTCCCGTCCAGACTCCCAGGTCTTGAAGCCATCTCAGCAGCAGCCCATGGTCCACTGTGTCAAAAGCAGCCTAGAAATCTAGCAGGATCAGAAATGTTGAACATCCTGCATCCATCTCCTGGCAGAGATCGTCCACCAAGGCCACCAATGCCATCTCAGTACCATAGCCAGGAGGGAAACCAGACTGAAAAGGTTCAAGGAAACTGATGCTATTCAGAAGCTCCTGGAGCTGTATTGCCACCGCCCGTTCAATAATCTTCCCTAAAAAGGGAAGATTAGAGATGGGTTGCTAGCTGGCAAGTGCGTCCACATCCAAAGACAACTTCATCAGCAGGGGTCGCACCACAGCCTCCTTGAGACTGGGTGACAATCTCCCCTGACGAAGTGACGTATTGACTACCCTTGCCAGCACCATCTCCAAGGTCTCCCTGGAGGCTTTCACCAACCAGGATGGGCATGGATCTAATTCACAGCTGGTGGCTCTAACAGACCCCAGGACATCCACCACATTGGCTGGCATCACTTCCTGAAACTCATCCCAAGAAGTTAAATCAAACAGTGCCTCCATAACCTTGTGCTCCTCACCTACTGCCTCCAATCCGGTGTCAAAGTTACTCTGGATCTGAGCAATCTTGTCAACAAATTAGATGGCAAACTCCTCACAGCGGACCTGGGACAAGTCTCCGTCCAGGCGGAGGGAGGCTGGACTGACCAGCCCCCGCACCACCCAGAACAGCTCCGCTGGACGCGACTTTGCAGACGCTATGAGGGCAGCAAATAATACTTTCTTTGCTGTCCTCACAGCCTCAACATAGGACCGCAAAGGGGCCCTATGGAGAAGTTGGTCGGAGTCAGAGCGAGTCCGACGCCAGCATCGCTCTAGTCTCCTGCCTACCTGTTTCATACACCACAGCCCCTCAGTAAACCAAGGGGCCCTGCGGTGATGAGACGGAAGCAGGGGACGTCTTGGAGCCACCCTGTCAATGTCCTCTCCCATCAAGGTGTTCCAATGCTGGACCAGTTCATCGGAAGCCAGTGCAGACTAGAGAGTACAGGTATAATATTCTCACAGTGACCCATCCTTGAAAGGAGGTGAGCCGCCGCATTCTGCACCAGCTGCAGCTTCTGAACAGTCATCAAGGACAGCCCCACATAGAGCGTGTTGCAGTAGTCTAGCCTTGAGGTAATGAAAGAATGAATGATGGTGGCCAGATCCAAATCAGTAAGGAAAGGCCACAGCCTTCTCACCAGATGGAGCTGATGAAAGGCACTCCTGGCCACCACCACAACATGACAATCGAGGATCCAAAAACAGCCCAAGACTGAAAACTTGTGTAACTAGAGGGAGCCAAACCCTCCCCACAGTGATAAGAGTCCAAATCCCATCGGTCAATACTCATCACTTCAGTCTTGCATGGATTCAGCCTCAACCAGCTCACTCTCATCCAGTCCCCAACAGTAGCCAGGCAGAAAGCACCGAGACTGCAAGACCTGGGTTGGAAGAAAAAAAGTTAGAGCTGGGTGTCATCAACATACTGATGGCACCTGACCGGAAACCTCCAGATCTCGCCAAGTGGCTTCAGTTACATGTTGAACATAAGAACATAAGTAGTGCCATACTGAGACAGACCACTGGTCCATCTAGCTCAGCATCCTGTCCTCCAACAGCGGCCAATCTCGATCTCATGGGAAAAGAACCAACAGTCACAATGGGCTACTTGGTTAATAGCCATTAACGGACCTACTCTCTAAGAACTTTTCCAGGCCTTTTTTAAACCCAGCTATACTACTGACCTTGACAACGTCCTCTGGCAACAAATTCCGTAAATTAAGTATGCATTGAGTGAAAAAGTACTTCTTCTTATTTGTTTTATGTCTGCCGGCAGCTAGTTTCATGGAGTGTCCCCTAGTTCTAGTACTATTTGAGAGGGTAAATAACCATTCCCTATCTACTCATTCCACACCACTCAAGATTTTATAAACCTCTGTCATGTCCCCTCTCAGTCTTCTCTTCTCTTCTCTAAGCTGAAGAGACCCAGCTTGTCAAGCGTCTCTTTGTACAGAAGCCGTTCCATTCCCTTCTCTGAACCTTTTCTAGTTCAGCTTTGTCTTTTTTGAGACGGGCCGACCAGAACTGCACACAATATTCCAGGTGCGGTCATACCATTGATTTGTATAGAGTCATTATATAGAGGCCTTACGGCAGGACCATCCCTGCCACTAGGCAGACCTAGGTGGCCGCATAGAGCAGCAGATTGGGGGGGAGCGGCAGGTGGCACCCCTTGTTCCTCCAACAGGAACTTTCCTGTTTGGGGAAGGGAAGAGCCTCTTCCCTTCCCCGAGAGCCGGAGGAGGTGGACCCCTCCTTCTCTGGCTCTGGGGGAAGGAAGAGCCTCTTCCTTCCCCTGGTGGAGCGGGCGCGGTGCTCCTGACCTGCTGTGTGTCTCTGGGGCTGTCTGGCCTGGCCAGCTGCGCTGCTGCTGCTGCTGCTGCTGCTGCCGCCGCCGTCTAAGGAAGAATCCCCTGAGCATGTGAAGGCGCCATGGCCATGAGCGGCGGGGAAGTGGTTTGTTCGGGCTGGCTCCGAAAGTTGCCGCTGGAGAAGAAGTTGAAACGCTATGTGAGTGCATTGACTTGGCCCCTGGGCGTCCCTCCTCCCCCTGCTTCTCTGGCTCTCAAATTCCTGGCTTTCCCTCTCATTCCTTCCTTCACCTCTTCGCCTCTCTCTGTCACCTGCTTTCTTTCTCCTCCTTCCCCCTGTTTTTCTTTTTTGCTTTCCTGCCTCCCCAGGCTGGGTCTTGGTGGAGTTACTGTAACTGACTTGTGATTTCATGTGCACAATCAGTGTATGGATCTGATCTGTGGTTAGATGGTGAATTTTGGGGGCTGAGGTTTAAAAAAAACAAAACAGGAGGCTTCCATTAGGTTTCTTGCTTTGTATCTGTGTTTTCTATCTATTGGGATGCACAGGGTTCCAGAAATATTTGATTCAGTCAGAGTGGGTAGAAAAGATTAGGATCCATTAAGAACTGTGTAGACATGACTTAAGTTTTATTTATTTATTTATTTATTTTACACATTTATAGCCCGCCCCTCCTGCGAACAGCCCGGGGCGGCTTCCAGAAATAAAATACAATAAAATACAATTTTAAATCATCAATAATAATATAAATATAAATTATTAAAACAGGGTTCAGGGCCTTCATTTAACAATAAATAATAAGTCAGGTGGGGGAGCTAACCCCCCCCTTACCCCACCCTCCCCAAAGGCCTGGGCGAACAGCCAGGTTTTACAACTTCGCCGGAATGTCAACAGGCTGGGGGCCAGGCGAGCTTCCTCCGGAAGGGAGTTCCAAAGGCGCGGCGCGGCCACCGAGAATGCCCTCTCCATTGTGGCCCCCCGCTTAACACGAGGGACCTCCAAGAAGGCACCCCCGGCGGACCGATGTAGCCGCTCTGGGGTGCGGAGTGCGAGGTGGTCCCTAAGGTACGAGGTCCCTTTTCTGACAAGGAGGGTGCTTGTTTGCCGAGAGGGCAGATTTCTTGATATAGGAGTTGCACTATGTGAGCCATGATGTTTTATGGGGCAGGAGGCTACCATGACATCAGCCTCTATAGGTATGTGATTATGTGAGGGTGAATTAAGATCCCATTGCTAAGATCTTGTTGGTTTTGAGTAAGACTGTATTATTGTTAGTGGAGGATCTGTGCCGAGATGTCGGGTGAGCTAATTAAGTTTTTAGTGTCTGAGTTTTCTGGTAGTTTTCTGAGTTTTCTGGTAGAAAGTGGCACCCTTCTAGGTGCCACTTTGAAAATCTATTCAAGCTTTGAGGGGTGCACAGTATAGAACTGAAGCAGGGGTGTACTTGAGAAAAGGACAAACTCATGGATCTGTCCCCTGTCCTTGTCTGCATGCACTCATCGCTGCTTCCTTATCCTGAGATTTGTCCTTCAGGGCTTGCGGGTAGGAAGTGGATCCAGGGGCCAGGAATTGGCAAGGGAGCTACATAAAAATGCTCTGGCTCTGGGTCACATTGGCCCCCTGAGCTTGAGATCTTTTCCCCATAGAAGGTCTCCGCTCTCCAACGTGTCATGCAGGAGGGGATGTTCAGAGCTTGCTTGGAGAAACCGGTTTAGGTCTTGTAGGCGGGAGAATTCAATCTATTGTCCTCTCTGATGGCTTGCAAATTGCCCTCCCCACCCTCTCTTTTCTTGAGCCAGCTAAGATTTCACTGGAATTTCACTCCTCTGCCCAACCCCTCCATTTTTAAGAGAGATGTGAGTGAAAGGAGAAGCCATGTCAGAGTTGGAAACCAAAGCCAGAAAAAACCTGGATGGCTTATCTGACTTTCTTTAATGACCTTCCTGCCCCATCCCCTGCGCTTAGGTTTGCCATGCCTCTCCTTTAATCCAGGACACTTATGAAAAATACATGATGCAGGGCCCCCTGCACCAAGCATTTTTCATAAGTATCCTGGATTAAAGCAGGAGGTATGGCAACCCTGCCTGTGCTGATTATCCTAAAGATTAAGTTGATTTATTTATTGAAATATTTAATATCCCGCTCCCCTCCTGCCCAAGGCAGCTTAGAGCAGCGTACAATACAATTCCATACAAAAATACTAAAATAACATTAAAGCAATAAATGAAACACACGCAAATCTACTATGCCTTATCATTTCTAGAGCATGACTAGCTGTACGTAGTGCTTTACTGTCACAGTAGTGTAGCCCCAGGGGGAGGGGGGCGCCAAATTTTGTCTTCGCCTAGTGCAGCAAAATGTCTTGGAACAGCCCTGCCTTACGGGGATGGGTCGCCGTGAAAACATTGCACCAGTGTTCCAGGCACTGCACTGGCTACCTCTCGTCTTCCGGGACCAATTCAAGGTATTGTTTTTGACCTATAAAGCCCTATGGGGCCTTGGCCTGATTTACCTATGGGACCGCCTCGCTCTCCGCTCTCTGGAGCAGCCTCTGCGGTCCGCTGGGAGCGCCGTTCTCAAGGTTCCCCATGTGATCCGGGAGGCCACTATGGAGAGGGCATTCTTGGTGGCAGCACCTAGGCTGTGGAACTCTCTCCCTCCCTCCCTCCCTCCCTCTGGGTGTCCCTGGATCTCCCCTCCTTCTGTTGTTCATGTAAAACCTGGCTGTTCCGCCTGACGTTTGGCAAGGGAGATGGGGTGTAGGGTGGGGGAGTGGGTTTGTTGTTCAGTGCCTTCCTTTTTAATGTGTTTTAATTGTGTTACTTTTAGCTTTTTATGTTTGTCTATTATGTTGTAAGCTACCCTGATCAGCCTAGAGCAGGAGAGGTAGGGTAAAAAAGTTGTAATAAATAAAATAAATAAATATAAGTATGACATCCTCAGTTTTATTCTCTATCCCTCTGCAAATAACTCCTAACATTCTGTTTGCTTTTTTGACTGCTGCTGCATACTGGGCTGAGGATTTCAGCGTATTGTCCGCAATCACTCCCAGATCCTTTTCCTGAGTGGTAACTCCTAGCTTAGTACCCAGCATTGTGTACTCAGAGGGTGAAAACAGACATGACACTAACCACCCTTTAACCACCCTTGGTGGTCATTTATGCATGTTTCAGGACTGCATAGGGCACCAATACAGCCCTGTAACATGCATAAATAACCACCAAGGGTGGTTAAAGGGTGGTTAGTGTCATGTCTGTTTTCACCCATAGTTTGAGTTATTTTTCCCTATGTGCATCACTTTGCACTTGTCCACATTAAATTTCATTTGCCATTTAGATGCCCAGGCACCCAGTCTCATAAGAGTCTGTTGCAGTTGTTCACAGTCTGCTCATGTTTTAACTACCTTGAATAAGTTAGAGTCATCTTCAAATTTGATCACCTCACTCATAAATCCCTTTTCCAGATCATGAATGAATACATTAAACAGCACCGGTCCCAATACAAATCCCTGAGGCACACCACTTTGCACATATCTCCATTGTGCAAAGTAAACTGACCATTTAGTCCTACCCTTTGCTTCCTATCCTTTAACCAGTTATGGATCCACTGTAAGACACTACCTCCTATCCCATGTCTTTTTAATTTTCTCAAGAGTCTTTTATGTGGGACCTTATCAAATGCTTTCTGGAAATCCAGGTAAACTATATTACCAGGTCTCCCTTGTTCACATGCTTATTTACACCCTCAGAGAATTTGAGCAGATTAGTAATGCATGACTTTCCTTTGCTAAATTCATGTTGACTCTTCCCCATTAAGTCATGTTTAGCAACATGCCCAGTGATTCTGTTCTTAATGACAGTTTCCACCATTTTTTACGGCACAGACGTCAAGCTTACTGGTCTTTAGTTTCCAGGATCACCTCAAGATTCCTTTTTAAATATTGGGGTTACATTTGCCACCCTCCAGTCCTCGGGTACAGTGGCAGATTTTAGCAATAGGTTACAAATTGCTAACAGTAGGTCTGCAATTTCATACTTGAGTTCCTTCAGAACTATGGGGTCAATGGCATCTGGTCCTGGTGATTTGTTAGTATTTAGTTTGTGAATTTGCGCTAGGACCTCCTACAGAGTCACGTTGATTTGTGACAGCTCTTCCTATTCATCACTTACAAAGTAAGGTTCCAGCGTGGGTATCTCCCCAACATTATCTGCAGTGAAGACTGAAGCAAAGAACTCATTCAGCTTCTCTGCAATGTCCTTTTCCTCCCTAAGCATCTCTTTCACACCCTGGTCATCTAAAAGCCCAACTGACTCTCTAGCAGACTTCCTGCTTCTGATGTACTTGAAAACGTTTTTATTATTAGTTTTAGCATCTTTAGCAAGTTGCTCCTCAAATTCCTTTTTGGCCGCCTGCCTTATTAACTTTTTACATCTACTTTGGCAACCTACTTATCTCATTGGGACTCTCTTTCCAATTTTTGAAGGATGCCTTTTTTGGCTCCAATAACCTCATTCACCTCACCATTTAGCCGCACAGACAGATGTTTGGTTGTCTTCCTACCTTTCTTAATTTGTGGAGTACATTTAATCTGAGCTCTCAGGATGGAGTTTTTAGTCCACATGCACCTGTAGACATTTAATTCTTGCAACTGCTTCTTTAAGTTTCCCTCTAACTAGTTTCCTCATTTTTATATAGTTACCCTTTCTAAAGTTATGTTACCGCAGTGGTTTTATTTGGCATTTTCCCTCCTGTGTGGGAATTTGATTATTTTATTATCACTATTGCCCAGCACCGTTACCCCTCACACTAAATCCTACACTCCACGTAGGACTAGATCCAGAGTGGCTCCTTGTCTTGTTGGTTCTAGATGCTCCAGGAAGCAGTCATTTATGACATCTAGAAATTTTATGTCTGCATCCTGTCCTGAGGAGACATTCACCTAGTCAATATGGTGGTAATTGAAATCACCCATTATTACAAAATGGAACCCTGCAGGACACCGCAAGGGACATCCCGAGGGGATGATGAGCAATCTCCCTTCACCACTCACTGGGACCTCCCCAACTGGAATGAACAGAACCACTCAAGAGCAGTCCTCTGAACCCCTGCCAGGGCTCGCAGATGTAGCAACAACACCTCATGATCAACTGTATCAAAGGCCGCTGAAAGATCTGCCATGATCAATAGGGCACGATTCCTGCCAATAGGGCACAATTCCCTCTGTCAATCTCCAGGTGTAGATCGTCAACCAAGGACACAAGCACCATCTCCACGTGAGAACACAGGTGCAACCTTGACTGAAACGGGCCCAGGAATCCAGAAGCATTGAAATGAGCCTGAAGCTGCCAGGTAAGAAGAACCATTCCTTTTTAGGGAAGGTTAAATACATAGCTGGCTGGGGAGTAAAAGATGCTTTCTTAGCAGGGGCTGGACCACAGCAGTTTTAAGGGTGTCTGACAATGCACCTTCCAAAAGGGAAGTGTTAACAACCCCAGCCAGCAAAGACCCCAATGTATCCCTTCTTGATGAGAATCAAGATTCTTGACTCAATTCACATGAGAATCAAGAATAGCTTTCGTTTTCAACCATATATCGATCAAGATTTGTTAGCCAATTTGGGGGGTGGGGAGGGAGGGGAGATTCTATTATGGATAAGGGAAGCCAGTCTGTGCATGTGCAAAATGTCCACTGTGCATGTGGAGACTAGCTACACTCTTCCAAAATGGCGGCAACACTACCAGTGCCATTTTGGAAAAAGGTACAAATGCACAGAACAGCCCCAGTGGCCATTTAAAAAATAATAATAATAAAATCACTGTGCACACACAAAATTGCTGCCTGACTATTCTATGCATGTGCACCTTTTTCCAAAATGGAGGCGGCAGCATTGCCGTCATTTTGGAAAAGGGCAGCCGGTCTGTACATGCACACTGGCTGTTTTACACATGTGCAGATCGGCTGCCCTTTTCCAAAATGGAGGCGACACTGCCACTGTCATTTTGGAAAAGGGCACATGTGCGCCAAATGGTTCCGTGCCTAAAACTCCTAAAACAAATCATTTTCATCAAATGAAAATGAAAACGAAAATGAAAACAAATTGGTGACTTTTGCACACAGCTACACATTTGTAGAATATATGAATTTTGACATTGTTTGTCTCAGTTCTGCAGAGGATACAAAATTCAGGATGGATGATCAGAATCAGACAGGTTGTGTAAGAGGTCAAATGAAATTTCACTTCAGATTTCATCTTTGACCCATTCTCCTGTTCTAATCCGCTCTGGCACAACGTGGATCAGAACGGCATCTAGTTCATGTTTTGCTGGCGATCCAGATTGGCTGCCCCCTATTCCGTGCATGTAGAAAATGGCAGTGCCCTGTACTTTGCACGTGCAAAATGACAGTGCCCTGTACTTTGCACATGCAAAATGACAGTGCCCTGTACAGGATGTCACCATTCCCACCCTTCTATGCCCAGTACAGGGCACAAGATTGAATTTGCAGCACCATGCAGTCAGAATTCTGTGCAACGTTCTTAAAACCGTAAAAAGTCTCCACAAATTCAAAAAGGCTAATTCAATTTGGCCCCATGCTATGTTTCCTGATGGGCAGGGGTATGCTTTACTGCCAGGTAATGTCATAAACTGACATCGGGAATATTTATTTATTTATGTATTTATTTATAATACAATTTATATGCCGCCCCCTCCTGCCTCAGGCATCTTGGGGCACCTCACAACATTTAAAAAAAACCATTTTAAACATTAAAAACAAACAACAATAATTACAATTAAAAACAATATAAAACCCCATTCCCCCTGCCCTACCCTACCCAAACCCAACCGACCCACCACATCTCTCTCAGGAAAGGCCTGGTGGAACAGTCAGGTCTTACATTGTCTGCGAAAAGAGGGGAGGTCAGCAGCCAAGCGGATCTCCAACGGGAGGGAGTTCCACAGTTGCGGCACAGCCACAAAAACGCCCTCCTCATAGTAGATACCCGGGAGACACGGGGAACCGCGAGGAGGGCGCCCTTGTCTATCACCCCCCGCTGTCGATATAATGATTGATGTCTTTGGAGCATGAAACAGAGGAATATGGTTTTGTGACAGATACTTGTGTAATTTCTTCATCAGATTACACCCTGTCTCCACAGTGTTCCTGACAGTAAAACATTGCACGGGAAGGGAACAGATTCACTTTTCCTGACCTTGGACGGGCAACTCCGCCTCTCAGGCTGAAGGTTTCCCCTCTCCCGCTATGGAAATTATGCATTACTCTAGCACCTGAATGCCTCATGAATAATCTCGAATACATTTATTCTTACAATGCCTCTTTGAAGTTGGAAAGTGCTTGTAACTTCCATCGCTTTTCTTAAAACAGTCAGGGAATTGAAACAAAGTGACTTGCCCACAGTCATACAAGTCTGGTGTGGTAGAGCAGAAAATGCAATTTTGCTAGTACTCCACTCACAAGACCATCCTCTCTGCATTACATATCCCAGGAAACTATTGGTCGAAACCTTCCTTTTCTTGCTTGCTTTATTCAACGTGTTGCAGGCTGTAATCTCCTGGTGCTAGGCTGGGCAAAGGCTGAGTGAAGCCTCCGACAAGCCAGAGGGTGATTCCAAGTATAGAGTAAGACCTGGGACCTGCCTACATGCATCTGGGATCTACCTATAACAGAAGAAACCTGCATTTCCCAGGTGGAATCGAATCTTTACTCCGTTCCCAGATGGGGACTGGCTTTATGTTGAATTTTGTTGTGACTGTTTGGAGACCTGGTAAATCTGGGAGAAGCCCTACTGGGGGAGATATGGGCTAGCTGTAGGGGTGGTGGAAGTCAGATATATAAAAAAAACCTCAGGGTTGCTAAACCCTAGGACTGCTGTAGCTGAGAGAGATGGTGAGATGTAAAAAGTGGTGTGCCCCAGGGATCTGTATTGGGACTGGTGCTGTTTAATTTATTCATTAATTATCCAGAAAAGGGTGTTACGAGTGAGGTGATCAGATTTGCCGATGACACCAAGACTGTGTTCTCACCTGTGGTGGCAGTGGCAGAAACAGGAGGGGCAAGCGAAGCCGCGGCAGTACAGAGGAGCCAGCCGACGGGAAAAGAGCCAGTGTGAACAGGGATCTGCTGTGGCTTCTCTTACGCATATCAGGGCAGGATTTTGCGCCCTGACATGCTCGAGAGAAGCTGCGGCAGATCCCCGTTTGCACCAGCTCTTTTCCCGTCGGCTGGCTCCTCCGTGCTGCCGCGTCTTCCCTCGCCCTTCCCACTGCCGCCACTGCTACTGCAGATGGGAATGCAGCCCAAGTTATTCAACCTAGTTAAAACACAAGCAGACTGAAAAACTGCAACAGGATCTTGTGAGAGTGGGTGCCTGGTAGGGGTGTGCATGTCATTTTCGTTATAATAGTCACAATAATGATTGTTTTCATTATTGCAATAACGAAAATGACAACCAAGAATTTGACGGTGTATTGGAATGAGACAAGGAAGTAGAACTGTGCTGGGTTTAAACGGCCACACTCTTTATTCGAATTGGAATTATGAATCACCCTAAGATCAGGGTATGGGCCTGTGTTACCCAGATATGATAGTGGGGTGAGAGGTTGCCCCGGAGCTTGTCGTACAGGTGAAACAAAAATACTCTTCCCGGGGCCACCACCCTACAGGCAAAGTTCAGGCTTCCAATGAGGGACTGCAGTTCCCTAACTGTGATCTTCACTGCCACCAAACAGGTGGCCACCTTATTTCTCAGCGAGTTGACCTTATCCCCGGTGAGCCGGGACACTCCTGCAACTGTGTCCAATTGAATGCCTAGGTAGGTGATCACTGTGTCAGGCCCTTCCATCTTTTCCAGGGCAAGGGGAATTATTCCTAATTTACCCACCACCCTTTGGAAGGTCTTCATCAGTCCAACACACTCTCGCGTGCCTGTGCGGCTGATGAAGAGGAAATCATCAAGATATTTCATGATTTCCCCACCCTTTGGCAGCCACCCCACCACCCATTCCACCAGTGAGCTAAAGCGCTCAAAGGCAGAACACGAAATAGAACACCCATGGGCATTGTCCGATTGACATAAAATTGCCCTTGAAAATGGAAGCCCAAGAGGTGAAAGCTACCTGGGTGCATGGGCAACAGGCGAAAGACTGATTTGATGTCACACTTAGCCAGCAGTGCATACTTGCTGGCTCTCCTCATTGCCTTCACCGCAGCATCAAACGGAACATAATGGACTGATGTGAGGTCCCTCAGGATGGCATTATTAACCGATCTCCCTCTGGGGTAGGATAAGTGATGTATCATCCTGTATTCCCCTGGGGTTTTCTTTGGAACTATCCCTGTACCCCAATGAGGAGACCACTAGATTCACTATGGGGGGCATTAAATGAGCCCGCTACCCTACCTTCCTTTACCTCTTTATCCACCTTTGCTCTGATGACATGTTCCATTCCCTTTAACCTTGAACAATATACACTACCTCACTCCTGTCAGGGTGTTCCCATAGGTCCGTTTCTAACTTGTCCACTCTAACCGGTGTTGGGGCCCTTCGTATTATTTCCCCCGGGGGTCCCCCTTGTCCCCCCTTTCCCATTCCGGATGGGTTACTCCATCCCTTAAATCCAACCTGCCTTCCCCTTGTACAGGCTGATGTTACATGACTCCTACCGCAGATGGAACACGTGTGCTTGTACCTGCAGTCGGTGCGGCCACAACGCAAATTCCCAACACTGGGTGCTTCCCGTGGTCTGAGCCCTCTGGCCCTCCCTCTGAAATGGATCATTTGACAGAGCTACCCCACCCTGTGTCAACACGTGGCCACAATCCGATCACGGCACATTCACATTGCTGCACATGCTATTGAGCTACACGTCATTGTCATGCGTGTCCCACCTGAGGCCTGGCATATAGGATACCGTATGTCTGAAGTCCTCATCATAGCACAGCCAGGCCCCGGATGGGCCAGTATTGTACGCCCAGCAGATTATTATTATTATTATTATTATTATTATTATTAACATTTATATAGCGCAAGTCATGTACTTGGCGCCATACAGAACATAGAAATGGGCGCGGTCCCTGCCTGTGGCTTACAATCTAAAAGACAAGGAGAGGGAGACAGGGAGAGGGGACAGAGGAAGAGACAGGGGAGAAGTCAAACAAACATTCAAGCGGATGCAAAGTCTCAGGTGCATGCGCTTGGCTTGCTTACAATCAGGTTGGTTGCAGCAGTCTGCAGAGGAGGGCAGACAGTAAGTATATGGGAACGTCTAGCAGGCATTGGGAAAGGCAGCGAGGAGAAAGTGGGTCTTGAGGAGGGATTTGAAGGAACGGAAGGAGGGAGCAAGACGGATGTGGGTAGGAAGGGAGTTCCAGGCATGGGGGCAGCGAGGGAAAAGGGTCGAAGGCGATTAGGTGAGCAGGAGAAATGAGGGAGAGTGAGGGAGGGGACAGAGGAAGAGAGACAGGGGACATATTATGTCCGCGTACTTCATCATTGCATACACCCTATCCGGCTAGGCCCGGACTATGACTCCCTGGTATATGGCCCACATTAGTGTCCAGTTGGCCCAGTTAAGGCCCACTTTTGGACACTTGAAGCACTTTTTGTCCTTGTACCTGTCCTTATCATTTGGATCTGTCAGGGGCTCTGAGAATAGTAGCATAAATATATCAACATATTCCCCCCTCCAATTTTTTTCACATATCGGTTGGTGCAGGTGTGCACCCAGTGGGGCTGACACATCAGCATACCGGCCCCCAAGGGGCTGCAGCAGCCTCCCCACTCCCTGGGTTGTCTTTCCCCCAGTCAGTCCCCCAGTCAAGGACTTGCAGTCCCTGAGCCCTGTATTGGCCTATCCCCCCTGCTACTACCATGGGGGGGGGGGGAAACAGGGCAGGGGCTGGCATCCATGCCCCATTCCACCATAATCGCAGGGACTCAGGTGCATACCCACTGAATTTACAGTATCTGAATCGACTCAAAAATATCAGGTACCGAACATTATCTAATTTAAATCCGATTCTGGTATCCATTGTCCCAGAATGTCCAGGAATATCTTCCAATCCCAGAATATTGACTTAGGGTTCAAATCTTTTGGTTTTCCTTCTTGATTTACCGATTGGTAACCAGAAAATTGAAACATGAGCACCAGAAATGACCAACTTTTCAGGTAGCCCATTGAATACCCGAGATGGTCCTTGGAAATGTGATTATTACCCATGAGATATAAAATATACTCCCCATTTCAGCTCTGTAATGTAGGACTCAGAGTTTGTACTAATTTTGAAAAAAGCCCCTTTGAGGGAAAAGTTTCCCCATCCCTGGTTTATTCTTTCAGTTTCCCAGGCTGAGGCCCAATGAATCTACCTAGCTGTGATGAGACCCTAAGCTGATCCATACCATACCAAGTACAAATCAGTTCCATGCAGGACAAGATCAGTCTTGAGATTACAACCCCTGGAATAGTTCTGCTAAACAACATCTGGTTGTTTCAAACTATTGTCTAAAGTGAAGCAAAGTTCCAGCCCATGTATTTACCCTCCTTGTCAAAGCCATCAGCAGCTTTGGCATGAATATATATTAACATTTGAGCTCTATTTCATGTGGAACCTGCTGGAAAAGATAAGACCAGAGAACAAGGGAACCTCCTCCCTTGGCTATGTCGAGGTCAGGTGCATTTACTGAAGCTTGAATAATGCAGGAGGAAAAGAATGCGGGTTGTTTACATAGCAAAAGTGCCCTGTTGTTCACGGAGAAGACCTGTCTTCGCGACAGAGCTAGATAAACCCTGCAGAAGCAGGAAAATGCACACTGCGGTTTCAAGCCATGTTGTGAAGGCACAAAGAATATTGAATGGTTCCAAGAAAATCAAACTGGTTAATTTTCTTGGCTCCAAAGGTAAGAGACCTTTGAACATTTGCTGCTTTGGATAAAGTAATAAGGAACTTTTTTTAAAGCAAACAACAACAACAACAACATGGTAGCTACTATCTTGACCAATACACAAGGGAATGAATATGGGAACTTCCTGAACAAAAGATAGAAGTAATTGCATCTTGTGCTAAAGTACCCAGCTGGGTGGTTAGGAGCCGAGCCATGAAGCCTCTGTGGATCTGGCATGGGCGGTGAATGAGCCAAAAGTTCAGCCAAAAGAATCAGTGGTGGTTGGAGAGAATTAGAGTGCTTTTCCACAAGGTGATATGCATCGTGTTTGCCCCGATCATGTAGAGGATGCAGAGCTCGCTTTTCCAGCGCTGCATCTACCGCATGATCAGTTGGGGTGTGCAACAGTCCGCCCCCCCCGTCATTTTCGTTTTTCGTTTTCATTATTTGAAAACGTCGTTTTCGTTCTCGTTAACGACAATGTCATTTTCTTTATCGTTATCAGTACAGTTCAAACAAAGATTTTATTTTTGGTATCTGTATCGGTATCAGTTCCCATGTGAAAATGAAGATCTTACAATAGTGGTAACGATACCAAAAGCAGAAGTTGTTTAGACTGTGCTGTATCTGGTCTGGTGTGTGGTTGACTGGCTGTGTGTGTGTGTGCGCCCTAGTGTTTGACTATCTTGTGTATTTTGTGAGGTGAGCTGTGAGCAGATGGCACACAGGAAGGCACTGCTGAAGAAGGAGAAGGTGAAAGTGGAGGAGGTCGAAGAGGTTGGACCATCAAGCGAGGTGGTGGAGGGGGTCTCCTCTTCGGAAGAGGAGGGTAGCAAAGGTGCCACTGCTTGTTCCAGGTTTGTAAAATGTATTTATTTATTGTTCAAAAGAACTTTGATGAGGAATGGTAAAAGAATGCCATGCTCTAGAGCGAGCTGGCAGGCATGCAGGTGGGTGGGTTGGCAGGCAGCAGTCAGGCATGGGCAGCAGCAACATCCCAAGACCACCCCAAGACACTGCAGGGTCTCAATCTGCAGACAGCACCCTCCAGGTGGAGGATGTGGGTGGGAGACAGGGAAAGAGGCAAGGAGGCAGCAGCACCACATCCATCCAGTTGGAGTGGGAGAATGGGGCACTGGGCTGGGAGGAAGGACTGGAGGCATCACACGATTGCATAATATTATGTAGGTGCTATGTGTTCTTGCTTCAGAGAGGGTGAATCATCAGATTATGGCAGCAAAGACAGGACCAAAAAGATCTTCTGCCTGGGACCATTTCTATCCCCCCAAAGGAGACTACACTCGATGCAAGGTAAGCCAGGGGGCAGGAACAACAGGGACTGGATTGGCAGAGATTGGCCACTGGCCAGTCACTTCTAGAGAGTGAGAGGATACAAGATTCTGGCAGGGTTTGACCCAGTATGGCACTTCTTATGTTTTTTAGATCTGTGACAAAGAGATCAAAAGAGGGCCCATGGGGACCACATCGGGGCTGATTGCCCATGTAAAGGGCTTTCACGGTGTGGCCCTTGTGAAGAAAGCCTGGAAGCAGGGGGGTGTCTGCAGGTGCCACCATCAGCAGCAGATGATGAGGGAGGTGCCGTCACCATCCTTCCCACTCCAGGTCTGTTATTGACTCCCCAAACTCCAAGGCAGCAGAACAAGAGGAGGAAGCAGAGTCCCCTGCAGTGAGGGACTTGTGCTGTTACCTCAGGGCAGAGAGGAATTGGAGGAGGAATTTTCTGCTGTGTTGTGGAAGGTGCAGGACAGCATTATCACCCACTACCAGGGAGCAGAGGAAATGGACCACCAGTCGTGGGTCGTTACCAAATATGTCTCCTCTGAAAAGGAGACTTTGGAGTCCTTTCGCCAGTCAATGGTGGGGTGGAAGGGCATGATGGTGGAGGCCCTTGAAGTGGTGAGGTGGCATGGGGCAGAGGTCCCTGATGTCCCCCCTTCTTGTATCCTGTGGACGGTCCTCCCAATCTTCTCCCCATTCCCCAAGGGTGGATGAAGACTAAATTTTGTAAATAGTTATTTCTGTTTGTTATCAGATTGTTTTGTGTTATCTTAGTTTAAATTGTTTGTTTAGTAAAAGGTTTTGTCATATTTTACCAGTCAATTTTGACTTGTTTCTCTGTGGGTGTGCCAGAGAGAGAGAGGAGAGAGAGATGGCCATCTTGGGAAGCCCTCGAGTGGAGGGGTGTCTTCTTCAGGTCACAGAGAGATCACCCCATGGGTGGTCGCCATGGGAAGCTGGGGTGACATATGATACTTGGATAGATTTTGCTTACTGTTGGTGCGTGGCAGTCATTTGGAAGCTCCCGAGTGGTGTGGTGTCAGAGAGGGGTAGCCTTGGGAAGCCCCTGACTGATTGCCCCATGGAAAGCAGGGCATAGGAAAAAGAGAGAGACAATGACTGAGTGACTAGGCACACTTCATTCAACCATTGCGATAGGTGGTTCAAGGTGCAGGGAGGCACAGTCAGGCCCATATATTGTGTATTATTTCCATCTTATTCAAGTGGGTTTGCTACTGGATAGGGATGTGCGAGTAGAACATAGTTCAGATGTTCAGTCATTTTGTTCAGGAACCGAGTTTGGGTTTGGTCGTTCGGTTTGGCGGCGTCCGGTTCGGCCGAATGTTTGGCGGAGTTAGGTATCGGTATCGTTTTTAATTATATATTTATTTATTCAAATTTGTAATTTGATATTATATATATCTACACTAACTCTAACTGCTATTAACTATTCTAAAACCTATGGAACTAAATGGAACTAAATGAAGGCACAAACAGCTCACACCAAACAACACAGGGAGGGGTACAAAACTGAAATGAAACCTAAATCAATCTAATCCTACTCTAAATAAATCCAAAAACAGGGGAAGGGAATCGGGGATGGAATTTATAGAGAGAGGAAGAGAGAAAGGATTCAATGGAGGGTTGGGAGAAAGAACACAGGGATGGGTAAAAAATTAAAATAACCCCTAAATCTATCTATTCTAATCTAAATAAATGATACTAGGGAGGTAAATGTGCGGTATGGGTGAAATAGGAGGAGGATGGCAATGGATTAGGAACACAAATTGCTAGGAGAGGGAGACTTCTGAAAACGTCTGCTGCCAGGAACAGTGGCTAGCTCAGAAGGTGTTGGAAGGGGGGAGGGCAATGACGTTTGTTACTTGCTGTGCCCGCCTTACCACAAGCCCCATTGGCTCTGTGCAGCCTAGCCTTCCCATCCCCCATGTCCAATTGCAGAGTGCGAAGCCAGTGGTCTGAGGAGAAAAGGGATGGCTATTGGGCAGGCTGGCTGCTATTCCAAGCATCTCCACCCCTGGTGCCAGGAAGTCTGCTCCTCAGATGCTTCCCCATCCCTGGGCCTTCCAGTCACGTTTTCCCCGCCCGAATTCATCCGAACTCAGCCGAACACGGCCGAACTGTTTGCTCGTTCAGAGTTCAGATCGAGTTCAGTTCGATCTGTTCAGGTTTGGGTTTGGTCATTCGGTTTGGTCATCCGAACAGACCGAGTTTGGTCCGAACTTCTGAACTGCGTTTGCACATCCCTACTCTTGGATGTGGGTATTGAGCATGAGCACTGCTGAGCTCTCTCTCTGGTTCTGGCAGCTGGCAGTCCTCGTTCTAGCATCAGGGAGTCTTTCTCTCTCTCTGGTTGTGTACAGCAGGTGATGGCATGGGAGGGAGCATGTCTTGCTCTGTCTCTCGTTCTAGCAGCAGGGAACCTGTTCTCTCTCTCTCTCTCTCTCTCTCTCTCGCTCTCTCTCTCTCAATTGTGCCTCCTCACTATGGGTCTATGACCATGAACGGTGGGGACTCACAATGTCCCCTGCCACCGAAAACACCATTCTCTGGGTCTGACACTAGTTCCTGTGTCACCGTGGTCAGGGCATGCCATCACTGCTGGTATCTACCACCAGCTCCTCAAGGTAGCTTGCTACAGCCCACTCTACAGTGTCAGACTCCTGCTGCCTCTGGCTGTTGGCGCTGCCCCAATTACATGTCCCCACATCGCCTGCCCTGTGATGGTCCACTTGGGGCGGGTGATGGCTGAGGAGCTGCTGCTGCTGGGGGTGCTCAGAATCTCTGCCCTCCTGCTGCTGTTGCTTTGTCATTCCTGACTGCCCTGCTGCTTCTGCCATCTGCCCCTCTCCACTGCCTGCACCCTCTCCACCAGAGTATGCTTCCTCAGGGTGAAGTCTACCATGAGAGCTGCCACACTCACCTTCACCCTGGGATCCAACATGGTAGAAAGTATATAAAACCTTCTTGTGGATAAGAGGGTCAAACCACCTGATCAGCCCCTCCTTCAACTTTTGAACCAGGGCCACCACCTCTGGTACAAGCTGCCGCTCCTACTCCCCTCTGCCTTGGTCCCTCAAGAAGCCTTCCATCCTCCTGATGAGACTTCAAACCAAGAAGGTTACCTGGCTCTGGGTGGCCATCGCCGCTGTCAGGCTCTCCATCATGTTCTTAAAGGCTTAAGGACATGCACAGCCTGGCACATCATAGTCTATTCCTCCCACCTTAATGGCCTTTCCACTCCAATCTCCCCCTCGGAGGCTACCTCGTTCAGCACCTGTCTCTGCTCTACCAGTTGCTCCATCATTCTATAGGTGGAGTTCCACCTGGTACTTGCATCCTGTACAAGGTGGTGCTCCTGAGGCCCCAGTTCCACCTGCTTCTCCCTCAAAAGGTGACCACCCATCATGCTCTTGTTGAAGTTCCCTGTAATCTTCCTGCCCTTCTCAATTAACAGGGTAAGGGGGCTGCTGCTGTGCTCTGCTGACTTCTCCCCCAGGCCCAGGACATTCCTCACCACCAGGTGAAGGGTGCAGGCAGCACAGGGGTTGTGCTGCAGCCTGCCTTCCAGCACTGACTTCTTGATGTCGGCTAGTGGCTACATTATCTGATAACATGAAGCACCTGGCAAATGTGGCTTCCTCCCTTAGCCACCCCTCCACCATGGTGTCCAAGTCCCCCCTTATGTTGTCAGCAGTGTGGCTCTCTTCAAAGACCTGGTCATAAAGCAGGGCCCACCTGTGCCCTGCCCCCTCGCCCCTGCCGCATGCTGTTCCTCCTCCTGCCACCTGCAGCTGCCACGATTGAGCAGTCAGGGCCAGATAGGCATGTTGTGCATTTCAGCTGCTCCAAATGTCTGTGGTGAAATGCACAAGTGCCCCATCTGCCCTGGCCTGTTTCTCCTTCACCTGCTGACTGGCTGCCTGGTACAGGGAGGGCACCACCTGCCTGCTGAAGTTGGTGCATGAGGGAAGCTGGTACTGGGGTGCCAGCAGCAACAGCAGCCGGCAGAAGCCCTGGTCCTCGACTATGCTAAAGGGCTGATCATCCAGGGTAATCATCTCCCCCACCCGCCTGGTGATCTTGGTTGTCGCTGGATGACGCACTCTGCCACACCACAACCCCCCAAACCCCAGATCCTCCATTTTGGCCTGACGCTGCTGGTGCTGCTGACAGGGGGATTGAGATGGGATCTGTTGCTGTCCCTCCTTCCCCTTGACATCAGCAGAGGAGGAAGGTCTGCTGCTGCTCATTCTTGGTGCAGCAGAGAACCCACTCCCGTCCATACTACCGGCTATCTCTTCCAGCAGCAAAGCACTATGCCATTCTATTATTGCTTAAATTGCCCCTCTTATTTCAACGCTTCACTACCTTCCCAAAGTGAAGGCAGGCCATCCAGCTGCTGTCACTTGCAATCACTTCCTTGAAGTGATCCCACACCGGTCCGCTGGGCTGCCCTGAACCCTTCATGCCACTGTTGGGGGCCAGTGCCTCTGTCCCCAATGGGGCATCATGAGAAGGAGTCCCCTCTAGGGGTGTGCATGTCATTTTTGTTATTACAATAACAATAACAACAATTGCTTTTTTCATTGTCATTATTGCAATAACAAAAATGACAATCGAGAAAGCAAAGGGTTGGACTAAATGGTCAGTTTTCACAATGGAGAGATGTACAAAGTGGTGTGCCCCAGGGATCTGCATTGGGACCGGTGCTGTTTAATGTATTCATTAATGATCTGAAAAAGGGCATTAAGAGTGAGGTGATCAAATTTGCAGATGACACCAAGTTATTCAAGGTAGTTAAAACACGAGTAGACTGTGAGGAACTGCAACAGGATCTTATGACACTGGGTGCCTGGGCATCTAAATGGCAAATGAGATTTAATGTGGACAAGTGCAAAGTGATGAATGTAATGAAAAATATTCCAAACCATGCATACACAATGCTGTGTACTAAGCTAGGAGTTATATTTATTTTTATTTATTTATATTTCTTAGCCGCCCTATATTGCTTAGCCGCCCACTCATGCCCATGGCATCCCAGTGCAACTTACAGCATAGAAATAAATACAATTTAAAATAACAACAAAACACAGAAAACTCAAACATCTAAAAACCCACCTACCCCCCCAACCTATTAACCCAATCCCCCCTCCCCTCCTCCGAAGACCTGGGAGAATGGCAAAGTTTTGCAGGCCCAGCGGAAGGCCAACAAATTTGGGGCCAGATGGGCTTCCTCCGGGAGGGAGTTCCATAGTTGCGGCCCAGCCACTGAGAATGCCCTCTCCACCGTGCCCCCCCCGCTTTACATGGGGGACACCCAAGAAGGTGCCCCCGGCAGACCGAAGGGGTCACTCTGGGGCACGGAAGGTGAGGTGGTCCCTGAGATATGAAGGGTCAAGACCATGTAGGACTTTATAGGTTAAGACCAGCACCTTGAATCTTGCTCAGTACGCTATAGGCAGCCAGTGCAGCGCACGGAGCATGGGAGTGATATGCTCCTGTTGGCCCGTCCCCATCAGGAGGTGCACCAGCTTCAGCCTCCGAACCAGCATCAGGGAAAGTCCCATGTAGAGTGCTTTGAAGTAGTCCAGCCTTGAGGTGATGAAGGCATGGATGAGGGTGGCCAGGTCGAGTCTGAAAATATATGGACGCAGCTGGCGGAAGACAGCCTTGGCCACCAACTCCACCTGTTGATCTAGGCAGAGGTCTGAATCCAGCAATACTCCCAGACTTTGAACCTGCTGGGCTACAGGAGGGTGGACCCCCTCTACGTGGGGAGTCACACCTCCCTCACCCTACCCACCACCATCACCTCTGTCTTATCGGGATTGAGTTTCAGTCTGCTCTGCTGTAACCAATCTGCCATGGCCTCCAAACATTGGGACAGTACTGAGATGGCAGGACCTGGGTCAGTTGAAAAAGAGAGGTAAAGTGAGGTCAGTTGAAAAAGAGAGGTAAAGTGAGATCAGTTGAAAAAGAGAGGTAAAGAGAGGTAAAGCTGGGTGTCATCAGCATTTTGGTGGCAACACACACCAAACCCTCTCAGGATCTCCCCCAAGGGCTGCATATATACATTAAACAATAATGGAGACAGAATAGAACCTTGGGAATGCCACAATCCAGGGCCTGGGGGCTGGAAGATTCAGCCCCCAGGACAACACTCTGGCTTCTCCTTGAGAGGAATGATCAGAACCATCCAAGGAAAAGAACCCCTCAGGAAAAGGATCTGGGGGTGGTTGTGGACAATACAATGAAATCCACAATGCAGTGCACAGCAGCAGTCAAAAAACCAAACAGAATGTTAGGAATCATTCGGAAGGGGATAGAGAATAAAACTGAGGATGTCATAATGCCTCTATACAAATCAATAGTGCGACTGCACCTCAAATATTGTGTGCAGTTCTGGTCGCCCCATCTCAAAAAAGACATAGCTGAACTAGAAAAGGTACAGAAAAGGGCAGCCAAAAGGGCTCCCATATGAGGAGAGGCTTGGAAGGCTAGGGCTCTTCAACTTGGATAAGAGACAACTGAGAGGAGATATGACAGAGATCTATAAAATCATGCATGGTGTGGAACTAATAAATAAGAAACCATTATTTACCCTCTCAGCTAGTCCTAGAACTAGGGGACACTCCATGAAACTCATGGGTGGCAAGTTTAAAAGAAATTAAAGAAAATATTTTTACACTCAGCATATAATTGGGTTGTGGAATCTACTGCCAGAGGCTGTGGTAAGGACCAGTACTATAGCTGAGTTTAAAAGAGGTTTGGACAAGTTTCTGGAAGATACGTCCATTAGCAGCTGTTAGCCAGGATTAGGGAACATGATGGGAACTGGGGGGGAACAACAGGAAATAGGTCCCCCATTGTGACCTGTTGGGTGCTTCTCCCAAGCCACCGTGATTGGCCACTGTCGGTGACAGGATGCTGAGCTAGATGGACCATTGGACTGACCCAGTATGGCACTTCTGATCTTCTTATTTGAATAACGACAACAATATTGAAAATGATAATGTTATTGTTGTCGTTATTATTAGTAACACAACTGCAGTTTTGTTTTGGATGGAAATGGGGAGGGGAGGAGGGAGCAGACATCTCGGAGCCCTAAAGAGGCTTGAACTCTCGAACTGTGCCTGTTCTGGGAGGGACGAGCAACTCAGCAGTATTTGATGGATGTATTGCTGACCAATGAGCAGCACAAGCAGACCCCAACAGTCTCATGGCACTCTGTGATTGCTCAATGCCTGCTGCCTCTCACAACCAATCAGGGGGGCTCTGGGGGAGGGCACGGCAGCCCTTTTTAATGGAAGGACCATTTTTTTCTCTCTCTGTTCTGTGCGAGCTCTCTGCTTGTTAGGTTGCGTTTTACAGAACTGGTGCTTGCAGACAAAAAATCCTCCCTAGCCCTCATTGTATTACCAATTCCTTTCCTTCCTCATATACCCTACCTTTTATCTTCTCCCTTTCCCTGACCTTCTCCCCCCTGCACATTATAGATACATAGATTTATATCTATATCTATCTGTATGTATGAATATATATATCACACATTTAGATAGATATTAGTTGTGTACATATATAGAAAGATTAGATATTATATAGGTAGTTAGGCTAGTCTGTTCTATTATATGTATTAGGATTATAGGAGAGGTTAGGTTTAGTGTGTATATATAATTAGATCTTAGAGTACTTCTTCGACTGTGTGTGCACTTGTGTGTAGAATGAGAAAGGGAAGGGACTAGTTCAGCTTCTGGGGCAGGTGGCCCTGGTAGAGGGGGAGTTTGAAAGCCAAAGCCCGCTGTCACTTCTGCCACTGTTGAAGTGCCAATCAGCCCAAGCTGAAGAGACCTGATTTTTTTCAGCTCAAGGAGGCAGGTTTTATCAGGGGAACAGGTCGCAGCAGAGATCTCGGGAGTGGCATCTGTGGAAGGCAGGGAGCCCCAGCTTTCGACTAGTAGCAGTGGCACTGGAGGAGGGAGCCAAGGGCACGGGTGTGTATGTGCATCCATACGACACTCCCCTCCTGAAGCACCGGCAGCAGCTGGCACGGCCAGCAGTGCTATTTCACTGGGGGCTGCAACAGCAAATATGAATATGGGGAGACGCAGCAATGATGATGATGTGGGTGGGAGTGATGCAGGGGCATCCGCCTCTCCTGGGCAGGCGTTTCCCTCTGGCACCCCCACCCCTCAGGGGTTTGTGGGAGGATGTATTCGAGGGCATCCGTCCCCACCTTGGCAGCAGCAGCCTAGATTCAGCAAGTAGCATCAGGGCATCCTCACCTCCCAAGGTGGTAGCAGCAACAGCTTCAGCACAGGTGGTGTCATAGAGCTGGGCAGCAATGAGGGAGGAGGAGGTGGAGGAGACTCCAGTTGATGCCGATCCCCCTGTGGCCACATTGGGGAGAAAGGCAGTGGCCCCCGGCAGCAGCATGAGGGGTTCAGGACGGTGCCCCAGGGGCCCGTGTGAGATCACTTCAAGGAAGTGATTCCAGGTGACAGCAGCTGGGTGGCCTGTCTTCACCATGGGAAGGTAGCGTTCCGGGAATAAGAGGAGGAATTGAAGGAATAATGGCACGAATTCCCACATGAGGACCTGGCATAGGGCTTGGCTGCTGCAAGAGACATTAGAGAGTGTGAACAGGAGTGGGTTAGGTGCTGCAGAATCAGCAGCAAACCTTCCTCCTCTGTTCATGGCAAGGGGAAGGAGGGACATCAACAGCAGGGTCCGTCTCAAACCCCCTGTCAGCAACAGCAGCAGCGGTGGCATCAGGTCACAATGGGGGCTCTGGGGTTTGGACAGGTGTGGCGGAGTATGTCATCCAGTGGCAATCAAGATCACCAGATGGGTGGGGCAGATGATTGCCCTGGATGACCAACCATTTAGCATTGTCGACGCACCCCCGGAAGAAGACGAGGACACAGCTTGTGGGATAGTATGGCCGCACTCTTTATTAATTCATATAATACAAAAGGGGGAAGGGGTAGCCCTCCTGCTTCCTCCGTTTGAACTGGGGTCCTACCTCTATCAAAATGCTATCCTACAACAGGAGGTTCCCGTCTCCAACAGGCAATTCCCCTGTGCGCCTGTCTCACGACTCCAGCCGTCCTTGGGTTAAGCCTGAGTGGAATCCTCCTGTGACCTAACTTAGAAACTTCAACTTACGTCCTGCCGTGATCACCGGGTTTCCCCGAACCGGAGCGGGTTGTTCGTGCCTACCCCCTGGCTGGGCGTTAAAAACAAGGGTGAGGGCACCGTAACCCACTGCTTGGCACATTGTCCGCCCAGCAGGTCTGGCCGTTCACCTCTCACCCTTGGGCTGGCCATACAGTGGCCCACACTGTGCAGCTATGCATGACCTTGCCCATCTCGTAGGGAGATGTTTCTGATTACCCTATGCTATATTAACGTTCTGGAACAATTACCCCTAACTCAGCCCACCGCCAAAGAGTGTGGCAATTGCAAGCCT
Organism: Sphenodon punctatus; assembly: GCA_003113815.1. Lineage (NCBI taxonomy): Eukaryota > Metazoa > Chordata > Lepidosauria > Sphenodontia > Sphenodontidae > Sphenodon > Sphenodon punctatus. The sequence goes on from QEPC01014655.1 coordinate 658,041, forward strand.
ACCACTGGCTAATTGCCTCACCGCCCCTAGGCTGAATTAGCAGAAGCACTCGGGGAAAGGCGAAAACCCCCTTACCTTTAATTTGCCAAGTAGGCTCATGGAAAATTCCTTTCCGGTTCTAATTGGCGAACAGTGTTACTTGGAGTGTTTCAAAAAAGGGCGGGTGGGTGGGTGCGCATCCTTCCCTGCTCCTCGCCGCAACTGCAATGAGGTGGGTGAACGGGGAAGCTAAAATGGTGCCCGGGAGTTCCCGCTCTCACAAGAGTCCCGAGCAACCTCTCCGTTCCCAGGCAACTGCCCGGACTCTCCCTTACCAACTGACGCCATGCTGAGGTGGCCGTTTGAACCCGTCCTCGCCCCTTCCTTCCAACAAGGGGGGGGATACCGCCAAACCCCCTCCACGCTGAGTGCAGAGGGTCATTGTTGAGGACCAGGGATTCTGCCGGNTATTGCTGACCAATGAGCAGCACAAGCAGACCCCAACAGTCTCATGGCACTCTGTGATTGCTCAATGCCTGCTGCCTCTCACAACCAATCAGGGGGGCTCTGGGGGAGGGCACGGCAGCCCTTTTTAATGGAAGGACCATTTTTTTCTCTCTCTGTTCTGTGCGAGCTCTCTGCTTGTTAGGTTGCGTTTTACAGAACTGGTGCTTGCAGACAAAAAATCCTCCCTAGCCCTCATTGTATTACCAATTCCTTTCCTTCCTCATATACCCTACCTTTTATCTTCTCCCTTTCCCTGACCTTCTCCCCCCTGCACATTATAGATACATAGATTTATATCTATATCTATCTGTATGTATGAATATATATATCACACATTTAGATAGATATTAGTTGTGTACATATATAGAAAGATTAGATATTATATAGGTAGTTAGGCTAGTCTGTTCTATTATATGTATTAGGATTATAGGAGAGGTTAGGTTTAGTGTGTATATATAATTAGATCTTAGAGTACTTCTTCGACTGTGTGTGCACTTGTGTGTAGAATGAGAAAGGGAAGGGACTAGTTCAGCTTCTGGGGCAGGTGGCCCTGGTAGAGGGGGAGTTTGAAAGCCAAAGCCCGCTGTCACTTCTGCCACTGTTGAAGTGCCAATCAGCCCAAGCTGAAGAGACCTGATTTTTTTCAGCTCAAGGAGGCAGGTTTTATCAGGGGAACAGGTCGCAGCAGAGATCTCGGGAGTGGCATCTGTGGAAGGCAGGGAGCCCCAGCTTTCGACTAGTAGCAGTGGCACTGGAGGAGGGAGCCAAGGGCACGGGTGTGTATGTGCATCCATACGACACTCCCCTCCTGAAGCACCGGCAGCAGCTGGCACGGCCAGCAGTGCTATTTCACTGGGGGCTGCAACAGCAAATATGAATATGGGGAGACGCAGCAATGATGATGATGTGGGTGGGAGTGATGCAGGGGCATCCGCCTCTCCTGGGCAGGCGTTTCCCTCTGGCACCCCCACCCCTCAGGGGTTTGTGGGAGGATGTATTCGAGGGCATCCGTCCCCACCTTGGCAGCAGCAGCCTAGATTCAGCAAGTAGCATCAGGGCATCCTCACCTCCCAAGGTGGTAGCAGCAACAGCTTCAGCACAGGTGGTGTCATAGAGCTGGGCAGCAATGAGGGAGGAGGAGGTGGAGGAGACTCCAGTTGATGCCGATCCCCCTGTGGCCACATTGGGGAGAAAGGCAGTGGCCCCCGGCAGCAGCATGAGGGGTTCAGGACGGTGCCCCAGGGGCCCGTGTGAGATCACTTCAAGGAAGTGATTCCAGGTGACAGCAGCTGGGTGGCCTGTCTTCACCATGGGAAGGTAGCGTTCCGGGAATAAGAGGAGGAATTGAAGGAATAATGGCACGAATTCCCACATGAGGACCTGGCATAGGGCTTGGCTGCTGCAAGAGACATTAGAGAGTGTGAACAGGAGTGGGTTAGGTGCTGCAGAATCAGCAGCAAACCTTCCTCCTCTGTTCATGGCAAGGGGAAGGAGGGACATCAACAGCAGGGTCCGTCTCAAACCCCCTGTCAGCAACAGCAGCAGCGGTGGCATCAGGTCACAATGGGGGCTCTGGGGTTTGGACAGGTGTGGCGGAGTATGTCATCCAGTGGCAATCAAGATCACCAGATGGGTGGGGCAGATGATTGCCCTGGATGACCAACCATTTAGCATTGTCGACGCACCCCCGGAAGAAGACGAGGACACAGCTTGTGGGATAGTATGGCCGCACTCTTTATTAATTCATATAATACAAAAGGGGGAAGGGGTAGCCCTCCTGCTTCCTCCGTTTGAACTGGGGTCCTACCTCTATCAAAATGCTATCCTACAACAGGAGGTTCCCATCTCCAACAGGCAATTCCCCTGTGCGCCTGTCTCACGACTCCAGCCGTCCTTGGGTTAAGCCTGAGTGGAATCCTCCTGTGACCTAACTTAGAAACTTCAACTTACGTCCTGCCGTGATCACCGGGTTTCCCCGAACCGGAGCGGGTTGTTCGTGCCTACCCCCTGGCTGGGCGTTAAAAACAAGGGTGAGGGCACCGTAACCCACTGCTTGGCACATTGTCCGCCCAGCAGGTCTGGCCGTTCACCTCTCACCCTTGGGCTGGCCATACAGTGGCCCACACTGTGCAGCTATGCATGACCTTGCCCATCTCGTAGGGAGATGTTTCTGATTACCCTATGCTATATTAACGTTCTGGAACAATTACCCCTAACTCAGCCCACCGCCAAAGAGTGTGGCAATTGCAAGCCTACCACTGGCTAATTGCCTCACCGCCCCTAGGCTGAATTAGCAGAAGCACTCGGGGAAAGGCGAAAACCCCCTTACCTTTAATTTGCCAAGTAGGCTCATGGAAAATTCCTTTCCGGTTCTAATTGGCGAACAGTGTTACTTGGAGTGTTTCAAAAAAGGGCGGGTGGGTGGGTGCGCATCCTTCCCTGCTCCTCGCCGCAACTGCAATGAGGTGGGTGAACGGGGAAGCTAAAATGGTGCCCGGGAGTTCCCGCTCTCACAAGAGTCCCGAGCAACCTCTCCGTTCCCAGGCAACTGCCCGGACTCTCCCTTACCAACTGACGCCATGCTGAGGTGGCCGTTTGAACCCGTCCTCGCCCCTTCCTTCCAACAAGGGGGGGGATACCGCCAAACCCCCTCCACGCTGAGTGCAGAGGGTCATTGTTGAGGACCAGGGATTCTGCCGGCTGATGGCACTGCTGGCACCCCAGTACCAGCTTCCCTCATGCACCACCTTCAGCAGGCAGGTGGTGCCCTCCCTGTACCAGGGAGCGGGTGAGGGAACAACTGGCCAAGGTAGGTGCGGCAGTTGTCCATTTCACCACAGACATTGGGAGCAGCTGAAATGCACAACATGCCTACCTGGCCCTAACTGCTCACTGGTGGCAGCAGCGGGTGGCAGGAGGAGGAGCAGCAGGGGTGAGGGGGCAGGGTAAAGGAGGGCCCTGATTCATGCCCAGGTCTTTAATGAGAGCCACACTGCCGTTAACATAAGGGGAGACTTGGACACCATAGTGGATGGGTGGCTAGGGGAGGAAGCCACATTTGCCAGGGGCTTCATTGTCACAGATAATGCTGCTAATATGAAGAAGGCAGTGCTGGAGGGAAGGTTCCAGCACATCCCCTGCACTGCCTACACCCTTCACCTGGTGGTGAGGGATGCCCTGGGCCTGGGGGAGAAGGCAGCAGAGCCTGTTAATCAAGTAGGGCAGGAAGATTACAGGGAACTTTAACAAGAGAGTGAAGGGTGGTCACCTCTTGAGAGAGAAGCAGGTGGAGCTGGGGGCGCAGGAGCACTTCCTCGTGCAGGATGTCAGCACCAGGTGGAACTCCACCGATAGCATGATGGATCAACTGGTGGAGCAGAGGCGGGTCCTGCACAAGGTAGCCTCTGTCGGGGAGATTGGGGTGGAAAGACCACTAGGGTGGGAGGAGTAGACAATGATGACCCAGGCCACCATTTAAGGATGTGACGGAGAACCTAAGTGCAGTGATGGCCACCCTGAGCCAGGTAAGCCCCCTTCTCCGAAGTCTCATCAGAAGGATGGAAGGCTTCTTGATGGACCAAGGCAGGGAGGAGGAGGAGTGGCAGCTTTTACCAGAGTTTATATACAAGGAGGTTTACATACTCTCCACTATGCTGGACCCCAGGGTGAAGGCGAGTTTGGCAGCTCGCATGCCAGACTTCACCCTGAGGAAGCAGGCTCTGGTGGAGAGAGTGCGGGCAGTCGAGAGGGTCACACAACGGCAGAGGCAGCAGGACAGACAGGAGGGACAAAGCAGCAGCAGGAGGGCAAAGATGCAGAGCACTCCCAGTAGCAGCAGCAGCTGCTGCTCAGCCATCAGTCACCCCAAGCGGACCATAGCGTGGACACGTGCAATTGGGGAAGTTGGCGGCACCAACAGGCAGAGGGAGCAGGAGCCTGACACTGCGGAGCGGGCAGCGGCAAAATATCCCACGGATCCGGTGGTGGATTCGAGCAGTGATCCCCTTCTCTACTGGGCAGAGAAGGGAAAAATATGGCAGGCTTTGAGCAGGGTTGCACAGGAACTAGCATCCTTCCCACCAACCAGCATGCCCAGCGAACAGGTATTTTTGGCAGCAGGGGACATCGGGAGCCCCCACCGTTCAAGGCTGGGGGCTGGGTTGGTGGAGCAGGTCCTGAAGGTCAACCTGGTTTTCCCTGACCTGGCCTTGGACCTATAGTGAGGGTGGGGGCACGAGAGAGAGAGAGAGAGAGAGACACACACACACATTCCTGCCCATGTTGTCACCTGCCGTACATGACCAAAGAGAGATATAGAGACCCCCTGCTGCTAGAACCACAGAGAGAGAAAGAGAGAGAGAGAGAGAGAGAGAGACAGAGAGAGACAGAGAGAGACAGAGACAGACGGAAAGGTTCCCCGCTGCTAGAATGAAAGAGAGACAGAGACAAAGAACCTCCCCACTTCTAGAATGAGAGACACAGAGAGAGGGACTGGGGAGAGAGAGAGAGGTATCCTGCTCAAGCGGACACCTGCCAGAACCAGAGAGAGAGCTCATCTCATCTGAGCTCATTCTCAATGCTGACATCCAGCAGCAAACAGACCAGACTGAGATGGGAACATATGTGCCTGCCTCCCTGCACCATCACCTATCACAATGATTGAATGAAGGGTGCCCAATCACAAACTAATTCTCTCTCTTTCTCCTATGCCCTGCTCTCCGTTGGGCAATCAGTCGGAGGTTTTCCAAGGCTCCCGTCTCTGATACCCGGCCACCCGGGGGCTTACAAACGGTTACCACCAACAGTAAGCAAAACCAGTATCCAAGTATCATATGTCACCTCAGCTTCCAAAGCCCCCCCCCAAATGAGGTGCTCTATTTGCAACCTGAAGACATCATGGCACTTGGGGGACTTCCCAAGGCAGCCCCCCCATGGGACGATCTCTAAGCACCCTGAAGATGATGCCCTGCCACTCAGGGAGCTTCCGAATGACTATCAGTGCTGCCAGAGAGAACCCCCCTCTCTTTCTCTGGCACCCCACACAGAAACATGCCTTGCTGATGCTATGGCCCCTGCTCCTGCCAAGCTGCCACCTGCCAAACTGCCTGCTCCTCCAATGCCACCCACCGCCAGCTGCTGCCAGAGGGTCTCTCTCTCTCTGACACCCACACACAGAAACATGCCCAGTCTCTGGATGCTCCACCTGCGGTGGTGTCTGCAAACAGATATAAGCTACCACTGCAGTCCCAAAAACCCTCATCAAGGTTCTGGGGCCATCCTTCCAGTAACGGGGGACTGTCATCCCACTGCATAAAGAAGCAGTCATTCCTGTCCCAAGAAGCATCATCCACGTTCTGAGGCCATCATTCCAGTCATGGGAGGCTGTCATCCCACTGCAAACCTGGCAGCGGCACCTCCTCTCCACTTCTTCTCCTCTGGTGAGGAGCCCACCTCCACCATCTCACAAAATGGTCCAGTCTGGGCCTCCATGATTTGTTCCTCCTCAACTTTGAACTTCCTCCTCAAGTTCTTCTTCCTACCAGTGCTGCTTCCTTCACCTTCCATCCTCCAATTCCTCGCACAGACACGCACAACCCACACACACACAGCTAGCCACAGCAGAGTAGACACATGCAAGTTCACAGCCAAGCAGCCACACACAGACACCACACAGCCGATCGAACTACCATTTCCGGTTTTTGGTCTCGCGAGATCAGTATACCAAATATCAATATTGATACTGAAAATGTTACCAAAACCAAAATTTTCATTTGAAACCGGTATTGATATTGATAACGACAATAATGAAAATGACGTTGTTATAATGATAACAATAAAATGACACATTTTAATAACAACAATGATAACGATAACAAAAAATGACATGGGGCCCTGGTGCACATCCCTATCCTCCACCTCCTCCTCACTCCCCTCATTGCTGCCCAGCTCCATGGCACCCATGTTGAAGCTGCTGCTGCTACCACCATGCAGTATGGGAAGAGAGGATGCTCTGCTGCTACTTGCTGAAGCTGTGTGGCTTCTGCCAAGGTGGGGAAGGATGCCCTCACATACATCCTCCCCCCAAATCCTTGAAATTCCTGGAGGGTGTGCCAGATGGGGAAACCTGACCAGGAGAGGTGGATGCCCCTGCACCACTCCCAATAAGACCACCCACCACACCATCATTGCTGTGACTCCCCATATGATCTGCTGCCCCCAGTGAAAAATCACTGCTGGCTATGCCAGCAGTTGTTGATGCTTTGAGAGGTGCGGGTGCACTGCTTCTGCACACACACACCTTGGTCCCCTCCTTCAGTGCCACTGCTAGTACTAGTGGAAGGCTGGGACTCCCTGCCAGTACCTTCCATAAATACCACTCCCAACATCTCTGCTCCAGCACCTTCCCCCTGATAATGACAGCTGCTACCTGAAGGGGAAAAAATCAGGTCAATTCAGCTTGGATGGTGGGCTGCTACTAGTGGCAGAAGTGGCAGCGGGCTTGCAAACTTAGCCCCTGGTCTCTACCAGGGTCACCAGCCCTAGAAGCTAAACCACTCCTTCCCTTTCTCATCGTGTCAGTATAGTAAAGTTCATACAATATGTACTATGTATATGTACTACTGAATATGTTCTAATATACAAAACCTAACCTAGATTTATACAATATTTCTATCCTATAATCCTAATATATAATAAAAAAGACTAGCCTAAATACTAGGGGTGGGAAACCAGGGAGAATACCGGATACCGGATGTACCAGTATCGGATCTCCCTGGTACCAGATTTACCAATATCGGCATACCGGATTTTTAACATTGGCCGCATACTGGGTTTTTTTTACATTGCGGCTATTGACTTCAATGGCTACAATGTAAAAAATCCGGTACGTGGCCAACGTTATAGAACTAGTATGCCGATACAGGTAAAATCGGATATATCGGATTAAGCCGACACACCCAAATACCGGCAATATCGGATCTCGGGTGAACCGGTGTTCCCACCTCTACTAAATACCTACACACTATCCAATCTCTCTCTATATGTACACAACTCATATCTATCTAAATCTAAGGGAGACAGGGGAAGGGAAAAAGAAAACTATCTAATATCTAATCAATTCTCTATATAATTATTCTAATCTAATCTATATGTCTAATCTATACCTCCTATCTGTATATAATGTACAGGGAGGAGAAGGGCAAGGAAAGGGAGAGGGTAAAATGTAGGGTATCAAGAAGGAAAGGTATCGATAATACAATGAGGGCTAGGGAGGATTTCTTTTTGTACAAGCCCCACAGTTCTGTAAATGCAACCTGACAAGCAGATCTCTCATAGGACGGAGAGAAAAAGTCTGCCCCCCCCATTATTTATTTATATATTTATTTATTTATTTTACTATTTTTCTACCCCGCCCCCTCCTGTTCACAGAGCAGCTTTGGGCGCCTTAAAAATACATCGACAGTAAAAACATACATAAAATATTTAAATATTAAACATACTTTAAAAGATAAAAAGAACTAAGAGGGCAGAATTCCCCATCCCCACCCCACCCCAGAGTGCCCTCCCCCAGAGTTCCCTGATTGGTTGTGGAAGGCAGCAGACATTGAACAATCACAGGGTGCCATGAGACTTCTGGGGCCTGCTTGTGCGTCTCATTGACCAGTGGTACATCCATGAGATACTGCTGAGCTGCTTGCCTCTCCCAATACAGGCACAGTTCAAGAGTTCAACCCTGTTTAGGGCTCCGAGATGTCTACTCCCTCCTCCCCATTTTCCCTCCAAAACTCAACTGCCATGCACTAATAACAGCAACAATGATAATAACATTGTTATTTTTGTTATAGTTGTCTTTATTATCGCTTGTCGTTTTCACTATTGCAATAACGAAAACAACAATTGCATTCTCGTTTTTATAATAATGAAAATGACATGCACACCCCTGATGATCAGGGGTGCTGCACAGCTTTGCTTTCCCATGAGACTTGAAGCTGCACAGCATTTGCCTCCATGAATTTTTCCCAGAGGTAAATGATGTGCATGTCTCCACATGGGAAAGCGCCCTATGCCTAGTTTGGAAGGCTAAGTGACAAGTAACTTGACATGTAAATCAGTCATACTTTGAGTTGTGTGGCAACAATCATGGTTTCTTTTTTAAAAATGCAACAATACTAACGTTGTAAATGGAATTGTTCAAAGATGGTTATATCAAGATTTTTCAGCAGCCAAATTAGCCCTCGAGTGCCTCATTCCAGTTGCAAATCACAGGGAATTAAATGCTGAGCAGCCATTTTTGCCTTGGAAATTCTACCCCCCTCATCGTAATGCTGTTTATGGTGTTTTGAATTGCACAGTTTGGGGTGCATATGTCTTTGCATGTCCACATTATAATTCCTCCAAAAAATCTACCTCTTCTATCAGACTTTCCTTAGATCCTCATCCCTACAGACGGCTCAATGATTAGGCCCAAGTACAGAGCAAGTGTTCCTGTTTCACAGGGAAATACTGACCTTCTGGGAGCACTTGCAAATGTCTGCCAGTACTTCATCACTCTCCAGGGATTCCGTTCTTCTGCCACTGCTAATATTGTTCAATTGGCCGGGGGGGGGGGGAGACAAATGGTGAAAACAGCAGAAAAGCCAGTAAGTTTCTGTGTCATATGAATGAAGGTGAACGACCTGTTTCCAACAGAAAACAGCTATGATAGGTCATTTCAGACCTATCAATGATGCTCCCTCTACTGACCTCTCATTTGGGGCCCCCTTCTACCCTGCAATTAAGCTAAGCAGGTCCTACTACGACTTCTCAACTTCATGAATGTTTCTCTGTCTCTCCCTATGTACCCTCTCTCCCTTCTTGTCTTGTCTTTATTAGATTGTAAGCCCCACAGGGCAGGAACCGGTCTCTACTTAATGTTTCAGTGACAAATACATTTCTGGTGCTATACAAATACATATACACTTCACCAGAGGGTTTATCAGGATGGGTTTTTTTATTAATTTATTTAATAAAATTTGTATGCCACCCCCTCCTGCTAAAAGCATCTCTGGGCAGCTAACAACATATTAAAACAACATTTTAAGAAATAATAATAGGATTTAAAACACTATTAAAACACAATATAAAAGCAACATACCCCCCACCCTAACCCAACCCACCCACCCCCTCTCCCTCAGGAAAAGCACGGTGGAACAGGCAGGTCTTACATTGTCTATGGAAAGAGGGGAGGTCGGTAATTAGGTGGACATCCAATGGGAGGTAGATCCAGAACCGTGGTGTGGCCACAGAGAATGCCCTCAGTGAGGTCGACACCCAGGATCCTAGGGGACCTCAAGGAGGGCACTCCCGGCTGGCTGCAGGGGCCAATCCAGGTTCCGGAGGGTGAGGTGGTTCTTCAGGTAGGTGGGGCCCAGGCCGTTCAGGGCTTTAAAGGTCAACACCAACACCTTGAATTGGGTCCAGAAGATTACAGAAAGCCAGTGCAGAGAGCGAAGCACTGGTGTAATATGCTCGCACCAGCCTGTCCCCATTAGGAGACAAGTCACCCCATTCTGCACCAGCTGCAGCCTATGAACAAGCACCAAGTGTAGCCCCACGTAGAGTGCGTTACAGTAGTCTAATCTCGAGGTAATAAAAGCATGGATGAGCATGGCTAGGTTGGAGTCCGAGACATACGGCCAAAGCCAACACACCAGATGTTAATTGGTGAAATGCCCCTTTCGCCACAGCTACCACCCGGGCATCCAGGTGGAGCTGTGCGTCTAGGAGCACCCCCAGACTCTGAACCTGAGATACCAGGGCAGGAAAGACCCCATCAGTGATGGGAGTCACCACTCCCCTGGCCTTCCCCACGACCATCACCTCTGTCTTGTCAGGATTTAACTTCAGACAGCTCGCCCTCATCCAATCCCCCACAGCTGCCAAACAGCACTAGGTAGGCACTGAGACTGCCGGGACTGAGTTGGATGAAAATTAGAGATAAAGCTGGGTGTCATCAGCATAGTAATGACACCGTACGCCAAACTCCCTAACAACCTCCCCCAAAGGTTGCATGTACACATTGAACAAGAGAGGGGACAAGATAGAACCCTGTGGGACTCCACACATGAGGTCCCGGGGAGAAGATGAAAAATCACCCAGGACCACATGCAGGATTCTCCCAGCCAGGAAGGAGTGGAACCACTCAAGAACAGTCCCGCCAATCCCTGACCAGTCCTGCAGCCGAGTGACCAACAACTCATGGTCAACGGTATCAAATGAAGCCGAGAGATCTAATAGGATCAACAGGGTTGAATGACCCCAGTCCAGCTTACGGGAGAGGTCGTCGACCAAGGCCACAAGTGCAGTCTCCGTGCCATATCCAGGACAAAAACCAGACTGTGAGGGATCAAGGGAGGGATAATAATAATAATAATAATAATAATAATAATACACATTTGCATAATTAGGAACAAATAACAGCGGGTATTCGATGACTCTAAATCCATCGGAGGGAGGCCAGACTGACCTGCCCCTTCACCACCTGGAAAAGTCCGCCAGGCATGACTTAGCAGATGCAATGAGGGCAGCAAACAAAACTTTGGGAGAATGGGGAGCTGGGCAACATCAGAAAGAGGCATGGAAAAGAGGCTCGGTTTCTCCCTGCATTATATAATCATGATGGAGCAAGACTACATCAAAAGTTAAGCAATTCCTTGGCCTCATTCTTTTCTGACATTGACATGTCCCCTAACGAGTGTTGTAATTAGAGTTGAAATTGGTCCTTCATTTAGTACCCGCGGGTAATACCACCATTTTCGAGTACCATGTTGGGTATTTGATGGAATACCCGATCATTGATTGGGTTCCAGGATACCCGCAAGATCAGTAAGTTCCAGTACTGATTTCTGTAAATCAGGCAGGGGGGAAAAAGAAAAATTGAGACCGGTAGTCAAGACATCAGGTCAGGAAATCAACATTCCAGGACATCGGGTAGAAATTAGGTTCAGATTTATACCTGAAATTTTCAAGTCTGTACCAGAAATTCGAAGGGTATATCCTGTGTTTCAGGTACTTGCTTCTGCTTTAGTTGTGATGTCATGGAGCTCTGAAATGGTGGATCCGTAGAGAATACAAAGGGTGTTATACCCTCTTCTTGACCTGTCCCACTGAGGAGAAGGTGAGGGGTGGTCGGGGCTACATGAGCTTATATGAATGCAACAGCTGTGCTAGTTCAGCATTTCTTTATTGACACTAGTGCTTTCATTGAATAAGTTCTCTCTCTTTTCTCCCCCTACAGCATGTACTTTAATAACGTATTCAGCGCCCCATGCATTATACATTTGCTCTCCAACCAGCAGGCCGACTTTCCTGAGGTGCCACTCAGGAGATGAGCTGGTTGATTACAAATCTAGCTGGGGATATAAATCAGAGGCTGAGACAGTGAATTACAAAGCCTGACTTCACCTGCAAATTTGGGTGGCCTATATATGCCAGTACATTTTTTACCCTTACTCTGTCTTGTATATTTAATAGGCAGTCTGTCATGTAAGTAGTTTGCTGTGTACTTTTCATATACAAATGACTCGGGAGAGATTCTGCTTAGCTGGAGTACATAGCACACAGCAAATTAATACAAATGTGTAAGTGGTGGTGTAGAAATCACTGGGTGAAACTGTAGTTTGTGTATCGGTATGTGCGACTCCTAGTAGAGGGCCAGCTTTGCTTATATTTTGGATGTGATTTGTTTCAATAATTCAGTTATGTATTTGGTTTTGTTTGCAATTTAACTTAGTTTTAGTAATTCCCCTTTATATTGGGTATTTGTTTTAGTGAAACTTAATTTGTTTGATTGTTTGTTTACGACATTATGGTATTTCAATATTTATTTTTTTGGCACTTCATTTACTTTGTTAGTACCCCTTTGTGCTATTATGCATCATACTGTTATTCAACAGTACTATTTCCACAGTTCAATATACTATTGTGACATAATAACAATAGCACGATAGTACGGTTGCACAACAGCAAGGTGCTTCATAGTGCTAAATAACATTGCAGAATTTAATGAAGCACTGCTAACCAAATTTAGGGTGAAAACAGATGCGACACTGGCACGCTTTGTGGCCCAGCTGTGCCAGGGATTGACTTGCATGTCTGTTCCCCCACCAATAGATGTTGGCCTACGGCTGCCCTAGAGCAGGTAGGCAGCTGGCCCAGGATGCATGCTCCAGAAGATCCTGAACTCCCATTCTGGGCCAAGAACTGCCCATGCAGGACAATGCGGAGCAACACATCTGTTCATCTCCACCCACCACGGCCACCAAAGTGGTACTAACAAGTTAAAAAAACTCAAAAAACTAAATAACCAAAATACCAAAATATTGTTAGCAAACAACCGAACAAATGAAGTTTCCACAATAAAATTAATTTATTTATTTTTTTATTCCGAGAAAATTTTACCCTGCTTCCTCCTGCCCACATGGCAGCTCACAACCAAGATAATACAATATGAAAATAGTTAAAACATTTAACACATAGATAAAATTTATAAAACTACCAGGAGCGGAACCAATTCCCCTGATCCTACCCAACCCTTCCCACCCTCCCCGTCTCCCTCCCCAAAGGTCTGGTGGAACAGCCAGGTCTTGCACTGTCTTCAGAAAGAGAGGAGGTCTGGGGCTAGGCAGGCTTCCTTTGGGAGGGAATTCCACAGTCTAGGAGCAGCCACTGAGAACACCCTCCCCATCGTTGCCACCTGGGAGACCCAGGGGACCTCAAGTCGGGCATCCCCGGCCGACTTCAGGAGCTACACCATGGTCCGGGGCGTGAGGCGGTCCCACAGGTAAGCAGGGCCTAAGCTGTTTAGGACTTTATACGTTAACACCAACACCTTGAAATTTATTTATTTATTTATTTATTTTTATTTATTTTGTCGATTTTTATCCCGCCCCATCCTGCCATGCAGCTCGGGGCAGCTAACATCAATCATAAAACAATTAAAAACAATTTAAAATATAAATATAAAATATCTCAATAAAACAGGGTAAAAAGGACAGTGATAAATAAATAAACGGGCGGGGGATTAAAAACTCCCCCCCCACCCTCCCTCCCAAAGGCCTGGGCAAACAGCCAGGTCTTACAATTC
>QEPC01014657.1:9309-28982 GCA_003113815.1 Sphenodon punctatus
AAAACACAGAAAACACTGGCAAAACACAGCAGCAAGGAGTTCCCAGGGTTAACATCGGATGGAAGAAAACACAGTCTACATGCACATCAAGCTTAAAATAAATAATGTATAAACCCAAAAGCACCAAATTTCCAGCATTGTGAACACACCTAACTTCCTAAGATCACCAGACTGTCAGATACATCTCGGGATTTCAAACGCTCAGTTTTATCAGAAGCATCACAAATTTGCAGCATTTCATACTCCGTCCACATCATGACATCAAGTGAACAAAAACCACATTCCAACTCCCCCCCGCCCCATGTGCCCCTCACTCCCCATCCCCAGCAGCCACAACTTAATCCCAGCAGCCAATGCCTGTCCACAGACTCCACACAAACTACTTTGCAGCAGCAGGGAGCAGCAGTGAAACAACAAAGGGACCATTTAAAAAAAGAGTAGCCACGCAACCAGTGGACCCCCAAATTTACAAAATGTCATCATGCAAACAGAGCAAGCAAAGCACACCATTTAAAGGCAACATTAAGCAACCCCTCCCCCATTCCTGGCCCAGGGTGCAGGGAAGCCTCAGGGGAGGGTGCAGGGTGGGGGGGGAAGCCTATGGGGCGGTGCGGGGGTGGGGCGGAAACAGCCTATGGTGTGGGGTACATTCGCACTGCTCCCTGCCTTTCAACAAGCACCCTGGTGATAGCTTTCCTTGTGCCCATTGAGCGCAATGGAAAGCCTAGCCCCTCCCTCTACAGCACGTCCTATACATGCTGTGGAAGGAGGAGCTCAGCCGCCCAAATCGCGTTTTCAATGGAAAACGCGGTTGGGCTTAGCTTTTTTGACCCTTCTGGGACCCACTCCTCAGGAGGAAGTAAGAACTGACAGTGCCGCAGAAGCAGCCTGAAGCAAAGTTAGAGGCTGCTGCGGCACTGTCAGAAGCAGCGCCTGGTTTTTTTTGTCTTTTTCTTACAACAGCGGCGGCAGGTCCTCGGTGCTTGGGGGGCAGTGCCCCAAACACCCTGGGGGGCCAGCCACCACTGGCAGGTAGTAGTCATGGGTCACAGGGTAGAATCAGGTTAAGAAGTCTTGGGGTGCGGACATTGGCACATCCCTCAGGATTCCATTCCTCCTTTTCCATTACTCATTGTAGTTAGGCTCTCTCTTCCATGGGGTTAATCACTGCAGAAGCCAGACATTTCAAAGAACATACAGCCATCCAACAAGGTCAAATTAAGTGATTATTTTCCTTAATGAGTCCAGGCTATCCCAAGGTCACAATACTTCCAGTCAAAAGTATTCCCCAGGTGAGGAATCTAGGGGTGTCCCTTGATTCACAGCTCCGCCTAGATGTCCAGGTGGAAGCAGTGGCAAGGAGTGCCTTTTGCCAATTACATTTGGTGCGCCAGCTTCAGTCATATGTTTGTTGTTTCAGACTCTGACCTGGCCACTGTCATCCATGCTTTCATCACCTCTAGGCTAGATTACTGTAACGTTCTCTACGTGGGGCTATCCATGGTGACGGTTCAGAGACTGCAACTGGTGCAGAATGGGGCGGCCTGTCTCCTGGTGGGACTGGACCACTGGGAACATATTACACCGGTCCTTCGGTCACTGCTCTGGCTGCCTATAGTCTTCCGGGCCCAATTCAAGGTGTTGGTGCTTGGCTATAAAGCCCTAAACGGCCTTGACCTGACATATCTGCGGGATCGCCTCACCCCTTGGGTCCTGGATCGGCCCCTGCGGTCATCGGGGGTGCTCTCCTTGAGGTCTCCCAAGTTTTTCGGGGGGCTACAATGGGGAGGGCTTTCTTGGTGGCTGCTCCATGGCTGTGGAACTCCCTGCCATTGGAGGCCCATTTGGCCCCGGATCTCCCCTCTTTTTGACGCAGTTGTAAAACGTGGCTGTTCTGCCTGGCCTTTGGTGGGGAGGGTGGATGGGGAGGGATGGAGTGGGTTAGGGTGGTGGGTGATGAGGGATATTTGTATCCTCCCTTTTATGTGTTGTTTTAGCATTGATAATGTTGTTTTATTTTGTTTTACTGTAAGCTGCCCAGAGCTGCCTGTGGCAGGATGGGCGGGACAGCAAGTTTTAAAAATAAAATAAATAAATTAAATTAAAGTAAATAATACACCCAGTAAACAAAAAGGCAAAATGACCAACGCAATAGTTCACACATTCCCACCTTGGCTGTTACTTCCTTCCTAGTTTACCAGAGATGCCTACTTCTTTGTAATCCTAGAGTCCCATGTCTGGTTTTCCAGATTGCAGGGGTCCCAGCCAGGATCTTTGTAGGTTTTGCAGTCTCCTGGATCCTACTAGATTCCCCTGCTGTCCTCTGAATCTTTCACCACCATTCTGGAAGCACAGAGTAGCAAACCAAGCCTCAAAGCTGAAACTCCCTCCTTTCAGTCTTCCTTACATACTATTGAAGCTCTTCTAGACTGAGAAATCCTTCCTGTTGAGTTTCTTACAACACACTACCAGAGATCTGGAATCTGCTGCTTTTATAGCCCCCATAGGGGCAGGTCCAAGGTGATTTGAGCAGCTCCCCTTAAAGGGGCCATTATACCCATGATGCCCTGTGCTACCCACCCACCCACCTGCCTACTCTGATACCAAGACCCACTGAACTGGTGCACCCTCCTTGTGCATTTCACCACTTGTTTGGTTTTATATGACTCAACAACATAGGCTTCTTCAAACTCCGTTTATTCACTATATACATATATTCGATTTTTTGACATTCACACACATATGTTGATCTGCCACTTACTTAAATCCTACTCTCCCTTTTCATTCCCGTTTGTCAACTGCCCCATCCTGACTCCACCCAGCATTCCAATTCCAGCCTGACCTCTAACAACATTACACCACTCACACACCCCTCCCACCTGATGCAGAGGCATAGACATGGCTATAACAGGTGCAGGTGGTACAGCAGAATCAGTGCCTATGAGCCAGGGGTTCAAAACACATGATCCAAGCATGCATGCATGTCTACCATGTGCTACATTAAGAAGCCAACTTGAGGGGGGGGGGGATGCATTCTAACCTAGCTATGCCTCAGCATGGAGGGGGAGCATCAACATGGTGCATACATAAAACCACAAGCCACTGGTGAAGATATGTGTGTGAATATTACCCTTGTGCATGTGTAGAAGCACAACATCTCCTACGCCATCCTGATGAGAAGGGAGAGATCACATCCATATGGATCATTCCTGAGAAACAGAACAAAGGTGGCTGAGTGGTTAGAATACCAGCCTGCATCTCAGGAGGCAAAGGTTCAGGTCCTGGCTCTGGTGTCTCAACCAGGCTGGGTTTCTTGAGCATGTGAGCTCCTGTGTTGCTAATCCAGTACTTCAAAGAGGCAGTGCAATGCTTCTCTAGGAGAGGCTGGGTAACTGAAGACAGCAGCAAAAAATCTAACAGCTGGAGTATATACCGGCCTGAATTTAGGGGCAAGTTCCCTGGGCCTTGGCCAGTGCCTTCTGGAGGGGTGGCAATTGCGCCTCTGCTCCTTTTTTTTTTTTTTGCCCTGGCATGGGATCAGCACTGTTGCCCACACAGCCAAAGCCTGGGAGGTCCCCCTCCACTCCAGCCCTCTCTGCCCCCCCCCCCTCTTCTTCCCTTCTGGGCTGAGAACTCTGCTCACTTGCGGTGTCAGTGACTGTGCGTGGCTAGTTGAACTAGTTGCGCAGAAGCCTGGAGGAAGCAGCAACAGGGTTGCAGCAGCAGCTTCAGCAGCTGCCCACAACCACGAGCCAGCAGTGCTGCCAGCACGTGCATCGCACGAGCACGGTGAGCTCTGGAGGAGACGAGACAGGGACAGACTGTCTGAGACTAGCTGAGCAGGCAGCAGCGCACAGCAGGCAAGCAGAGACTTAGGGCTTCGAAGTGCTGAGGGTCCAGCCCGGCCCCAGGGGGATGTCGGAGCAACTGGACTTAATCCTGGAGAAGGCGGGGAGCAGCAGCCTGCCCAGGCCGCAGCCTTCATGGGCCGCAGTCCTCAAGGCATCGTCGTCACAGCAACTGTAACTGGTAGGCAAAGGCAGGCGGCAGCGGGGTGGTAGGTGGCCAGGGGGGTCAACTGAGGGGGCCTGGCTGTCTGGGTAGGATGGGGTCGGGGGTCTGTTGGATGGACAGCACGTGGAGGAGGGGAAGGGTAGGGGCAGGAGGGCCTGCTGTGGGAGGGAGGGGCCCAACTGGCGGCGGCTCGCGGAAGCCCGGCAGCCCACATGGAGGCTCTCACAGGCAGTGGCGCACAGGGCTGGACTGACGGTGCAGGACTCAATCCCCATGATTCCGCCTTATAGAGTGGGTCCGATCATCTGAAATTGGTAAAATAAACACAGTTCTTGTTGTTTGTGCAGAGTTTAGTTTCTGCTAAAGTGAGTATTCTCATGTGTCCCAAGATAAAACGTCTGGATTCAGTACAGCACATGAGCAGCACAATACAAGAAAATTGCATTAATATTAAAGCTGATATACAGTTAGTGTACTGAAATGTACTTCATAACCTTGCTCCCCCTTACCTCTCCGCACTTATCACCCTCCATACTCCAGCCCGTGCACTTCGCTCCTCCTCTGTCCCTTCTCTCACCCTTCCACGCCTTCCCTGCTCCCCTAAGCGCCTTCGTCCCTTCTCACTTGCTGCCCCCCATGCCTGGAACTCCCTCCCTGTCCACATCCGCCTTGCCCCCTCCCTTCATACCTTCAAATCTCTCCTTAAAACTCACCTCTTTCGCTCTGCTCTGTCTGACTCTTTATCCTGCTGAGCCACTATTCCTATACCTACGATCGGTTTACCCTTATCCTTGCAACATGGACCTGCCTGCTGTCATTCTCATCGTAACCAAGCCAAGTACGTGCACTTGAGACCTCGCATCTTCATGAATGTTAGACCCCTTGTCTCTCCCTCTGTTCCCCTTCCTAAGTCTCTCCCCCAGCTCCTGTCTCTCAGATTGTAAGCCCTAGGGGCAGGGGCCGTGTCTATTTTATTACTTTGTAAAGTGCCAGGTACACTGCTGGCGCTATATAAATGTTTGTTAATAATAATAATAACCTTTGAGTGCAACGAGGTTCCTAATAAGAAGACTCTTGCTACTTGTTCATATTTATTTCACCACTGTGAAAATCTGTGTGTGTGTGTTTAAAGGTGATTTAGGGCAAGTACTCATTTTATGCACAAATTTTAAAACCACACCATTGTACAAGTACAACAGGAAAGAAATTCAAATAGGAAAAAAAATGTAATGATGAACAAAATGAGCCAGCTCTGCTCTATTATTTAATGTGCAGATAAATCTGTTATCAATTAATCAATCAATCAACTGTTTATTTGGCGTAACCATTGGTCTTTGCCTTAACACAAATTTAAACCATTTAAAAATTTGTACAAAACAATACATTACATTTAGTAAATAATAAAACATTATAAGCTTTAACAATTAAGCCCAAAGGGATATCAAAACAATATACACAATATTTAACAGAATGGTGTCCATAAGATGTAACAACTACAATCATATTCACTCTGCACATATATAGGCCCACAGAATTCGGTTTATTCCCAATTTATTACAGTTTCAGAAATTTTATCAGGGGAGCGGATAACAAAAAAATCCTTTAAGGAAACCATCATAAGGTCCTGGTGACCAAGCCCATAAATGGATAAGCATCACATATTTAAGAATCCAGATTTTCGCAGTTTATACCCTGAAATTGAAGAAAATTTCCTCTTACAATAAAAGCCTGCAAAAGGAACTTGGCTACCTTAGCAGAAATCTTAGGAGATGAATCTTCTAATAAGAACTTCTCAAGTTCAAATGTAGTTCTGCCGGGCAGCCTTTCCAAAAACTCTGCGAGCCAATGCTCCCTTAAAGTATCATACATTTTACAATGTATTAAAATATGACCTAGTTTCAATTTCAGAGTTGTTGAATGGGCACAACCGCATAACAAAAGGCACAGCAGACAAACGACCTTCTAGAAGAGTATTTACCCTAGCAGAGAAAAAAAAGATACCTTTCCCTATAAGAGGTAAGTAAATAGAGATAAGGCGCCATAGTCCCTCAAGGTGGAACTAAACACTGAAAATTATTTAGGGACTGGAAATCCGCCACTAGGGCTAGATCTTTCTGCCTATCCAAATCTTCCAGACGAAAAAATATTTCAGATTTTGTGGCTTCGAAAGATTTATTTGAGAAAATCTGTTATAGAAGAACAAAGAATTGCTGAAATGAGAGTTGCTCTGGAGAGAGAGAGCTTGTGTGTGTATTTAATCTTGAACCTTGTTTTTAAATGCATACTATTTAAAAACCTCTGCATTTAAAACAAATGGAGGAGAGGGAAACATTTGTTTTAAATGCAGGGGAGGGGAACGTGGGGGGCTTGGGTTGGGGTCGGGGGAGTTTGGCTGGGGTGTGGGGGGAGCTTGGGCTGGGCCAGGGAGAGCTTGGATTTTGAATAATAATAAATAGTTTATTTAAACGTAGCCGTAGGCCATAGCATTACAAAAATAACAAAATGCAAATAACAATCAACATAGCAACCAAACTTATATCAGTCATTATCAACATCCCCAGGATCATACTGCATGCTATTCACATTTAACTTAAAATCAAATAATTGTTGTCTCAATAAAAATGCCTGAACCAAATATTTAGCAACCAATCTGGTAACTTCAGGCACTTTGTCTTGCAATGCTATCATCATCAGGCCATGCTCCCCCCTCCCAGGTTGACTATTAAGGAAAGGGGCCAAGAAATTACCCCTGATGCCATCGTATAATCTGCAATCAAATAAAATATGCTGGGTAGACTCTGTTATAGAATGGTCAAAAGGGCAAAGTCTCTCACTATATGGGATTCCTCCCCTTCTACCCTCCAAAACTTTGGAAGGGAGAGCATTGAATCTTGCAGACATAAAGAGAAATCTGCCTCATATTGAAATTGGTAATGCCATATAAGCAGCTGGTTCTCCTACTTTGGATTTTGAATTGATTAATGGGGCAGCAGCATGGGCCAAAATGAACTGATTAATGGCAGGGGGGAACATTGACCCAAACGAACTGAACTGATTAATGGGGGGGCGGGGGGGGGGAAGCATGGACCAAAACAAACTGCACTGATTAGATGGGGATGTGGCTTGCTTTGGGGGCAGCAGCCTGAGAAAGGCCATGGGGGACAAAATTCCTAAGTCCAGCCCTGAGTACAGGGCCGGCCTTGGCCTAAGCAGGGCCCAGGGCGGGGAAGAAATGTGGGGCCTCATATCTTCTGCCGGTGGCAAAGCCGCCGCCGCCAGGCCTAAGGGCACTCCTTGGCTCAGGGGGCGCTCTCCAGCTCAGGGGCAGCATGTTACCCGGGCCTGAGCTCGGGCGGAGGGGCACTCCCTTCTGCCCATCCCTAAGCCTGAGTGGCCATTCGGATTCCAAATTGGATCACTTACCTGATCTGCCACCGCCGCCGCCACCGCCACCACGTCCGCCCTGGGCTCTGCGCCAGGCTCGGAGCTTCAGAAGGACCAGGCATTGCAGCAGCAGATTAAGTCTCCAATGCGCTGCCCACCACCACCGGACAGTCCGCTGCCTGTCACAGACAGTCTCGGCCAGGGGAAATGAGGGAGAGCGAGGCCCCGCCACTTCCTCATTACCCTCCCCTGGCCAAAACAGCCAGGCAGTGGAGGGGGCCAGCAGCGTGAAGGAGAGTCGGGGCCTCTGCTCGCTTCTCCCTCACTTCCGGTGGAGGGAAGTGAGGGAATAAACAGAGGCCCCACCTCTCCCTCACTCCATGGGTGCCCCCTTCCTGCCTGTCAGTCTCTCAGCCGAAATGAGGGAGAGGCAGGGCCTCGGCCTCTGTCTCTCTCTCCCTCATTTCCCCTGGCTGAGGCCCGAGACTGTGACAGGCAGGGGGGGCACGGAGTGTGGGAGAGGCGGGGCCTTTGTTTCTCCCTCACTCCTGCTGCCTGACCCCAAAAAAAATTTTTTATTTTTTTTTTAAAATCAAACCCAAAACCACCCATGGGCCCCACCCAAGTGCGGGACCCTGGGCAGCTGCCCCACTGTAAGGTTGGCCCTGCCTGAGTATATAAATTGCTGGTGTGAGCCCTCATACAGTAGCTGGTACACTACCAGGGACCATTTCAAAACAGTGTTTGCTATCCCTGTGCTTCGAGGAAAACAATTACATTTGGCTGCAAAGTAAATTCAAAACTGTATCTTTCATTTCACCATTCACAAGTCGCACTGTGCTGGTTAGTTACAGAAGGCATCAGCACGCACAGCAATGGAATCAGTACTGGGAACTACAGAGCTAGCCAACACAGCAGGGGCTCCCCCTGAATAGTCACAATGGACTGTTTAAATTACCTCCAGACTCAGCATTAAGCCAAGGAAGAAATGCAGGAAAAGATCTGAAATAAGAAATCTATTAAATTTAAATGTGTCCAGATGCTTCTGTAAATAGGAAGAAAATGTAATTTTGTCACATAACTCTGTGTGTGTGTATAAGCTGCCAGGGATGAAGGGCAACCAGGAGATGCTGGATCAGGGCAGAAAGAACATGGAACCAAGAAAGGACTAAAAGCAAAAATTGCTCCAGCTTAGCAGGCTTATAACCCCATAGGGGTCAATCAGAATCAAGTAGGGGTGTGGCCTGAGCCCACAGCAAGTGGTCAATGAGAAGGAAAGCTGGGTCAAGCCAGAGGGCTGCAGAACCAGCAGTCAGCATTTCAGATACACCAGCGCTGCTAATTTAAGTCCAGGCCCTGAGAACTTGGCTGTACTCAATGTTGATCTGCAATGGTGGTTCCTGCCCTTCAAGAAGATCACACGCCCTAATATCCGTACTATAATATGCTCTTTATTCATCTGACCATTACAAATAGAAATAAAGACAACATGGTCAAAAGAGTAAATGATCATCCTATATGTCCCTGTGGCAGGGACTGGGTGCTTTAAGTGCTTGCAGGATTGTACTCTAAACTTGCCAGAAAACTGGCCATTATGCCAGTAGATTATTAAGAGCTCAATTGCT
Source organism: Sphenodon punctatus (assembly GCA_003113815.1). Taxonomy (NCBI): domain Eukaryota; kingdom Metazoa; phylum Chordata; class Lepidosauria; order Sphenodontia; family Sphenodontidae; genus Sphenodon; species Sphenodon punctatus. The sequence continues at coordinate 18,333 of QEPC01014657.1, forward strand.
TCTGATTAGTAGGTGTTGCTTTTATGGCAGGTGTAGCCTATATATAAGTCCAAGCAAGATTTTAAGGGAAAGAAAAGAAGTCATGGTGCTTTGTGTCTGGAGAGCAGCTGCAGTACAGGTAAAGGGGTTGCAACCAGAAACCGAGTGATGATGGTTTGGGCTGAAACAGCAGATTTTAAACTGTACCCCTGCTGACATGATCATGACCTTTTCCTGTGCAGCATGATGCTTGGCAGGGCCAGAGAGGAGCTAGAGTGTGCAACTGCAATCCCTTGTATTCCTTTCCTTGTGCCCATGGGTATTGTGCTTGCCCCTTTCCCCCCCTGGGGAATGGGGCTATGATACTGTGGTATTCGGGGCGGAAGGATACTTGGACACATCAGGCTTCGCTCAGAAGAGCTCAGCTGCGTTGGGCACAAGGCAGATGAGCTCTGGCCCACTTTGGACCCAGATTTCTGGCCTAAGCAGGGCTCTATTTATAGGGTTGCTAATAAAAATAAATTACTAGTGATTAAGAATCCAAGTATCTATATGATAGCAGCCTGAAGGGGACTGTTGGACCTGCTCCTGCAGAAACCTCCACAGGTAGTGCCCTGGGACAATCCTCAAACACACTTGTGCCAGGGGAACCACACTGGCTTCAACAGGGCTCTGTCAAAGTACACTTATTGCCACAGCCCATATAACAAATAAGCAGGCATACAGGGTGTGATTCCCAAAATACTTTTGAGTGTACCCACTGAAGTCGTTGGCACTACTCTGGGGGACGTGCTTTGAGGACTGCAGCCACGGGGAGTGCATTTTCTCGACTCGGATTCCATCCGTTACCATTAAGGGTGCAGCCACACGAGTAGGGGCGGGCCCAAGCTGCCACGCTTTGGGCCGGCAGACACACGAGCAGCCCCATTTTGGGCAGCCTTATCCCATTTTGGGCAACCTTGCTACGCCCTGATTCACTGGCCTTTTTCCAAGGATGCAGGGCATAGCAGGGTTGCTCAAAGTGGGTGAACATCTGGCAGCCGCCAACCACGCAAGCCACTGTATTGCATTGTAACACTGTCCAAAGTGGAATAAGGCTGCCCAAAGCAAGGTAACATCTCATGTGGCTGCCTGCACTCTAGGCTTCAAGTCACACTTGTTTATTCTAGCTAGCTCTGTTAAGCAGAAAAAAATAAAGGCAGAGGCAAGCAAACCTGCTTCTCCATCCATCTAGCACATGCAAACTGCTACATATACTTTCCCCTCCAGCAAGCCCCTTTTCATTGGTTTCACACTACCAGCTTGAATAGCAGTTTAGATTTGAATAAATTCCCCTCATCATAATGCAGATGTCACCACCAGCCTAAATAGATGCTCTACACAGCCCATACTGCAGCTGTGCCTTATAATGTCCAGACTCTTGTATGCAGCACTAACAGAGCATGTGTTTGGACTTCTTTTTATAAACAAACCTTGTTCCCAACAGATTTCACAAGCCATAGAGCCCTGAATAATTGAGAATGCTAATCAGGGTACATCATACCCTGAGGAAATATTTGAGCAGGAAAAAGCACCCAGCTTTGTTTCATTTGATGCTTCATCCACAGAGTGCCTTCTTCCCAGGTAAAATCTCTAATAAGTTAGCTATCATTAGGGCAGAGGCATCCTTAGTGTGGATGAATTAATCAATATACTGATGACATTACAGCACAGGGATCACCACATCCAGGGTCAGGCAGTGTCTGTATATTCCTGTGTCTACCTAGCCGGAGCGTTGCTATTGCAGGACTCCAAAACTTGCACTGCAGCTGCCAAGCAGCCACAGTCCATCTGGAAATAAAGAGGGGCACAGTGGCTACTTCCCAGCTCTGCTCCTCCTAAGGTTGCCACCTTTCCAAACATTTTACTCGGAAAAGAACAAAACCATACTAAAAAGGGCTGGCACAAAAATACTCATGATGCTCTGATGGGGGGTAAGAGCTGTGTTGAAAAGAGAGGGGTGCAAACTGCAAAAGGACTGTCCCACTCATTTCTGACATGGATGTGGCCTTTGGGAGTGTCCTGATGTCATGGTGCTCTGAAGGGTGCGGGGTCATGTCAGAAAAGGGGTGGGAAAGCCTTGTGGTCCTACCCCCTGTCCCAGGGGAAAATAGAGGCTCACTCAGAGTCTCCATGTCACAACCAGAGGGGTGGCTGGCTACCCTAGCTCCTCCTGATCCTCTCTGCCCCTAGTCTGTCATTGGCAAGTCCCTCTCCCTGATGTCATGTGTCAGAGTTGTGGGGAGGATGACATTGAGGAGAATCTTTCCAGGTGGGAGGTGTTGCCGAGGCTGAAGTCAGAGATTGGGGGGCAGTACACCAGTGTTGGGTGGTTGGGCTGAGCTCGGTCCAGGGCTGCTGTGGGCCAGTGCAGTATATGGAGTTGGCTTGAGGCCTCACAGTACAGCCTGGTGTGGTGCCTTCATATCCTTTAATCCTGCCCTGGTCCTTAGGAGTGTGGGGGCCCTGTACTCATGGAGGCTAAGAAGTCAGGATCCAAAAATGGTAGGGGAAGATGAGTGCATTGTCTATGGCAGGGCTGGGAAACCTTTTCCCTCCCAGGGGGTCACTTTGAAAATTAGTACAAGTTCCAACAGCCCAAGCTCTAACAGCTCCAGAATTAGTCCAATCTCCAACAGAAGTAGGAGGTGGGAGTTCTTAAGGGGTATGCTCAAAGAAAAGAGGAGGATTCCAGGTCATGGATCTGTCCCCCATCCTTGTGTGCATGACCTCATCTCTGCTCCCTTACCTTGAGCTCACTCTTTTTGTGCCTGGGTGTAGGATTTAGGGACCAGATTCTGGAACTGGAAAGGGGACAAATAAAAAACTAGCCATGGATTTTACTTGACCCTGGGCTTGAGGTTCCCCACCCCTGGTCCAAGGAACAGCTGGGTCATAATTGTGAGGCCAGAAAGTCATCACTGCGAGGTGGGCAAGCCAAGTATCCCAATCAAAAGATCCATGGTCACAAGCAGGTCAAAAAGCCTGTAGGTCAGTCAAGGGAGGAAGGAAAGTTTGGTCATGAGTAGGCAGAGGACCTGTGTTCACTGATTTTTCCATTGGTGGCAATGGGAAAAACATAGTGAACATGAGTTCGTGGTGTGCTGATGACAGGAAGGGAAGGCAGGTCCATGTGGGCTTGGCAGGGCAGGGGAAGGTGGGTCCGGAAGCAAGCATGGCAGGGCAGGGGGGAGTCCAAAAGCAAGCCTGGCATGGGAGGCAAGTAATAGGTACAGTCATAGGCTTGAAAGGACACGTTAGAGGTAGTTCAGAGCTAGAGAAAGGCATCAGGGCCGCAATAGGCCAGAGAAGGCCACTTCTCAGACAAAGGGCCTGGCAATGAACAGGAACTTTATATTTAGGTGGTGTCAATCAACAGCCTGGGCAGCTGACAACCCTTTTTGGATGGCTTAAGCCTCTGGCTGAGGGTTATGGTCTGCAGTTCCCTAGTCTGCTCCTAAATATACCTCCCAACAGTCCCTATTTAGGAGGAATAGTCCCTCTTTCAGGAGAGACAGACAAAAAGGCCGGTATTCAAACTTCAGGTACCTCTTCTCTGATTGCATGTCCAGAAAAGCTCTTAAGAGGACAATGGCGAAATGATGGAATGACAAGGAACTAAGCACAAGAGCTTCTTTCTCAATGGACTTGGAATGTTGGAAGGGGTGTGTGTGTATGGGTATATGTATACGTGGGCACGTACATTCCAGGGGGCAGAGATTATTTGTTGAGGGATGGTGCTTATTGGCTGGGGGGTGGGCTTTTCCCTCTGGTTGCTGTAAATGTTGAGAGGTATGCTGAAGTGCTAAGATGCAGTGGTTTGGACCTCTGCCCTGCAGTACTGTGGGCCTGGGCTTGGTACCTGTAGGCCTTCCAGAGGCACAGTTCAGTCATTGCTCCCTTCTTGTGCTATTGAGAGTGAAGGAATAATCAGCCACAGTCCCTTACAAAATAGATGGTGGAGCATTTATAGAGGTTTGAAGATGTGATTAATAGAGATGTTAAATGTCATACATAGAAACGGATGTCCATCCAGTCCACTGGGAACACAAAATCAGTCTTCAAACAGTAAGTTCTCTCATTCACTACCAGGTTGGGATCTGTGACTGAGAGACGAACGCTTATATGTTCACTTCTCAAATGCTCTTGCACAAGCTTTGTGAGGTCAGAATGCCACAACGCAAAGTGAATTGACAGGGGGAACTGGGCTTTATGCTTCCACCCACTATAGAACAGTTCCCTTTCAGGAAATGGAATGTAACATCTGCCTGGGTCTTAAATAGTTCCTGCAGAGATCCCTGAAATTGCCCTGACCTACTTTATAGGATTACATGCATTCAGAGATGCTGTCACTGAACCAACAGCTTTTTCTCCTGAGCTTTCATGCTGTTTAGTTTGTTAATTTTTCTTCATTATGTGACTCCTTCCCAGAGTTAAGGAAATGCCAACTCAGAAAAATGAAGGCTTTAAATTCATGGAAAGCAGCATGAGTTTATGCACCCTCCTGATAAGCACCACATTTGTTTTTGAGTAAGACTTTGTTGAAAAAGATAACTACATTATGCAAGGCTCAAACTTCTCCATTGTTTCTTCAGCACTTCTATGGACTAATTAACTTGGCATATGAAAGTCATCAAAGCATAGCTTCTACTAAGCTGGGAATTTATTATTTGTGGCCTATGAAATTAATGCCTTAATTGAATCTCGTATCAAACTGTGTAGCTCCACCAAGCAGAAAACAAATTGCCAAGACTTGTGGTGTTCTTTATCCTGCCTGTGTGTTGAGAAGAGCAGCATGCTTAGAATATTATCATACACTGATACAAAAGCCCCAAGGAACTTACAGTCTAGTAGTACAGACACAGTGGCCCAGCATGGAGATCCAGCTACCTCTAAAGCAGGCACATTAGTAGGGAAGCCTGCATCTTCACTGCCCATGCAATACTTCTTCAGAGAGACAGTTTTGTCTCCCAAAAACTATTTATTTAGATTTATAGCTTGCTCTATTCCTGTAGGCTGTGAGTGGATAACAACAGATTAAATATATCTATAAAACAAATTCAATCAATCAACAATGGTTTATTAGCTCTTGGACAGGGACCATGTCTATCTTATTCTTTGTAAAGCGCCAGGTACATCGCTGGCACTATATAAATGCTTATAATAATAATAATAATATAAGTGTGTTAACCATAGGTTATAACAGAATACAAATAAAATTAACACAAAAGCAAATATTTAGTACAAAACAAAGTGACAAACAATAAACACTGTCAAATAAATATAATAAAGCATAGGTCTTGCTCCTAAGTGGAGCATGGCCATGACCAGGCCTAATTTAATATTAAAAATAAGGTTCAATTACGTTTAAAAAAAAAAATCCTCAATGACATAAATCTTGCTCCTGAGTGGAGCGCAGATTTGACCAAGCCTAGCCCCTGAAATTCCATCATCATCAATCAAGTACTTTATTATGTTGACCATATGGTCTTTACAATCAGAACAGAACCAGAAAAGGATTCCCTGGTCCAGTTGGGAGGCCCAACAATTTAAAAACATTTTTATAAAAGGTTATAAACTACATTTCATAATTGCTCCCAGCATACAACTATAGATACAGATAACAATGTCTTTAGACATAAATGGCCTGAGGGCTCACTATTCTAAGGATGTTTGGCTTTGATTCCACGCCTATGCACCATTAGCGCATGAACAAGATTTGCCACTCTCTTTTTAAAAAAAATAATATATAGTTTTATTGTAAAACTCAGAACACATATAACAAATACAAGTAAACAATCAAACACATGTCAAGATTCTGGGTTTCTCCATATTGGTGTCCATTATACTTTTCACGTTTCATACATTGTAGTCTACCAATTATGACTTAAATTCTTCTTGGAGAGTTTTTCCTTGGATGGCTTCTATGCATGTGAACCACTTGGTTGTAAATTTCTTGGATTTATTCTCCTGCGTGGCTGCTAGTTTTTCCATAGAGTACATGTACCACATGCGTTTCAGCCATGCCGTCTCTGAAATGTCCTTTGCGGTTTTCCAACTCCTGGCAATGACGTTTAGTCCAGCAAGAGTCATCATTTTGCAGATGTCCTGGTGGTAATTTAACAGCGGGATGCTTGGGTAGAGCCCCAGAAGTGCTGATTTCGGGCGGAAAGGTACCTCAATCTTGGTAGCTTTTTTCATATATGTCCAAATTATGTGCCATAGAGATTGCACCCTGGGGCAGCTCCACCAGCAGTGCAGGTACGCGCCTTGTTCCCCACATCCACGCACCTGGGAATGGGTCAGCTGCATTTTTGAATTGTTGGGGGGTGAGGTAGTATCTTAGGGTTACTTTGATTTGGGTCTCCTTTACTTCTAAAGAGCTGGCGCATTCATGCATGTGCTGCCAAATTGAGGCCACCTGTTTTTCATTGAAGTTTTTCCCCAATTCGTTTTCCCATTTCTCTATGCAAGGTACTTGCTTGTTGGTCTCCATCTCAATTAACGCCCCGTAAATCCCAGCTATCAACCCTTTATTTGGGGAGTGGCCAAAAACAATTTTTTCAATGTTTGTGGGGGGCCTAGCATAGTGCTGACCTTTGTCCTTAGTTGTAAACAAAGCTTTTAACTGCAAATATTGGAACGTGTGTATTTTTGCCTTTGTTCTAGTCCTTAGTTCCTGGTTGGGTAGGAATCGTTCATCCTGGAACAAGTGTTCTGCTCTCAGGATTTTGCACTTGGTGAGTGTTTTGCGGAGGCCTGGAGCTAAACCAGATTGCTTTTCTTCACTCGAATTTATGGGGGACAGTGGGGAGGCAAGAGGGGATAGCTTTAGTTTATGCAACACTTGCTGCCAGTGGTGTATAGCTGTGGGTGCGAATGGGTGACTTTGTATTTCACATTTCTCACTAGTTCTATTACTGGTCAGTAATTCCTGAAAGTCCGGTACAGCCATTATATCTTTCTCAATTTCTACCCAAGTAGTGTTAGCGGTAGGGTGAAACCAGTATTTTAGGGTTCTGAGAGATGTTGCTTTAAAGTAGCATGTTAGATCAGGCATATTGATCCCTCCCTTGTCCTTTCTTCTAATTAAAGTTCTCTTATTAATTCTATGCTTTTTCCCTTTCCAGACTGCTTCCATCATAGCTTGCTCACATTGTTTAAGGAACGCTGCAGGTAAGTGTACTGGGAGGGCCATTGCCTTGTATAGGATTTTTGGTAACGCTATCATCTTGAATAAATTAACACAACCAAGTCATGAGGTTTTGAGTCGCTGCCATGTTGTAATTTCAGACCGAATTTGATTAAGTATGCTGGGGAAGTTAGCCCTGAAGAGCTTTTCGTGATCACTAGTAATATTCACCCCTAGATACTTAAATTGGGATTGCACAGTTGTAAAAGGGGTCTGCCTTGCAATATTTTGCTTTTCCTCCTTGTTTTTTGCTAGAATTAAGGCCTGAGATTTTTGGTAATTAATTGTATACCCTGATATTCGGCTGAACTGATCAATTAGATGGAGGGTTTGGGGAACTGTACTTTGTGGGTGGGTATGATATATGAGCATGTCATCTGCGAACAGGGAAACTTTGTGTTGAATCTGGCCTATTTGTATGCCTGTTATATCTTGTTCCTGCCTTATAGCGCACGCTAAAAGTTCCAGAGAGATATTAAAGAGCAAGGGATAGAGGGGGCATCCCTGCTTCGTGCCTCTAGACCGGTAGAATGGTTTGGAAAGATTACCATTGATTAATAGGCGAGAGCTTGGTTTTAAATTTAGGGCTCTGATTGCGCTTAGGAAATTCCCCTTTATACCCATGCATTCCATTACCTGGTATAGACATTCCGGCTCCGATCTGTCAAAGACCTTCTCCGCGTCGACCAACAGTATCAGAGTCGGGGTGTTGGTCCTACGTGCAGCTATTATGAGGTTGACTGTTCGCCTGATGTTATCTATCCCCAGCCTATTAGGAATAAAGCCTGTCTGGTCCGTGTGTATTACGTTATCGATGATTGCTGCTAGTCTGTTGGCCAGTATTTTAGCAAATACCTTATAGTCGACGTTTAGTAATGATATGGGTCTGTAGTTACCACATTCCTCTTGGTTCCTGCCCTGCTTAGGGATAAGGGTTATCACCGCTTCATAGAAGGTTGGGGGCATCGTTTGCACCTCCATAATGTTATTAAAGGTGTTGGTTAAGTGTGGGGTCAAGCTGCCACTAAATGCTTGATAGAACTCTGCTGGGAGTCCATCGGGGCCGCATGCTTTATTTCTGACTAATTCTTTTATTGTCAATTTAGTTTCTGCGTTTGTAATAGGGGCATTTAGAAATTTAATCTGGTCCCTGTTAAATTTGGGGATATTATATTTATTGATGAATTCTTTTATCTCTACAGGGTCTGGATTGGATGAGGTGTATAATTTCTGGTAAAAATTAGCAAACGCGTTCTGGATTTTGATTTGGTCGGATGTTTTTTTCCCTCCCGGGAGATTTATTACCGGGATAGAAGACTTTTTCCGCCTACTTTTTGTCATCTGGGCTAAGACCTTGCCTGGCTTGTTACATTTTTGTAAATAAAAGCATTTGATCTTTCTTAATTGTTGCATGATTTTTTGTGTCTCAATTGTCTCAATCTCACTTTTTAACTTTTGGATTTCGAGTTGGGATTTTTTGGATGGGAATGTGCTATTTTCACTTTCCAAAAGATGTAATTGCTTATGGAGTTCTGCGTTCCTCTCCCGCCTAGTCTTGTTTATCCCCGTCTTTATGGCTATGAATTTGCCTCTAACTACTGGCTTTGATGCTTCCCAGAGTGTTTGTGGGGATCACATAGATCCCATATTTAAATCAAAATATTCTTTCAAGCCTGTAGCTATCTGCTCTTTTATCCTCTCGCATTTTAGGAGGCCTCTGTCGAGTTGCCATGTGCGCTCGGCCATCCGTTCAGGGGTCCCCCAGGCGAAGACGGACAACAGTGCATTAAGATCTGTGAATGTTGCTGGAATTACCTTGCTTTTTAAACATCTGTACAGGGAGTCTTTTTCTAGTAGTACGTGATCAATTTTTGAGTATGTATTGTGCACCGTGGAGTGATAGGTGTAACTCCTGGTAGTGGGGTTTAAACACCGCCAGGCATCAATCAAGTCATGTTGTGAGATCACAGCAGCTACATTTTTATGGGTCTTTTTAAGTGGTGCACAAGTGGAGTGATCCAGCTCTGACAATGGGGAGTTAAAATCCCCTTGCACGATGAGTAGGTCCTCTGCATTTTGACTAATGATAGGGACGTATTTTTGGAAGAATTGGTAGGTCTTTTCATTTTGGGCATAGATGTTAACTAAGGTTGCCTGTTGGGCATTCAATGTGCCCTTTATCAGCAGGAATCTACCCTCCCTATCTTTCTTTGTAAAGGACATTTTAAAGCTTGCTGAGCTCGAGAAGCCTATTATGACTCCTGCCTTTTTCTGCCCACATGAATGAGGCATATATATCTCCCAGTCTGCGATTGGCGAATAGGTGGAGATCCTTGTGAACCAAGTGGGTCTCTTGTAAGAAGAAGACTCCAGCTGCCTGATATATTATTAGGTCTGTTACCTTCCTCCTTTTGATGGGGTGGTTTAGACCCTTAACATTCAGAGTCAGGGATTTCAGGTTAAGCTTGCTACCTTGTGTCACTGCCATAGGGTTGGGTAAGGTTTCCCTGTAGCTGAGTTTTTTATTTTTCCGTCTAAATTAGGCTGCGTGTCTGTCCTTTCTCTGGGAGGGTGACTAGGGCTTGATGTTAGGATAATGTTTGACATGTGTTTTGGTGTAACAAACTTAATGAACCTTAACAACATTAACATATAACATACTAACATACACAACAGTTTTAACATGCTAATTGGCAACTCGTGTCCATTGGAACTATACGTTCTCTTTTTCTCAGTAACACTGAAAGTTTCATTGGGGGGCATCTCACTTTCTGCTTTGATTTATTTAGGTAGATGTCTACCTGCACACATACATATGTGTATTTCCCTTTTGCTTTAGTAATCTTTGCCCCCCCCCTCCCCCTGGCATTTCCTATCTTTATTTTTGCCTTTGTGTATTTTTCTTTACCTTATTCTGTAAAGGGCTAGGTGTAGACCGGGGTTCCACCACACTCTGTTGCATTTGGCAGTTAACATTTAATTGTGCAATAGAGTACAATGATATAAACATCTGATAACTAAGCATTATATTTATAACCAAGAAGCTTTAGAGGTTGATAAACCTATATATAAGAGAGACAAGTAGAGGAACCCATCTGCATTAGACGTAGCGCTCATCTGTTGATCCCACTATCGCTAGCCTGTGTTCTGTTGCTTGGGTTTGTGCACTTGTATAAAAATTAGGGATGGGCAAATGCGGTTCGGAAGTTCGGAGTTCGGCCCAAACTCGAACTGTTCGGATGACCGAACTCGAACCCGAACAACCGAACAAACCGAACACCGAATGGCAAAATGGCCGAACAGTTCGGTCAGTTCGGATCGCGTTCTGATGAGTTCGGGTGGCAAAAAAAGGTTCACTGGAAGGTCAAACATGACAGGGAGGTGTCAGTCACTGAGGAGCAGACTTCCAGGCACCAGGGGTGGAGAGGCTTGCAAGAAAC
>QEPC01014657.1:29343-64485 GCA_003113815.1 Sphenodon punctatus
CTTAGTGATAGAGATAGCGTTAGTGATTTAGTTTTAGTGTTTGTAGGAGTAGGTCTGTGTACTTATTAGATAATCCACTTACTTCATAGCATTTAGAATAGTTAATAGTGGTTAGATTTAGTGTAGACAGATATATATATTAGATTAAAAAAAATAAGAAAACCCCATATAAAAAACCAAAAACCAAATAAAGAACAAAAGAAAACCCAATAAAAAACCAAAAAACCATATAAAAAAACCCAAAACCATAACACTTCCCGAACGGCCGAACTGAACAGCCGAACCGAACAGCCGAACCTGAACTCGGCGAACGAACCGAATGGACGAACTGAATGCAGCCGAACCGAATGCCGAACCCAAACCGCGATCTGTTCGCCCATCCCTAATAAAAATCTCCAGGTCCGATGAATCCTCAAAGATCTTTCTACGGCCATTTATTAGGATGGTCAGTTTGGCCGGGTGCCAGAGTTGAGGCTTGAGCCCTCTATCTGTCAGCTCGGTAAAATATTTAGACCAGGCTCTGTGTTTCCTCATTGTGTCAGGTGCGTAGTCTGGCTGTAACCTGAGCTTGCTGCCCTGGTACTCCAAGCCTTGGGGTTTTTTTCTCGTGGCAACTAAAAGAGCCTCTTTATCTTTAAATTTTAAGAATTTTGCTATGATGGCTCTGGGAGGGTCACTTTCTTTTGGTTTGGGGCGCAGCGTTCTGTGTGCTCTCTCTATCTCCACATTATGGAGATGTTTTAGGTCAGGGAAGTTTTCTGTAAATATTTGGTGTAAAAGTTCCTGTACTTCTCCTGCCTCAGCCTCTTCCTTCACCCCCATAATGCGCAGGTTGCAGCGCCTGGACCTGTTTTCAAGGTCCTCACATTTGTCCCTCAGGTGGGACAGAGATTCTTTTATTTTAGCCAGATCACTTTCAGAATTGAGGGACTGGTCCTCTAGGCTGGAAATGCATTCTTCAGCCCCCTCCAGACGCCTGCTCAAGTTTTCCAATTTGTTGTTCCCCTCCTCCACTGAGCATTTTACTTTATTTATTTTTTTGAGAATTTCCTGTTTGTCTTTTAGGGCTACTGCTCTAGAGGCCTTTATCTCAGCTAGAATATTATTCATAGTGGCCTGCTCCCTTTCAGGGTCTCCCGGGGCATTTGAATGGGCCACGGCCACCATTTTATTGCTTACCGTGACTCCTGACTGCCCAGGCTCTGCCGACTGCCGTTGCTGATAAAACCTCGTTATTGGCTCCTTCGCCGGTTTTTTAGCTGGGCCCATGCCCCGAAGTCTCCCGTGCCTGTAGCTTGGTTTTATTTTATTTTATTTTTCAAAATGCTGCCGTTTTTGCGTGCTTTTTCTTTGCCGCCGGGAGGAGCGGGATTTCAGCGCTCCTAACAGTTGCGCATGCGCATTGCGCCCCAATTTGCCACTCTCTTAATAATATTGTTATCAGGATTTGCCAGAAAAAAAAAATAATTTGTACTGGACATCCCAGAAAAAACAATCTTGAAGCAAAGGCCTGAGCAGTCTGTCTCTAACATTCAATCAGAGAGGGCATACAAATAGATAATGCAGGAGGTCTTCCATTTTCCCAGTGTCACACAGACAAAGGCACAATTTATGGGGAATATTCTCATACCTGCCCTCCAGTATGATTGTGGGCATCATTTGGAAATGAAAAAATGTAAGAGCAGTCCTTAATGTAAAATTTGAAAGTAGCCCCACATAAAACAAATTACCATAAAAATTTTTAACTCCTCCTTATAAAAACCATCCCTGCTCAAAACCCTATCCCTGCCTGCCAAATGCCAGACTGAAGAAAAAGGTCTTGCACTGCCTCTGGAAAATGTTCAGGACTGGGCTTTGGTGGGCCTTCCGGTGGAAGGGAATTCTGAAGACAGTGCAGCCATTGTGGATGCCCTTCTACAAACTCTTGCTGCCATTGAGTAGTTCAGATACTCAGTCTGGGAAGATGACCTGCTTTAAGAAGAGTTCTAAAAGCTAATATACACTCACCAAAAGAATAACTTAACTACTTTTATTGGATCAACTTCTGTTGGTGAGGGCATGCAAGCTTTCATGCCACACAAGGCAGTTCCTCAGGTATGAAATGAGGAAGACCCCTGTGTGGCCCAAAAGTTTGCATACTCTCACCCAGAGTAATGGTTCCATTAAAAATACAATCTGAAATACTTTCTCCTTCTCTTATATTTGTAATCAACACAGGCTTTTATCTTCTGTTGAAAATCAAGGGGATTCAGGTGCTTTTAGAAATTTTACTCTACGTTAAATGGGCATTAGAGGGGTTCATACACTCACTCTTAGCTTAGAATGTGTCTGATGTGTAACTTGGCTACACTACACGACAGTAACTTTCCTCCTAAACCTGCTTCTCCCCTCCCCTTGCTCCCTATCTCTGTAGAACACTGTCATCTTTCCTGTCCTTCAGCCTGCAACCTTTGGGTCATGATTCCACTCTCTTCTTCTTTGCTCACATCCAAAACACTGCTAAAGCTTGTCACTTCTTTCTTTATAACATTGCTAAAATCCATCCTTTCCTTTCTGAACACACAACAAAAACTCTTATCCATGCTCTCATCACCTCCTGTTTAGACTACTGTAACTTGCTTCCTGCAGGTCTCTGACTGAATCATCTATCTCCACTTCACTCTATTCAAAATTCAGCCGCAAGATTCACCTGACTTGCATTACGACCATGTAACACCCCTCCTCAAATCACTACACTGGCTCCCCATCCACTTCTAGGGATGAGCGAATGCGGTTCAGAAGTTCGGAGTTCGGCCCGAACTCGGCCTATTCGGACGACTGAATGCAAACCCAAACCCGAACCTGAACATACCAAACAGAACTGAACACCGAACGGCGAAATGGCCGAACAGTTCGGATCGCGTTCGGGTGAGTTCGGGTGGCAAAAAAAGTTTCACTGTAAGGTGACAGGGAGGGGTAGTACTAGTCACTGAGGAGCAGACTTCCAGGCACCAGGGGTGGAGAGGCTTGCAAGAAATGAAACTATCTGCCTGCTTCCCCCCTTCCCAACACCTTCTGAGCTAGTCACTGTTCCTGAACAGCAGGCGTTGAGTAGGATTATTAGATTGCTTTAAGTTTCATTTCAGTTTTGTACTGAAATTAAACTGAAACCTTAAACTGAAACCTTGTGTTTGTGATTCCCCGCCCCCCCCCCTCCCCTATATAGAGAGATATAGATATAGAGAGATAGGATAGGGATAGTAGTTGTAGGAGCTAGCTTAGTGATAGAGATAGTGTTAGTGATTTAGTTTTAGTTTTTTTAGGAGTAGGCCTGTGTACTTATTAGATAATCCATTTAGTTCATAGCATTTAGAATAGTTAATAGCAGTTAGATTTAGTGCAGATAGATAGATATATTTATTAGATTAAAAAAAACAAAAAAAACCATATAAAAACAAAAAAAACAAATAAAAAACAAAAGAAAACCATATAAAACCCAATAAAAAACCAAAAAAACATATAAAAAACAACAAAAACACCCATAACATTTCCCAAATGGCCGAACAGGACGGCCGAACCCAAACCCGGCGAACTAACCGAACGGACAAACCGAACGGACAAACCCGAACCACGATCTGTTCGCCCATCCCTATCCACTTCTGTATACAGTTCAAGCCTTTTCTATTTACCTACAAGTGTCTTCTCCCTGCAGCACCTCACTATGTTTCCTTCCTTATCTCCCCCTACACCCTTTCTTGTGACCTCCATTCATCAGGCAAGATGCTCTTATCTGCGCCCTTCTCCTCCATTGCCGTTTCTGACTCGGTGCCTTTCACCTTGCTGCACCATATGCCTGGAACATTCTTCTTCAGGCAGTGCATGTGGCCCCCTCCCTGTCCATACTGAAGTCCCATCTAAAGAACCACCTCTTTGAGATTACATTTAAATCATGATCCCAATCATGATCTTAGTCAGAATAATTCAATTACTGAATAAACTGCACCTTGTAGTTCATGATTCATCTGTTGCCTTGGTTTTAACTGTCTGTGTCCATGTCTTATCTATATTGTAAGCTCATTGGAGCAGGGACTGTCTTTTCTGTTATGTGTATTTGTACAGCGCTACATATGACAGTAGCATCTTAGAAATAAGTAGTATTCATATTAATGACCGAATAATGCATCCCACTATAGAGGAACATAAGTAAGTCGGCTGTAATAACCATCATTTGGGATGTACGTAGCTAACATAGCAGGCCTAAACTCCTCTTCTTATAGGTATTGCCATGGTAACCAATAGTACTTAGTACCTTGGTTTTATATTTCATCTCCAACAGCACAGAGACCTCAGCACCATTCTTTATGCATAGGTTCATTACAAGCTCAATTTAAAGAGCATCTCCTCCGTAACTTATTCAACACCAATTCCTGGAGGATGCTTTTCTAGCCTCCTTTCCTATGGAAAGAAGGCTTATGTATTCTGGGGATGTTTTAACACATTTTTATTATTTATTATTATTATTTTATTAAGCATTCATATAGCACAAGCATTGTACTTGGTGCTTTACAATTGTTATTAGCAGGGTTCCTAGTTTCCTGTTTGCCGCAAAAAAAAGCTGGAAAATGTGGATTTTTTTTTTTTCTCTGGCCGCAAAAACTTACCAGCAGTTCTTTCACTGTAATCAGTGCGGCCAGCGGTGGCAAGCCCGGCGCCGCACCCAGAAGAACTTCCTGCACATGTGCCAAACACCATGCTGTTCTCTTCAAGAGCGGTGCAGTTGCGGGAGTCCAGGGTGCAGCATCAACACAATTTCATCACAGGCGGTAAGAGTTTCTTCCCATTCGTGGGGTCCCCTCTACAGGCTGCTGTCTGTACTCTGCTGCCGCTGGAGGGACTTGTGAAGTGTTCTTGAAAGGGTGAGGGCCTGTGGAGCCGGACAGGATCCTTGAAGGGTGGGTGTGTGGACTTGTGAAGCGCTGATGTGTTCGGGGGCCTGTGGAGCCTCACCAGATCCCTGTTATGTATTTTTCTTTTGAGCAAAGAAATCTGGCAGCCCCAGCTCCCACCACCCCATTTGTGGGTTTGCTCAGTGTCCAGTTCTTGCTGATTTCCACTTGGTTACACTGTCTCCTTCAAGACTCTGAGATCAAAGTCCGGCAGCTCCATCCCCCTGCGAGGTGGCTGGGAGGAAGTGCATCTGTATGTGGATACTCCATCACCTCCTCCAGGCAGCCCCAGAACTAGGCCAACACCTTGGGGGAGGGGAGGTGCAGGGAAGTGCCCAGTTGTGGGAAGACTTGAGGGGCAGGAAACCCTTTTCACTCCCCCCGCCCCCCATGCAGCTGCACCCTAGCCATGATGTATGAAAGAGTCTCTAGCCCTGCACAACATGCAATCGCTGGCTTTGCTGGGACCAGCCCCATGGCCAGGCGCGGGGGGTGGGGAACTACCCATCCCATGGGACAATCTGCCCTGGAAGAGGTCTGCAGCTGTGGAGCAGAGAGATTCCCCCCCTCCCAGTGAGACTTCCCTGAGACTGCTTCTCCCCTCGCCCTCCCTGATCCCATTAGGATCCCCACTCACACCACCCTCCAGACTGGAATTTTGTCTCCCACTGAACCCAGATTCCATTAGGATTACACACACACACCCTTCAGTCCTCATCTGAGTGGGGAGAAAGTTAAATGTTCATTCCATTTCTTTCAGGAATGCCAACTGATGAAGAAAAAACACAGAGGTCTCCACTGACAACCTTGTCACGTGTCATACCTCGTGCACAACAGGAGCTTTTGGTGTCTCCTGCTGCCTTGGGCTCCAAAGAGGTGAGGGAACTGATAGCCTCATGATAGCTTGGTATGATATGCTGGCAAAAAAATTATGTACTTGACTAAAAAGGAATTGAAAAATGAATTTTTTGAAGTATTCTCCTATGCAATAGGACCCTTTGGGGTATCCAGTAGCCTAAAGAGGCTTTTTTAATGAATAAATAACAATAAAGATGTATATTTGTTTACACAATGATAAATGCAGATTTTGGTGGTTTTACTCAGAGAATTTTTGGGGGGTTTATCAGAGAATTTCTAATTTTTTGGCAGAGAAAACTAGGAACTAGTTATTAGAGACGGGTCTCTGCCTAGTGGGCTTACAATCTAAGGTAACAAGGGTGAGGTCACAAGGAGAGATGGACACACACACATTCCCATTTTACAGGTGAGGAACTGAGACGAAGGCCACTTTCATTCATTCCCCCCCCCCTCCACGCATATTTGGGCTGCGGGAGGGGGATGCGCAGCCCAGAATCCACAGCCCAAATATGCACGGGGATCAGCCAGTGCAAAAGCTCTCCCCCCTGTGCAGCTTTCCCGGCAAAGCCGCATAGTATGCAGAGCAGGAAATCGAGCTCTGCATCCCACGGGGCTTTGCTGGCCTTTCGCACCGGCCGATCCCCGCGCATATTTGGGCTGCCAAAAGCACTTAGCTGAGCTCAGCCAGGAGAGACTATGTGGAGACAGGAGCTGTGTGGGAGCCCTGCCTCAGAGTGAAGCAAGTGCTGAGAGAGCTCCAGGAGACAGAAGCACTGTCCATAGGGCTGAGGCTAGCCACAGAGTATGGTGCCTGGCTATTGCCTGGGAAGACTGAGGACTAAGAGAGGTCAGAGGGTGAGGTGCCTGGCTATCTGGACTTGTATGGACTATGTATATATGGTGGAGGATGAACGCGGTATAATGAAGAGCACTAGAAAAATGAATTCCCTTGTGGGTCTTTAGGGGCTGGATCCTGTAAGTACTCACCCCAGGACCCAGTAGCCTGTTAACACCCTCGCACGCATCTTCAGCATGTTGAACCTCAAACAGTAAGTTGTCAGAGTACTGGTGCCAGAGTGAAAGGGAAAAAAATAAACCAACTCTCTGGCACGGAGTATGATTTGCTTGTGCCCCCAGTTCTTAAACCCCACCCTCCCGTGCCTGTTCAGTTTCCTGCATTTCAGTGCCATTTTATGCGCCATATCAATGCAATCACTGATGTGCACCTTGAATCCCCTCTTGTTCATTAGTCAAGTGATCGTACCAAATGCATCGGAAAAATCTGTCCTCTGTGAACAAGTCGTGAAAGTCAGCAAAGTCCCAAAGTTCTTGCGGTGTCCTCTCCGCTGCCATTATCTCATGGTCTATGGCCCCAGTGTCACCATTTCCATCATCTCCAGCTCCTTCCAGGTGCAGTACCATTATCCACTCCATTATTATTATTAGCAAGCATTTATATAGCGCCAGCAATGTACCTGGCGCTTTACAAAGTAATGGAATAGACACGGTCCCTGCCCTAGGGCTTACAATCTGAGGGACGGGAAAGAGGGGAGATGAAGGGGAACAGAGGGAGAGACAAGGGGTGTAACATTCACGGAGATGCGAGGTCTCAAGTGCACATGCTTGGCTTGGTTACATTGAGAATGATGGCTGGCTGGTCCATGTGTTGAGGATATGAGTACACAGACCTCAGGTAACAGATTTTACTGGATGGAGGGTATCAGCAGGAGTTGGGTGAGGGGAGTGAGGAGTCGGGGAAGGCAGAGTGGAAAAGGTGGGTCTTGAGGAGAAATTTGAAGGTACGAAGGGAGGGGGCGAGGTGGATGTGGGCAGGGAGGGAGTTCCAGGCATGGGGGGCAACTAGGGAGAAGGGATGAAGGTGGTTATAGGAGCAGGGGAGGCATGGGAGGGTGAGAGAGGGGACAGAGGAGGAGCGGAGTTCACAAACTGGAGTACAGAGGGAAATTAGCGTAGAGAGGTAGGGGGGAGCAAGGTTGTGAAGAGCTTTATAGGTGAAGACTAGGAGCTTGTGCAGGATTTATTCAGGAAGGGGGAGCCAGTGAAGAGAGGAGAGTAGGGGCTGCACGTGGTTGAAGCGACGAGCAAGGTGGATGACCCTGGCAGCAGAGTTTTGGACGGAGATAAGGGGAGAAAGGTGAGAGTGGGGGAGGCCAGTGAGAAGGAGGTTACAGTAATCGAGGCGAGAGATGACCAGGGCATGAACAAGGGTTTTGACAGAGGAGACAGAGAGAAAAGGGCAAATCTTATCAATGTTATGGAGGGAGAAGCGACAGGATTTGGCAACAGAGTCAATGTAGGGTTTAAAAGAAAGGGGTGAGTCAAAGATGAAGCCTAAGCTATGGGCTTGGGGGACGGGAAGGATGGTTATCCTGTTGACAAGGATCAACAGGGAGGAGGGAGAGGAAGGATGGGGGGGAGATAAGGAGTTCAGTTTTAGCCATGTTGAGTGAGTTAACATTGAGACATCCAGGTAGAGATATCAGAGAGACAGTTGGTGAGGCGAGCTTGAACAAATTGAGAGAGAGAGGGAGTGGAGAGAGAGAGTTGAGTGTCATCAGTGTAGAGGTGATATTGGAAGCCATGGGAGGCAATGAGTTTTCCTAGGGACAGGGTCCAGATGGAGAAGAGGAAAGGGCCAAGGACAGAGCCTTGGGGAACACAAACCGAGAGGGGAAAGGAGGTGAAGTTGGCAAGAGACACATTGAAGGAGCGGTCAGAGAGGTAGGAGGAGAACCAGTCGAGGACAGAGCCACAGAAGCCAAGGGAATGAAGTGAGTCCAGCAGGAGCTGAGTAAGAGGGAGTGGAGCCTGTGTGGGCTGCGGTGGAGATGAGTGAGTCGGAAAACGAGCTGTTAACTGTGGGCAGTGGGGCAGCAGGGGAACTGCGGCGGGGAGCGGAATCCCCGAAGTAGCAGTGATGTGATTCCAGGGGGTCGGCTCTGCAAGCAACCCGGAAGTGCAGGGCGACAGCCCAGTTAAGAGGAAGACCAGCCCTGCAGGGCGCCGCAGGTGCACGCCGTGGGCTGCGCACCTAAGGGCTGCGCACGCAAGGGCGCGCGCCCTTGTGCGCACGCCCTTAGGCGAGGGCCAGGTGGGGCCAGGAACTAGGGCCTCCGAAGTGGACAAAGAGTCGGCACCAAATATGTATAAGAAAAGATGGAGACAAGAGTCCTCCTCTCTGTTGCAAGAAGACTTACCGGTAAAACAAAGGCGAAAGGAACAAAACCTTGGCAGAGATAACCTCTCCCCACAGGTATTGAATTACCCCGTCGGGCTGTCCAAGGGGGTTGCAGCTTCTGAGGAGGTGAGCCACCAATTTGCAGGCACTGTTAACTACATGCCCCCTAGGGCTGGAGAACATGCGGGAAAGAGCAATAATAACCAAGACAAAGATCTTTTAGCGTGCCAGACTATGTTGATTGCTAGGACAGTCGAGTCTCTATTTATAAGCCTCTCGATTCTTGATGACTCAGTAGCTATGGTAAAGAGCCAGCTGCGAGAGATACTCGCCAAACTTGATGATTTACGGGACAATGCTATTAGAGAAAGGGAGATTGCTTTACCTTTGGCCAGAGGGAGGATGGAAGAGAAGAGATCATTCTTGAAATTGCAGAGTAAACGATTCCAGGGGGTCCAAAATAATGCTATTTATCTATATATTGGGCCAGATTACGATGGGGCGGTCCACAGTTGGGGATGTCATGATGATATTATTAGTAATTTGCATTATTTCCTAAGTAGAGCAATATCCCAAGTGGATGTTGCCAGGATTACTCGCCTACCTAACAAGGGATGGGTGGCTAGATTTGAATTGGAATTTGTACACGAGTGGTGGGTTAGTCGTATATTTAAAGCTAGGAAACGACTTTTGCGTAGGGGTATCTCAATAGATAGGGTACTACGGTATAAAACATCTATGCATGAGAGGGACGACAAAGATGGGGGTGGGCCCCGATCCCCCCCTTTACATCAAGAACAGGGCCAGCAATGGAGTGAAAAGGCAGTAAAGGATGCAAGGAAGGTAAATGAGCAGCTGCCCCAGGAGGCAGCGACAAAGACCAAAGATACCATCGGGCAGGATGAGATACCCCAGTGCAAGAAGCCAGGTAACACGGCCCCATGTAAGTCTGTGCCTAGATTTAAAACATCTTTGGAGAAGATCGATCCCCCTCGGAACTTAGGGAGTTGACAACTAACCCTGAAAGTATGGAATGTGAAGAAGGAGGGGGAGAGAGAGGAAAAGAAGAGAGATATAAGTCCAACAAAGGGTCAGAAGGGAAAAATCAACTAGTGGGAGAGAACAATAGTATTGATTTCCATGACCAAGTTACCATAGTTACTTCAGCTGCTCCAGTTTGTGTATTAGCAGGGTGCCAAGAAGGGAGCTTGGATATGATAAGCCTGGGGTCATCAATTGGGGGAATAGACCAGTATAACCAGTTAGCACCATATAAGGTAGGCCTCCTCCTAATGAAAGAGCTAGGACCAGAGGGCCAGGATCAGATAGATGACCTGGTACGAGGCTTGTCAGTTATAGACCAAGACAAGCTGCTGTCACGGATGGAGCTTGTCAAGGAAAAGATTAAAGGGAGTTCCTTAGATTATGTAGCACCCCATTTGGGCCATAAGGAAGTGGAGGATGGGATTATAACAAATCCGAACTACCTTACCGAGGTCCGGTTTCTAGAAGTAGCGGAGCTGGGAAATTTTCCCAGTGATATGCAGATGCCGAGAAATGTAGACCAGGTAACAATCCCACTAGAGCTGAGTAAACCTAGTAATGTGGTGGTAGCTGAGGTAGAGACACCTCCTATTCTCATCGAACTAGACAATCCGTGACTGATTGATAAGAACGGTACACGGGAAGGGGCACTTTCTGAAGAGGGGAGATTAGAGAATGAGATGGAGCTGGAGAAGGATAGGCCATTGGAACCTGTACATGGAGTAACTAAACTAGTCTCCTGTAACATCTCAGGTCTCAAGTCCAAGACATCTGACCCAGACTGGGAGGAATTTTTGTCGGGCTTTGATGTGATATGTATACAGGAGACTTGGACTATGGAAGCTATCCCCTGGGAATTAGATGGATATGGCCATAAGGGCCAAAAGAAAGGACCCAAGGGGCGCCCGTCAGGTGGATTAGCAATCCTAATAGCTAATAATCTTTGGGAGGGCCTTGTTTCATTACCCTCTGGAAGACCGGAATTCCAGCGGGTACTACTCAAATTGGGCAACAGGCAGGAAGATTGGATTTTGATAATCAATGTGTATGTTCCGCCTGTGGCCTCACCCTATTATCAGGAAGACATATGGGAGGTTATAGAAGATGTAGTTATGGAAGTACAAGATCAATACCCCAAAGCAACCTTGTTATTGGTAGGTGATTTGAATGTCCACTTGAACATAAGGCAAAGTAAACAGGCTCAGGTTCAGGGGATGGATCCTAGAGAATCTGGACTTCCCCCAGTACAAGGGAAGGGAATAGAACAAAAATTGGAGACCCTCGTACAAAATACCAACCTTTGGCTAATTGGAGAAGAGATATTAGGGGACCCTGTGAGGGGTAGCACCTTCGCAGGGCCCCAAGGAAGAAGTACGATCGACGCAATTTTCACTAATTGGGAGGCGATTGACAATGTCAATGCTTTCCAGCTGATTTCTAGACCAGAGAGTGACCATCTAGCTCTAGGAGTCAAAATTACGACACAGAGTAGACGCCTTGGGGCGGTGGAGGTTGCTTACCAAGGACTTCTAGCTGGCAGGATAAAGAAGATGTCTCATGTAATGCTTATCACCCAGTTCCAAAATCTTTGTTCGATGGGGAGGCTAAATGAACTAGGCTCACAAATGGTGCACCTGGAGGAGGACGGCAAGATCCTCTATTGTTATGAGGAAATTATTGCCTGTATTCAGAGGACCTTTGTAGAGCCAGGAGCTAAACGACCCTACCAGGGGTCCCACCCCTGGTATGATCAAGAATGTAGAGTATTTAAAACTCAGCTCACAGCCTCTAGGAGGTGTTGGGTTGGGGCCCCCAGTTTAGCCCATTGGCAAAAATATTCAGAGGACAAGAAAGCCTATGCCCTGTTAATAAAAAGCAAATGGGCCAGTTTCTGTAAGAACATTTGGGCCCGATTGATCGTTGGTGCGAAGATAGGAGACACCTACCAATTTTGGCGTAATATGAACAGGCTTCTAAAACCTAGGAGAAATGTGAGCAGTCCTAGGGTATCCATGGAACTTTGGAAAAAAAAATTTGGACAGCTATATGAGGAGCCCCGAGTAATAGAGGGGATAGATTGGATTCCCTCAGGAGAAGATGAAATGGCTGAGGGGGTGCGGAGTTTGCAGACAATAAACTTCTCTGAAGAACTGATTGTTGATCTAATTCTATCCTTGAAAACTAAGAAAGCCCCCGGTCCAGACTACGTTACGGCAGAGATGTTACAGGCAGCTCCGCAGTGGTGGGCTCAAATTCTCAGTAGCTTGTTCAATACCATCTGTACTCACTTTCAGATTCCACCCTCATGGCTATGGAGTTGGATTATTCCAATCTTTAAGAAGGGGGACAAAATGGACCCGGCCTGTTATAGGCCCATAAGTCTGTTATCAGTGGTGGGAAAAATGTTCGCAAAAGGTCTACTCAAACATCTTGGAGACTGGGCTGAGGAAAATCAAATTATACCCCAAGAGCAGTTTGGTTTCAGAAAGGGTAGATCATCAACAGACTGCTGCTTCATATTGCAACATGTCATCCATAAATATAGGAGGGTCAGAAGAGGAAAGCTCTTCCTAGCCTTTATAGACCTGACTAAAGCTTTTGACTCTGTCCCCCGAACCCGTCTTTGGCAAAAACTTCAGAGTCTAGGGATAGATGCCAACCTCCTAACTCTTATGAAGCAGCTGTACAGTAACAATACAGAAAGAATTAAGGTGGGAGCAAGTAACCAACAGAGTGGGGACATACCCATCCAGAGGGGGGTCAGGCAGGGATGTGTGCTGGCCCCACTCTTGTTTAACATCTATGTGGCCAATCTTGCAAAGCGATTGGAAGCAGAGGACACACATCCCCCCAGATTAGGTACTTATAAGCTGAACATCTTGCAGTTGCAGATGATTTGGTCTTAATTTCCCAAACTGCCATAGGACTTAAGCGATCGATCCAGGCTTTTGATCATTACTGTGCAGGAAACAACTTGTCTCCAAATCCACACAAATCCAAGATTATGATATATGGCCCCAGCAAGGTGACTGGAAGATGGGAAATTGGAAAAAAAGCACTCGAGGTGGTGCAGTCGTATACCTACCTAGGAGTGACATTTTCCAATAGGAATACATGGTCCAGACATATACAGGGACGGGCACTAGGAACAGCCCAACTATCGGGGGCATTAACTAGAGTGGCAAGGGTTTCACAGGGGGTCCCAGTTTCAACCTTCTTAAAGGTACATAGAATTAAGGTGGTACCCGCGGCAATGTTTGGACTTGAGGTTATCCCACATCCGATAATTCAACCACTAGAAAGAGTACAGAACTCATTTCTTCGCAGGATCTTACAGGTTGGGAAGAGCGTTCCGGGCCCTGTGATGAGATCAGAAGTAGGTGTAATCTCAATGGAGACGTATGCCAAGCTTGCTTTGGTCGTTATTGGACGAGAGTGATTACCTTACCGGAAAACTCTCTTCCGGGGTTGTGCCTCTAGGAAGAATTGCGTTATGAAGGAGATGGCAATTATCCTTGGATTAGCTATGTCGGCCAACTCCTGCATAGCCAAGGTTTCTCATTTGCCTATTTTGCCGGAAAATCTGTGAAGGGGATTAGAGAAGAAATTCGGGCTAGGCTGGAAGATGTAGAGAGAGAGGAGGACTTAGCAAGGGTAAATGACTGGAGGGTTGCTCCCTGGTTAAAGTCGATAAAAACTACATGGGGGTTAGAACCTTACTTAGATACCCTGGAGAACCGCAAGCTTCGGAGATATTACACTCTACTCCGATTCCAGATGATCAAAAGTGCGGTCGTTGAAGGGAGGTTTAAGAGGGTTATATATGAGAGGCGTGTTTGCACCTGCCCCCTAGGAGGGGTGGAAACTGTGGAGAATTTTTTGTTGGTCTGTCCTTATTATGATACACTTAGGGCGGCCTGGCTGCAACCATTAATCCAGAGTCTCAAGGGTATTGGACCAGGCCAAGGTTACAAATGGCTGCTCTCCCTGCAAAGTAAAGAGGATGTGGTTGCCATTGCATCCTATGGGCTATTGGCTTCGCAGATTAGAGAGAAGGCTAGGAGGTAGGGGTGAGCTCTGTCAACTAGGTTCACCCGAGAATAAGGCAAATTGGGAAAGATGCGCGGCAGGTGTTAAGCCAACTGAAATAGGGAGTGTGTCCCCTGGTTTGATTAGCTTAAGTGGAAGAAGGAGGGAGTTGTGTCATTATGTCTGAATTAAATCTTGTCCAAATTAAAATATTTTGCCCAGCGGAGGGTTGGGTTAGTTCCACGCCCAAAATTCCATTTTTGCTCAGAATTTTTGGAATATTTATGTTAAATTCTCTCAGCGTATTTATGTTAAAAGAACTTTATTAGTTTGTCACTATGATGTGCAATTAAGTAATTTTATTTTTATTCATATCCTAATTATATTAGGATATTTTATTACTATTGTATGTTTTGTATTATTGTATTGCATTGTTATTATGTTTATTGGCCATGGCGAAAGCCCGTGCCAAAATAAATAAATAGTGAGTCCAGCAAGAGTGAGTGGTCAACAGTATCAAAGGCAGCAGAGAGATCAAGGAGGACAAGAATGCAGTAGAGGCACTCCATGTGCACTAGGGGTGGGACTACCGGATCATCCGGTATCCGATACTGCCGGTATTGGGTGTACTGGCAGTATCAGATTAAACTCAGTAATCCGGCCCATTTACTGGATTCCCCGGTACCGGATTTTTTACATTGTGGCCATTCAAATGAATGGCCGCAATGTAAAAAAAAAACCCACAAAAAAACCCCCAACACTTTCCCGCCCTGAGTCCAGGCTGTACGGGTGGAAGTGCGGACTTCCCAGCCTGGATTTAAACAACAACAAAAATTTGTGACCCCTACTGTGGGCTCCGGGCCGCCACCAGCGACCCAGAGCCAGCCCAGCACCAGCGTCCAGCAGCAGCCAGCAGGTAAGTAAGTACTGGTACTACTGATCTCTGGGGTGGGGGTGGGGTGTAACAACCCACCCCCACCCCAGGGATCACCCTACTTCACCCAGGGATCGCCTACCTACCTTGAGCTCCAGGCGGCGGCAGCACTCCGGCGGCGGCGCTGGCTGTGGCTGCCGGCTTCAGCACGCTACTAGGCCTTCCGGGGAACTTCTGGGTTCCCCGGAAGGCCTAGTAGCATGCTGAAGCCGGCGGCAGCCACAGCCAGCGCTGAAGCCGCCGGAGCGCTGCCACCGCCACCCGGAGCTCAAGGTAGGTAGGTGATCCCTGGTGTGGGGGGTGGGGTGTTAAACCCCACCCACCCCAGGGATCAGTAGTACCAGTACTTACTTACCTGCTGGCTGCTGCTGGACGCTGGTGCTGGGCTGGCTCTGGATCGCTGCCGGCAGCCCGGAGCCCGCAGTAGGGGTCACAAATTTTTGTTGTTGTTTAAATCCAGGCTGGGCAGGGTGGGTGGGGGGTGTCCCCCCTTCCACCCACGCAGCCTGGACTCGGGGAGGGGGGAGGTTTTTATTTTTTTCCATTGATTTCCCCGAGTCCAGGCTGCATCAGCGCAAATACCGGGTACCGGTTTTACTGGTTCCCGGATTTAAGAATACCGGCTTACCGGATTAATACCAGTTTACCGGTACCGGATCTTTTCCATTGATTTCAATGGGGAACTCAATGGAAAAGATCCAGTACCGGTAAACTGGTATTAATCCAGTAAGCCGGTATTCTTAAATCTGGTATTCACTCACTGTCATTTAGCTTGTAATCGGGTAGATTGGGACTGAAGGACCAAGCTCCTTTAATCTAGATATAGATCTTAATTTGTGAAGTGCGCAGAGTGCCTTGAAAGACAGGGGCTATATAAATAAAATTAATTATTATTATTATTTAAGGCATGTTTCACCACAGCCAGATTACACACTTCCATGAGAATGACAATCTCGTTCAGGTCTTCATCACCTGTCCCTGTCCTTTCCCCCCTCTCTTCCTTCTGGCACCCATCTCAGCTTGAGCTTCTGAGCTGCACAGCTTGCCTTCTCTCATGCATGTATCATGGCCCAGTTTCCAGGGTTGCTCCAACATTCTAGCATACAGTTCAATGCTGGCTGAGTTGGCCAAGCCCCTGTGCACCTCCGCCCTCATCCAAATGTTACAAAGAGCCATGGTTTCCATTGAGACCCAGTTTCTAAGCATGGGATCCTCAGGGTACCCACTGCACCCACACACACCATTCCTTATGCTCAGTTTGGCATATGTTGAACTGACCAATGGTTGACAGCAGGTATGCAAAAGGGCTCAGGCCAGAATGGCAGCTGCTGTTGCAAACAATTACTTTCAGGCAGAGGTTTACATGTGATGTCCTATTGCTACCCCAGGAAGCAACGAATTAGTGAACGCCTGACACTTGATCCCAACTCCACCATAAATTTCTCTGTTGGCCCACGCTGCCCCACACTGTTCCTGAGACTGCCCTGCAGCCATGGCAAACCTGTGTGATTATCTGGCACTCACTGAAGCCACTCTGGAGGCCTCTCTCCACATGGGCATGCAAACAAAGTTCAGGGAGTCATCCTTGCTATGGGGTGGGCAGATAATAGTGAGATGGCTCCTGTCAATCGTCCCTATACAGTTCAGGAACTCCTCCCACTGAAAGTTCTCCATTACCTCCTTGGGCTGCATCACCTGCACCACATGGCAGCATGTCCATGATGGTCGTGCATACCCCCACTAGTATGGTGCCCACCACAGAGTTTCCAATACAAATTGTGGGGCAACAGAGCAGCAGGAGCCTGGAGTGGTGAGCTTGCAGATCGCTATGGCAACATGCTTCTCCACAGGGATGGGTGACCACATCACCTTGCTCTGTTTCTCCAGTTGAGGCCTGAGCATCTTGGCTATCTTCAGGATGAAGTGACAGGACATTTTGAAGTTTACAACCCACTCAGCGTCTCGTCATGAAGACAGCACATTCTCCCACCAGTCTGTGTTTTTCTCCTTCACCCAGAGAAGCATCTTGGTGGGTACAGCCCTGCGCATGACATTGTTGATCAAAGTCGCATCTTCTGACAGGTACCTTTCTGTGAACATCAGGTGCCCTTCCACGGCTTTGATCCTCCCTAGTGTGGTCTGCTGGCTCTGTAGGTAGGCAAGTGCATGGTGCTGAAGCAGGACCCACCTCTGCAGTGTGGCTTGCCCCATTATCCTGGTCAGAGATTGAGCAAGAGCCTTTCTGTGCCTTGACATGACATCATGCCAATGACAGCAGTAGGCTTGGATCTATTGGATCATTCAGAGGTTCTGCTAAGCAGTGGAAAGGAAGACCTAGAGCACAATAACAAGCACAAGGAAGTTCTCTGCATGCATCTCCATGGCTGTGGTTCTGGTGTCTGAACTGTGCAGACCACCTGCCAAATGTTTTGAACAGCTTCAAGAGCTGGGCTGATGCATAGCCAGGATTGGCTATGCACTGCATGTGAACTGCTGTCATGTGGCATTCCAGATCAGCAATGAAGTGAAAAACATTTCACCAAGCTTCTGCAGTGTGTGTGTTGCTCCACCTGTACTACTAATCCAGGTGGCAGTTAAACTGCATAGACATTCCTGTCACAAGCACGTTGGTGCACAAGCCAACTCATCTACAAAACATTGCAGATGTTAGCACTATGGAAGCATGCAATTTTTAAATTGAGGTTGGGGGTGTGGGGAGTCAAACCACTGCATGTTAAGAGACGGAGGGAAGGTGGTGGTGGGAGATCTGCAAGGCACTGAAGGTCAATGTGCTAAGAACGTATGTGGAAGCAAAGCCAGAATGCTATTGCCCATTGATTGGAACAAACATGAGGGGTCATAACTCCATAGAAACGCATTGCTGCATGTTGATTGCCCTACAAAACCAAATTGTTTAATTTGTTATCACCCTTAGGCTGCTTTCCCACAAGACTCCTTGTGCAGCCTTTGGCAACGTGGGAGCATGCACTAGTCAAATGACGCACAGCTTCCGTCTCGTGGGAAAGGCAGAAGTGCGGCTCTCCTGTCAGCAAGCTTGCACATCAGACAGGGTAGAAGTTTCCGCTTGCTGACAGGAGAGGCGCACTTCCACCTTTCCCACAAGACGGGAGCTGCGCATCATTTGACTAGTGCATGCTCCCATGGCACCAAAGGCTGCTCATGGGAAAGCAGCTGCTGCTAGAAAGGTAATTCTGGGAAAGCAGCCTTAGTAATGCTTTATCTCACAGATTGATTTCAACCAAATTTGGTAAAGGGTCAAAAGGCCCACAGGTAAGACCCAAAATTTCGTAACGATGGGTGTACCTGGATGGGAGATATGGCCTCTTTTGGGCATTGCCTCTCCTTATGAAAACAGTCTTCATTAGTGCAGAACCTTGCTGCACAGAACTACATGTTGTATGGGCAGGAATAACGAAACAGGATGTGTCGGTATAAAAACCTGGAGGTGGAATAGGCCATTTATTTGAGTGGTTTTTGAATTTTCAGGTGTGAAAGGTTACCTTGAAAGCTAAAAAGGAGTAAGTCCATTAGCAAATCTCAAGGGTGCAGTTCTCATTAATGATCTTGTAGTGTTTTGGGTTTTTTTTGCTTTTAAGGAAGCTGGTAAATGCAGGATCGATGAGGAGGTATCTTTAGATCTCTTCTTCAAAAATAAACTAGTGAGGCTATTTTGTTGCTTTTAAAACAGATTCTGACTCATGGAGGCAGGAAAATTAGCAGACTGACAGTGAACATAGGTCCCTATGGCACAAGCTGCTGACTCTAATGCTGGGCCAGCAGTCAGCACTGGCATAAGTCCTATTGAAGTGAATCAGATTTGTGCAGGCATTAAGAACTAGCACAGTGTGACAGATTTTCCCTAGCTTGCTCGCTGACCGGGGGATCTGTCTCAGTTTTCCCCAAACCAAACCCTACACTTGTTGTCCTTCAGGTTAGCAGTTTTATTTTAAGTCTCTTTTTCCCTGTTTAGTGCAGGGTTCCCCTCAGGACTCTCACCTTCCCAGGGACTTTGGATCACAAACTTAAAATAGTAACTATGGGTGAAAGCAGACATAACGCTAACTGCACTTTAACTGTGCTTTAACATTTCCTGTGTATGTTGCAGTAGGGTTGCATAGGGTACCAATAAAATTTCTTAGGCATGTTGGAGGGCTGTATTAGTGCCCTACGCAGCCCTGCAACATGCATAAGAAGTGTTAATGTGGAGTTAGGGTCAGCAGACTACTGCAACTCCAGCTGCCCCTACTTAGCTGACCCTTTGGAGCATAAAACTCCCTTCAACTGGGGAGCATAGAGCAGGGGCGCTGAGCACATTAATCCCTTCAGGGCCAGTTCAGCCTGCCACACCCTGGTTCTAACTATCTGTAAATTATACATTTCATATGCAGGGCTGTAATTATATGTAAATAATTCTCTAGCCAAGCATAAAAGTCTAGATTTTCAGTGGGGAAGGGCCTGGATGCTTTACAGAGCACATTTTGAAAGGAAAAGGAGGGTGAAAAGAACAAATCCTGTAACATCTCAGAAATAGGGTGCCCTATGACACTGGTACTATGCAAAAGCAACATGCACAGATGAAACAATTTTTTCTAAAGCCTTGTTGTGAAAGTTGAGACTAATGGCTATCAAAGAACTTTCTATAGACCTCGTCACTTGCATCCAACTGTACTGCCTCCCAGTTAAGCTAGATCACTGGAGAAAGATAGTTAGTAGGCTTCAGAGAGTTTTCTCCCTTGCTGGGGATAAGAGACAGTTTTGGAGTTAGAAATGATGGACCAACCTTTCCAATTCACCTGCAATGAACTAACTCTGCACACCTCAGGCAAGGTTAGCATTGCTTGCTACCTTTCACAATTTGACCCTGAGATTTCCATAGGCCAAAATGGGAGTCTCGGGGTCAAACGGCAAGTAATGGCAGACCTAGGCAAAGTCGTATTCATGCATTTGGCCAATGTCATGAGTTAGAGCAGCCTCAGTGCTGTTCTTATTTGCATCAGCAGGAACAATCACTTTAGACAATTCTACTGGCTGAGAATCACTCAAATGCAGTGCACATCACTACATCACCAACTCCCATCCCTGGCACACCTACTAGGTCAGGATGTCTGAAGACATTGGGTGTTTTTAAATGAGACACTCCCACGCATGCTCACTGTCCATGTGAGGGAGTGCTAGTCTGAAGTCAGCGTGTGCTCCTGTGACCCATGCGCCACCCACTCATGCCCACGCATGATCAGGAGTGCCCTGTGTGGGGAAGGGGTGGGCAGTATGTGGACGGGTAGCCATGTGGGGTGTGTGCGCTCATTTGAAGCACTCTCCCATGGACAATGTCCCCACCCCACACACTGACCATGGATCCCACTCACCTCCCAGCCCATCTCGTTAAAAAACACCCTGTGGCTAAAGGCTGTTTTGACATTATACCACACTACGGTGGAGAATTCCTTAGGAGTTGCAGTGCTTTGAACAGAGACTCCTACTATGGAGCCCAATTTCGATCCGTACACTCAAAGGCCCTGGTGGGGTCCCTCCAATCATGGGGACTCACTGTGGGTTGGTGCACTCAAGAGATCCTGGCAGGGCCCCTAATAGGACACAGAGAGAGTTTATGTGGCTACAGCTATCACACGTGCCTAATGACATTCCCTTGTATATTCTTCCGCTAGACAGGTAAGCAACAGGTTTATGCTAAGTTTTCATGCATTAGAGTCCATCCTATCTCATCTGTGACCACATCAACCAAACGTCTAGAAAGGTGTAGTCATTTCCTCTTTGGTATAAGACTCATCAACGGTTCAGAGCCACAGCCCATTTGCTTGTGTGGACATATAAGGTCTCACTCAGTATAGTCACAATCTTAGCTCCCCAGAACTAGCCTGATGCCTCAGGGGCCCAAAGCATCTCAGCACCTTTATTTTATTTATTTATTTATTTATTTATTTAAAACTTATATCCCGCCCCTCCTGCCCAAAGGCAGCTCAGGGTGGCGAACAACATGCACAAAAAAACAATTAAACAATAAAACATTTAAAAATAAATCTATACATTTTAAAACAAGTAATAAAAACACACCTTCCCTCCCAAACCCCACCTCCCCCACCCTACCCCGCCCCCGCCNCTGCATGGGATAACAAACCCAGAAAATGTATTTTTTTGTTATGCTATGAGCTGCCTCGAGTCAACCTTCAAAAGAGTGCAGGATATAAATAAATATGCTATGCTATGCTATCTCGCCTGGGGAACCTCCAAAAAGGCCCCCACGCACGATCTCAGGGGTTGCACAGGCACATGGGGAGTGAGGCGATCCCGCAGATAAGCAGGGCCCAGGCCATGAAGGGCTTTAAAGGTCAAAACCAGCATCTTGAACCTAGCCCAATGTTTATAGGCAGCCAGTGCAGAGCTCGGAGCACAGGTATCATGTGCTCCCTACGGCCCGCCCCCGTAAGGAGACAGGCTGCAGCATTCTGCACCAGCTGCAGCCTCCGGACCAGCTTCTCGGGCAGCCCCACGTAGAGCGCGTTGCAGTAATCCAGCCTCGAGGTGATGAAGGCATGGATGACAGTGGCGAGGTCAGAGTCTGAGAGAGATGACCGAAGCCACTGGACAAGATGTAACTGCCGGAACACACTCCCCACCACAGCCACAACCTGAGATTCCAAGCTGAGCCATGAATTGAGGAGCACACCCAGACTCTGTATCTGTGGGACCATGGGAGGGCGAACTCCCACCCCACCCCCACAAGAGGAGGTTCAACCACTCCCAGGCCCCACAGGCCCTCACCCACCAACATCACCTCTGTCTTGTCAGGATTCAGCTGCAGATGGCTCAACCTCATCCAAACCCCCACAGCCGACAGGCACTGGGAAAATAAAGAGACTGCATGGCCTGGGTCGATGGAAAAGGAGAGATAGAGCTGAGTGTCATCAGCATACTGATGACACTGCATGCCCTGAAACCCTCTCACGATCTCCCCTAACGGCTGCATATAGATGTTAAACAGGAAGGGGGACAGAATGGTACCCTGCGGGACTCCACACGTGAGGTCCCGGGGGAAAGACGTACACTCCCCCAAGACCACCCGGTGAGTTCTCCCAGCCAGGAATGAACGAAACCAGTCCAAGACTGTCCTGCCAATCCTGACACGGTCCCGCAGGCGAGTCACCAACACCTCATGATCGACTGTGTCGAATGCACCGAAAGGTCTAGCAGGACCAGTAAGGTCTGACGATCCTGGTCCAACGCCAGACAGAGATCATCAACCAAGGCCACCAATGCAGTCTCCGTACCATACCCAGGCTGAAACCCCGACTGAGAGGGGTCAAGGAAACCGCTGCAGTCCAGATGTTCTTGGAACTGCTGTGCCACAGCCCGTTCAATAACCTTCCCTAAAAAGGGAAGGTTAGAGACCAGCCGATAACTGGCAGGAGCATCAGCATCAAGAGATGGTTTCTTGAGCAGGTGCCTAACCACAGCCTCCTTCAGGCATTCAGGCACCCTGCCCTCCCGAAGGGAGGCACTAACCACCCCAGCCAGCAACAGCCGTAACGTCTCCTGGCTGGCTTTCACCAGTCAGGACGGGCAAGAATCTTGTTCACAAGTGGTGGCATGAACATATCCCAACAAGAACTCCACATCGGCAGGCAACACCATCTGAAACCGATCCCACAAAACAGGACAGGATGGGGCATCCATAGCCCCAAAATGATCCTCTGCAATAACTGCAGAACTGAAATTCTGGTGGATGCGAGTGATCTTATCTACAAAGTACTTGATGAACCAGTCACAGCGGTCACTGGATTGCTCCAGGTCCAGGCAGAGACAGGCAGGACTGACCAAACCTTTCACCACCTGGAAAAGCTCCGCTGGATGTGACTTTGCAGATGCAATAAGGGCAGGAAAGAACTGCTTCTTTGCTGCCTGCACTGCCACAGCATAGGCCTTTAAACTGCTCTTATGCTGTGATCGATCATACTCATCACGAGTCCGACGCCACCGTCGCTTCAGCCCCCTGCTCTCCCGCTTCAAGCACCACAGGCCCTCAGTAAACCAAGACCACCTGCGGGAAACTCGGGAGGGCAGCGGACGCCTGGGAGCCACTCTGTCAATGGTCTCGGCCAACAAGGTGTTCCAGAAGGCTACGACATCATCGACAGAGCGGGTGTCAAGGTCCAGGGGAAACTCCCCCAGAGCATTCTGAAACCGTTCCGGTTCCATAAGTCTCCGGGGGCAAACCGATCTAATAAGTCCTGCACCCCGTTGGGGGCTGACATGCGCCAGGATGCACGCCTTAAGGAGGTAATTATCAGACCATGACAAGGACTCCATCCCCCTGACTTCTACTAACTGACCCCCCGCCTCAAGGCCAGTGCAAAAAACCAAATCCAGTGTATGTCCCTTCTCATGTGTGGGGCCACAGATGATTTGGGACAGGCCTATGGTTGTCATGGAGGCCATGAACTCATGCCTCGTTCCTCCAAGATTGGTGTCAGTGTGGATGTTAAAATCCCCCAGGACCACTAGTTTCAGGGTCTGAAGGATCACATCTGACACCAGATCAGCAAGAGCATGTAGCGATGCTGCCGGGCAATTGGGTGCACGGTGCACAAGCAGCACCCCTAATCTGTCCCCAGCCAAATCCAACACAAGATGGAGGCACTCAACACCTGGTGGACCCTGCACCGGATACCTCCTAAAAGACAGTGCATCCTTGATAACAATAGCTACACCGCTGATGCTGCACAGAGAACCCAGCCAGAACAAGTTCGGCCAGAATAGGGCCCGATTCATTGTTCAGCTAGGTCTCTGTAACACACACGAGGTCGGCGTCCCACTTCGGGATTAACTCCCGGATGGTAGATGACTTATTAACCACCGACCTCGCGTTTAGCAGCACCAAGCCAAGGCCTGGGGTCTCCTGGGCCTCGACCCACAACCTTCCCATGTGGGGGGTTGAGGGAGGAATGTGCACAAGGCACCGCTCCCTCCTCACTGATGAAATACCCCTCCCCTTTGGACCATATCTCCCCCAACCCGTAACAACCCTGATAGCTGTGGAAGCCCTCCTATCCTCAGAGAGCCCCGCTCGACATCCACCCTCTATGGGCTGCCCCTAAAGGCTGGAGAGAGGGACTCCACCCCCCCAGACCCCCTTCCCCGGGACTCCCTCTCTCAAAGGGAGTCCCCCTTCCCCATCATATGGGAGGTGCCCCCCTGTCTCACCGGGGGGCCCCACCCACCCTCCTCAAGGGCCATCTCCCCTCCTCTCACCAGGGGGATTGGCCCGATCCTCCCTAACCCACTCCCCATGCCTCCCCGGGACTCCCGCTCTCACAGGGAGTCCCCCCAACCCTCTCCAAGGGCCACCTCCCCTCCTCTCACTGGGGGGTTGGCCCTACCCACCCTAACCCACTCCTCATACCCTGCACCCTCAGGCCACACCTGCCTCGTCCCCCCCCCAGAACCCCTTAAAACCACAAAATAAAACAAGATAGTGCAGCGGTGGCAGAAGCAGGGATGAGCTGTAGATAACACTTGTAGAATCAGTGTAGCAGAGCAGGGGGGGCGGGCACCATGGTTCAGCAAATGGCCCAGCTAACAGCTGACACACTTTGGGTGATGTTACCTTGGAGGGGGAGGGGAGAGCAGAGTGGCAGCTGGCTCCTCCAATGACACAGCCCCCTATCCCCACAGCAGCAGACACAGCTTGCAGTCCCCACAAAGGGCCTCGCCCTTGGAGGTGTTACCTTGGAGGAGGAGGGGAGAGCAGAGTGACTGCTGGCTCCTCCAAGGACACAGCCCCTATCCCCACATCAATGGACACAGTTTGCAGTCCTCACAAAGGACCCCGCCCTTAGAGATGTTACCTGGGTGGGGGATGGGAGAGCAGAGTGACAGCTGGCTCCTCCAATGACACAGCCCCCTATCCCCACAGCAGCAGACACAGGTTGCAGTCTTGCTCTTCTCCCCTCTCTGGGAGCTGGGATCTGGCTTCTGATAGTTACATGATCTTAAAAAGTAGAGTCACACATTTTTCCTTATGCTGTGTTTTGCAAGTCAGAAGCTGCTCAACTGTGCATGTATGAGCCAGCAGAACTGATTTTTAATCATTAATAACTCGGTTTTGGCTGCACCAATCACTGTCATATTACAGAAGCAGTTGTTATTGATCTCGTGCTCCAAGCCTGTGACGTTTGAGGGCTCAACTCATCCAGGGGGAGGAGATATTGATGATTTGAAATCATGATGACATGTGCATTCTGACTTTTAAACAGTCATAACATTTTATTTTCCTGATGGATCTTCTTCAAACCTTGTGCATATGATGGTCCTCACAACTTCTTGGCCAGGGGCCCATTGCACCCATGCTATGGGTGGCCCCACCCACCCTGCCCAGCCTGGATTTTTTTTAAAAAAAAATTCCCCTGAAGTCCTTGGCTCCGGGCCGCCACTGGCAACCTGGAGTCAGGGACTTTGGGTAAAAAAATTTTTTTTTTAAAATCCAGCCTGGGCAGAGTGGGTGGGGGGTGTCTCCTCTTCCACCTCCACAGCCTGGGAGGGGGAGGGATTGTTTTTTTCCCCCATTGATTTCAATGGCGACACTGACAGTTCCCCATTGAAATCAATGCAATAGATCCAGCACCAGTAAACCGGTTTTAATCCGGTAAACCGTTTTTTTGCAAACCGGTAACCGGTAAAACCGGTAGCCGGTTTTTTGCCAGATGTCCCATCCCTACTGTTTATAATGGAGAGTGGTTGTGCATTTAACTTCCTTACAAATATGTCTTAACAAATCCCAATATAATATATCCTAAATTATAACTATATCTATCTATCTATCTATCTATCTATCTATCTATCTATCTATCTATCATCTACATACACCCACCCTATTCCCTCCCAATTCCCACCCTATGTATTCCCTCCCCAAGTGTGTGTGTTGTATGTCTGTGTGTGTGTGTGTGTGTGTGTGTGTGTAATGTGTGAGTGAATACATATTTCTATTTTTAACAATATATATAGCAGAGCAGCTCATCTCCTCCACTCTTTCTCCCACACCACAAAGAGACTGCTGAAGTGCAGCCCCTTATATACTGTATGGGGGGGGGGGAACGGAGAAAGGGCTGCATGTGTTGTTGTACAATCTGATTGGCTAAGCAAATTACGGGGGGAGGATGGGGTGGATTTGTCATTGTGCACATTGTGCACACCCCAATTGGCTAGGCAATTAACCAGCTGCAGCTGCTATACATGGCAACAACACATGCTGTGCCATACAGTGTTGGTGCTGAAGTCTTCCAAAGTGTTCTGAAGTTCTGAGGTTTTCTGATGTCCTGGAGTTCGGTCTCTGAAGTCTGGGACTTCAGAAAGAGTACTGAAGTGACTTTGAGTACCCAGACCAATTACTCAGAACTTCAGAATTTGGTCCGAGTACCCAGAAGTACTATTCAGTACAGCCATAGCTGTTATTACCTAGACACAAAACCTTCAGTTTAAGAAGCTTGTTAAGGCAGCATTACAAATTATACTCAAATGTTAACATGACAGCAAATTTATGTTCAGGCAACTTTATTAAATATCAGATCAATCTATACATTTTTTTCTTTTCCTATTCATTAATAAAAAAAAATTATGACAACTGATATTAAGCTGCATATGTGTGGTATGTTGACTGAACAATACTTATATGTGATGAGGAATGTACACAGTTTAATTTCAGTTAAGTCATAATATTTTTTTTATTAATGAATAAGAAAAGAAAATGTATAGATTGGTCTGATATTTAATAAAGGGCAATTTCAGATGTTACGTGCTCCCAGGTCACCACAGTGGATTCCCAACAATGGCGAGCCAGCTAACCCCCTCCCATGGTCCAGGAAGACCCTGAACAGACATGATGGGAGTGGAATCGCAGCAAGGAAACGGATGGACGAACCACAACCGGGGGCAGCGCAACAGACATTATGCTGATTCTGGACCATGGTCAGGTCAAAACACCCAGAAGACACCGGGGTAAGGTGGGAGGCAGACATGGCTGACTGAGGGCAAATGAACCCAAAAGATGTAAAAGGCAACGGCCACAAAAGGGAAATGGGAAGGGAGGGGAAGGAGGGAGAGGACCAGCTGAGGCAGCACACACAGCAGGCACAAGCAAGCCGCAGACAAGGCAGAACACAAAACACAAACACACATCCGGGNCCTCTCTCAAAGGGAGTCCCCCTTCCCCATCATATGGGAGGTGCCCCCCTGTCTCACCGGGGGGCCCCACCCACCCTCCTCAAGGGCCATCTCCCCTCCTCTCACCATGAGGATTGGCCCTATCCTCCCTAACCTATTCCCCATACCCCCCCACCCTCAGGCCCCACCTGCCTCATCCCCCCCAAAACCCCTTAAAAACACGAAAAACAAATCAAAACAGCAGGTCCAGTGGTGGCAGCAACAGGGATAAGCTGTACGTTCCTCTTCTGGAGCAGCAGTAGAAGAAAAGGGGTTGGGGGCGTGCGCCATGGTCCACCTAACGGCCCGGCTAGCAGCTGACACCCTTTGGGTGTTGCCCACAAGGCCCCGCCCTGGCAGTTGTTACCTGGGGAGGGGAAGGGGAAAGCAGAGTGGCAGGCAGCTCCTCCAATTCACACAACCCCCTATCCCCACAGCAGCGGACACAGCTTGTACCTTGCTCTGCTGTCCTCCCCTATCTCCCCTCATGCT
The DNA here is from genome assembly GCA_003113815.1 of Sphenodon punctatus. Lineage (NCBI taxonomy): Eukaryota > Metazoa > Chordata > Lepidosauria > Sphenodontia > Sphenodontidae > Sphenodon > Sphenodon punctatus. The sequence goes on from QEPC01014657.1 coordinate 57,059, forward strand.
TGCCTTCATGCGCAGTCTGGCTCCCAATCCAAGCCTTTTGCCCAGCTACTTAGTGCATGAAGAACCAGTGAAGCAATTAAAGGGTGAGGATTTTATCACAAATTAAAAGGATTTAGGAATAATGTCTTTGTCCCACATTTGCTATAAACTGATCAGAAATATCTGCTGACCCAGCTGGAACTGTATTAGGGGCAGTTTGGCTAACAGGCTAATAGTACCACAAGGGAGGATCAGAGTCATAGAGTCACAAGGCTGGAAGGGACCTCTATGCTAGTCCAGCCCCCTGCACCACCCCAATCACAGAGAAATTTATTTATTGATTTATTTATTTATTTGCAGCATTTATATCCCGCCTCTCCAGCCTAGGCAGCTTGAGGAGGCTTACAAAAATTTAAATATTTTAAATATACATAAAATATATAAAATACATAAAAGGGAGGCATAAAAGAAAATAAAAAACCCATCCTCCCAGTTTCCAACTGGCTGGTACGGTAGCCAGAGTTGCCACCTCTTTGGGTTTCAGACGGCAGTCTCTGGGTCCCTAGAAAAGTCAAGGCTTCTGGAGGTTGTGCCACTAGGATAGGGGGGTAGAGCCAGTGAAGAGCCTGCTCTGGAAACTACTTTCAGAGCAGCAACAACAGCACCCTCTTCCCCAACCCCCTGCCCACAGCAGTGATGATAAGTCCTGCTGTTGGGGCCTAAGGCTCCCAGTGGTGGGTGCCCCCTGCGCCTCCGGCCAGCAGCTGGAAGGCAGCACCCACCGGGAGCCAGGGCCAGCCCAAGGGTTTCAGGGGCCATGTGCCAAGCCTTGCTGTGGGGCCCCAAAGGCTGGCTGGCACTCGCTAGAATTGGGGGCGTGGGATTTTCAGGGGATGAGGGGCGGCTGGATACTTACCTGCAACCTGACTGTGTCAGCTCAGCTCTGCAGCGTATAACTGGCCAGGGATTCCCAGTAAGTTTACGCCCCCTCCCCCTCCATGAGGACTGACTCGGAGATGCTCGGTGGGGAAAAAAACAAAAACCAGCGGTGTCTGTCAGTCTCTAGACTGCGGTGGCACGGGACCTCTCCCCCCGCCATGTACCTGGGCACTGGTGGCACATGCCTCGGGCTGGGAGCCTCATGACACTCCACGGGGGCAGGGTTACATCAGAAAGGGGCAGGACAGCCCCTATAGCTCTGCCCTTTCTGACATGACCCTGCCTCCTCTTGGTTGTCTCCCAAACAAAGGTGACAACCCTAGTGGCAGAGCCTGCCCTCTGTTGGCAGCTTAGGCCTATCAGTAAGCAGCAAATAACATCTTTGTAACATTTTTTTTTTTTTTTAATATAAAATGTATATCCCGCCCCTCCTGCCCACAGGGCAGCCCGGGGCAGCAAACAACAGTATAAAAAACAATAAAACAATTTAAAACCATTAAAAATATACAATACTGGGGAACAAAGACTCTCCCTACCCCTCACCGAAAGCCTGGCGGAACAGCCAGGTCTTACATAAAAGTCGAAATGACAGGAGGGTGGGGGCCAACCGAGCCTCCTCTGGGAGTGAGTTCCACAGCACAGGGGCAGCCACTGAAAAAGATCTAACATCGGTGGCCACGCACCTCACCCGGGGAACCTCCAAAAAGGCTCCCACGGACGAACTCAAGGGTCGCACGGGCACATGGGGAGCGAGGCGGCCCCGCAGATAAGCAGGGCCCAGGCCGTGAAGGGCTTTAAAGGTTAAAACCAGCACCTTGAACCTGGCTCGGTGCTTTATAGGCAGCCAGTGCAGAGCCCAGAGCACTGCTGTCATGTGCTCCCTGCAACCCGCCACGGCATTCTGCACCAGCTACAGCCTCCGGACCAGCTTCTCGGGCTATGATGGCTATGAGTGTTTGAAGAGCCCGTGTGTGCTTCCAGCCCTGTTTGAGCCTTGTCTGCAGTGCTATGTCTGCCTTACTTCTGGCCCTGCCTCAACCCAGTTCAGTCTAGTTACCTGGCTTTGGACTCAGCCCCGGCTATTGACTCTTGCATAATTATTTGGGCTTAGGCACCAGACCCAGACTCCTGGATTCAACCCCAGTTTAGCTCCCCAGCTATACTCTCCTGGGTTATGATTTGGCTCTGGTTCTTGGCCTCTGACCCAGCTCCAGCCCTCAACTATCAACTCCCAATCCCGACCCTCAGCCCCAACCCAGGTCTCTGACAGACATGCTGCACTTTCTTTGGCTGACAATACAATTGGGATAGCGAGAGAGAGACAGCGACCTCATCCAAAGAAGTCTTTAGTTTCAAAAGAAGAGAAGCAGGAGCCCATCACCCCGCCCGGGACCTTCACAGAGAACCTGCCAGCACCAGGTACCTCCCACACACTGACAGTTCCTTCTGCTATGACTGGAACATACCATGCTGAGGTGGAGATTGTTAGTTATTTACAAACAACAGAATCTATGAGTAGTCAGACTGTAACCCCCAGCTGGCACTGCCGCTCTCTCGCTGCTAATTAAAGCAGTTGTACCCTTCCACAGTAACATGACGGCTCACTGTTTCTCTCACTCGCTCGTTCTGGCACACGCAATTTCACCATTCACTTTCCTGCTTATAATAAAGAATCTGAGCACAGGCCCAATCTGATGTTGCAGGAATAGGGTGGCCAGATAGGCAGATTTTAGAGGACACATGAGAAATACAGGCTGCAGGGCTGGAGTGGAGCTAATGCAGCCCTGCAACCTGTATTTCTCATAAGCATCCTCTAAAATCTGCCTATCTGGCCACCCTATGCAGGAATCGGTTCATCACTTCTCAGGTCCTCAAATACAATTGGCAGAAGGGACTATAAAAAAACTGAAAAGCAAAGGCAAGAATGGACCTAGCTGACCATCTGGCACGTCTTTGTAGCTGCATCTCTCCAGGAGCTGAGATTTCTGCTGAACAGCTCGCCCAGTCCTTGTAGTAATTATGTTTCCCTCCAGACAACTTGGAAATTACAATTTAGCGGGTCCAAAAGCAATTACCATGCACTTCCTGCTTTGGTGGAGGAGACAGAAATAATGGTGTATTTGCTAGATAATTGGATGGTGCTTACTAGGGGTGGGAATATTGGTATCGGATAAATCCGATACACCAGATAATCAGGTATATCAGATGAATCCGATAATCCAATAATCACCGGTATCGGCATACCAGATTTTTAACATTGGCCGCTTTACCGGGTTTTTTACATCGCGGCCATTGAAGTAAATGGCCGCAATGTAAAAAAACTGGTAAAGCGGCCAATGTTAAAAATCCAGTATGGGGATACCGGTAAATCTCATACCGGGGAGATCCGATACCGATAAATCCAGTATCCAGTATTCTCCCCAGTGTCCCATCGTTAGTGCTTACTACTTCCATGTAAATCCTCCACCCTGGTATGCTTGTTAGCATTGGCTGTAATTTAATGTTCTGTCATCCCAAGCATGAAAATCCTCATGTAGGAAATTCTTGATTTTCATGGCTTGCCAGGCTACAGCCAGAGAAATTAAAATCCATTAAAGTGACTGATACTCCTTGAGCTAAAACTTGGAGGAACAAAATGATGCACAGTGGGCCATATAACATGTCACAGCATGCTGATTAGTGCATTGAAACCCATCTTCAGAACCCCAAAACATGTTGCTACCATCTGTTTATCTATACTCAGAAACCACTTGCTCTTTGGGAATCCCACCATCAACCCTTAATTTGGTGTGTGATTGAGCCTTTGTCACAGCGGTCCCTCAGTGTGGAACTTGCTCCCTCCAGATGCTCGTCTCAGTTCCTCCTTCCTGACCTTCAAAAAGTACATGAAGACTTTTTTATTATCCAGGTGCTTTTAGATGCTCCACTGCTGGTTTCCCTTGATGTATCCTGTTCCTCGTTCTTTACCTTCCCCTTTTAAATTGTTTGATATGGATTTTACATTGTTTTATTGTATTGATTTTGTGAAGCACTCTGAGTGCCATTCTGTAGCAAGAGGGCTATATAAATAAAGATAATTATTTTTAATGTTATATGGTGAGATCCCTCCAGTAAACACAAGTTAGACAGAGCTCGTAACAGTGCAGGATTGTACCACTTCTAAGACTTTTTTAGTGTCTTTGCATTTCACACAGTGGCTGTAAGAGCCCACAGGTCTCAAACTAAGGGCCCCAGGATTCTGAACAATCACTCAGACCACACTGCCACCACCCAGAAGGCTTTCACACTCTCTTAAGGACGGCTTTGGTTCAAGAATTAACCTCTCCCATTGTAGTCATCCCATTGTTGCAACCTGAGTCTGTCCCTACCCCACCCTTGGATCCTCCTTCAGCAGTTTCTTCAAAGTGCTAAACTCCACTGCAGGCGGCTGCCAAAGGCTGATGCCAAAGGCTAGCTGCCATTCAGCTGCTGTTCACAGCCGGAGTCTGGGCTGGGCCTGCCCTTACACTTTTTGTTTCTTTTTTGTTAATTGGTTTTACATAGATGTGGATAGGAAGTTGTGGCTTTAATTGGTTTTAATTTGTGTTTAGTGGGGTGGCTTAGGTGGTATGGGGGATCAGGAGTGGGAGGAGAAGAGTTTGGAATATTCTGGGTGAAGGAATTGTTATGCCCCTGCAGGAGAGGAGGGGGCTTGGGTATGTGGGAAGAGGGTGGGAGGAGTGACATGGCTCCCCTGTGAGGGGGGGTACTGGTATAGGGGAAGTAGGGGAGGTGGGTTGTGCCATGTTGGGCCTACATTGTCTCAGATGGTGCCAGCTGGGTTCTCTGTGCAGCACAGGCCTGGGAATGGAGGCTGGGGAAAAGGAAGGAGTGGCAGTATCTGTAAAGATACATTGATCTTTTGTAGGTGTCTGGTGCCTGCCTCATCCAATACAGAGTGTGTCCGCCTTGTGTTGGATTTGGCTGAGGATAGAATTATTATTATTATAAACATTTATATAGCGCCAGCCATGTGCCTGGCGCTGTACAGAACATAGAAATAGACACGGTGTACCCCACTGATTCCCCAGTCAAGCTGGTCTCAGAGGTGGTGGTGAGGTCACCTAGACTTATTGTTTTGGGTGATTTCAACATACACGCTGAGGCTGGACTTTTAGGGGCAGAGCAGGAGTTAGTGCCGCCGTAACAACCATGGGCTATCAAGTAATATCTGGCCCCACATGTTGGGTTTGATGTTTTGCACCAGCCTGGAAACATGGGTTCTGATTGTCAGGGGTGTTGTTACAACACCATTGTAGTGGTTGGACCATTACCTTCTGAAAGCCTAGATTCCTGCCCTCCTATGCCCTTGTCGAGGTGGTGGACCAGTTAGGTCGGTCTGCCCCCAGAGACTAATGGATCCAATTTGTTTAAAGAACTCTCTGGGGGATATACCTACTGACCTTGACGGCTACTCTGTCACTGACCTGGTCACCTTGTGGAACGTTATTTTGACCATAGCCAGAAACACAGTCGCAGCCAGGTGCAGGTCCCCGTGGTATACAGAGGAGATGAGATGGCTGAAGTGTAAGAGTAGGCAGTTAGAGAGCAGGTGGTGCTTGACTTGCGCTAAAGCGAACTGGTTGCAGCATAGATAGTCCTTCAAAAACAATGCCATAGCTGTGATGGCAATGAAAAAGGCTTTCTTCTCTGCTGTCATAGCATCTGCAAAGTCTCATACAATGAAGCTGTACTGAGTGGTGAGAGGTCTGGTTAATCTGGCTTGTTTCAGCCAAGAATTAGAATCATCTACTGCTCGCTGTGATATTTGTATTAATTACTTTGCAGGCAAAATTACTCATATTCACCACAACTTGGGTGCTGCTATTTTAACTGCAGAGTCAGAGTTTGGGGTTATGGAAGCTCAGTCTTGTTCTGTTTGTTTGGATCAGTTTCAATTGGTATCTTCCACCAACATGGAGGATTTGCTTGGAGTGATGCAGGCGACCAGTTGTGAATTAGATCCTTGCCAGTCCTGGCTGGTTAAAGCCAGCCAGGAGACGTAGGGGCCACTGCTGGCTGGGGTTGTCAGTGCCTCTTTATGGGGAGGAGGGGGTAGGATGCTGGCAGGACCGGCCTTACCACGGAGTGGGTAAGCATGCACTGCTTCTGCCACTGACTGCTGCTCAGGGGATTCAGTGGCTGGCTTCCGGGGCTCCCCTCTGAACCCGCACATGCGCCTTGGCTCCGGCCAAGGCAAACCAGCACCGCACCAACTGACTGACCCACTGGTCCACCTAAGCCCCCTTGGTAGCAGTCTACAGACAGGAGGGGGGGGAGGAACTACCACCCTGCCTGTCCACTCGCTCGCCCGTCCAATGTTGCTGCTGCTGCTAGTGATCTCCTTTGCCACCACTGACAGTTTCAAAGGCCCCGTGCTGTCACGCGCATGTGCATACTGGGGCCACTATGTTTCCTAGCCTGGCATGCTGGGAAATGTAGTCCTAGCATGCCAGACTTAGGAAGCATGGCAGCCCCAGCGTGCACGTGTGAAGTGGCGCAGGGCCTTTAAACAGCAGCAGCAGGCGAGCAAGCAGTGTCAATTCCTTCCCAATCCCTCCTCTGTGTGTGCGCGTATTTGTGTGTATATAGGGTGTGTGTGTGCACAAGCGCAAGAAAGAGGTGTGAGGGAGAACTGCGTATGCGCGAATAGGAGCAGATGCGCTTCCCGACGCTCCTCTCCCCGCGCCGACAAAACCCGATTAAAAAAAAAAAAAAAAAGCCAGAGTCCTGAGGGAAGGTAAGGGAGGATGGAGAAATCAAAAGCGCCCCAGGAAAACAAAACGGGGATCCTGACAGTGGAAAAGATGTTCCAGCCTAAAGCGGCAGCCCCCCTCCCCCAACGGGCAGATAGCAGAGCCAAAATGGCGGCCACAACTGACATCAGCGAGGAGGAGCCCACACTAGAAAAGGAGGGAACAGTAACTGACAGGGAGGATAAAATATTAACAATATTAAATGAAATTAAAGCTGGTATGGCTGCTGCAGAGGTAGCTAGAGAAAGACAGATGGCAGAAATCATCAAGCTGCAGCATGCAGACCAGCAAAATAAAAAGAAAGCAGAGGTTTTAACAAACAAAAAAAATACTGCTGAAAGCAGAATATCTGCCCTGGAAGACAGCACCCTGAATGGCCAAGACCAGCAAGCCACAATGATGAACTTGATAAAAACGCTGGAAGCCAGGTGTGAAGACCAGGAGAACAGAGCGAGAAGATCTAATCTAAGGTTGGTGGGCATCCCTGAAAATGGGGAAGGGAAAGACACTATACAATACATCTGGAAAATGTTGGAAACCTTGTTCCCCGGGGAGCCCAGTATCCACAAACCAAAAATTGAACGAGCGCATAGAGCCAGCAGACCCAAGCCCAAAGAAAATGAACCCCCCAGAGCCATAATCATAAAATTTTTGGAATTCCAGCAAAAAGAAAAAATCCTAAGACTGGCCCGGGGTAATAAATCTTTGGAGTAT